>WOXC01002799.1:0-166696 GCA_011680675.1 Gymnobelideus leadbeateri
AGGGGAGGGGAGAGGTGAGGAGGGGAGAGGAGGGGAGAGGAGGGGAGGGGAGAGGAAAGGAGAGGAAAGGAGAGGAAAGGAGAGGAAAGGAGAGGAAAGGAAAGGAAAGGAAAGGAAAGGAAAGGAAAGGAAAGGAAAGGAAAGGAAAGGAAAGGAAAGGAAAGGAAGGGAAAGGAAAGGAAAGGAAAGGAAGGGAAGGGAAAGGAAAGGAAAGGAAGGGAAAGGAAGGGAAGGGAAGGGAAGGGAAGGGAAGGGAAGGGAAGGGAAGGGAAGGGAAGGGAAGGGAAGGGAAGGGAAGGGAAGGGAAAGGAAGGGAAAGGAAGGGAAGGGAAGGAAAATGATGTTTCCTGCAAATTTTTCATTGCCAAAGTAAGTCATTGAAAAAAATATTTGCCTTGCATTCATTTCTTGTATCTCCCGAAAGCTCCAAATGACTTGCATGTATATTCTACTCATAAATCTTCACACAATGATTAAGAAGCAAAGGGAAGACAAACATATATTGAAATGCAAGGTAAAAATGAAGTGATAGTAATTGGCTGTATATAAATACATCATAGATGGATGTTATTTATTTTTAATTACAAAAATAATTTATAGCAGTTCTTTTTCCAGTGGCAAAGTAAAGGGGTACCCATCAGTTGAAAGCTAATTTATATTAATATAATGGATATTACTGTGCAACAAGAAACAATGAAAAAGATATTTTGAGAGACATCTTAGAAGATATTTAAGAAAACATGCAGAATGAAATAAACAGAACTGAGAGAATAATTTGTACTATAATATCAACATCATGAATAAACAACTTTGAAATAAATGCTTATGATTTGATGAGTTTGAATTAATCAGTCCATACTATTGGGATTCAATCAAAAAATATTCATTAAGTATCTACTATGTGCCAGGCAATTTGCTAAGCACTAGGATTACAGCAAAAGGCAAAAGACAGTCCTGTTCCCAAGGAGCTTATAGTCTAATGGGAGAATTATGGAATTCCCACTGTACTTATAAGGGACTGTGGTCCCATGGCTCATTTTGAATTTCATGGTCTATATCTTCTGTTCTGCATTGTTCTGATCCTGTCAGCTTGGTGACTTGCTTTTGATTCTTCTTGGTGGAAAGTCTGCTATTCAAATCTTGTCAATTCAATTCTCTCCTATCATTTCTTTTTCTCTCCTCTACTGATCTTTCCTTTTTTGCTCTTCTTTTGCCTTTCCTTCCTAACCTTTATCTCTTGACTTTGCTATTTCCCCTCTACCTGTTCTGTTCTCTTTTATTTTCCTTTCCTTCCCCATCCCTTACTTTCACACACACACACACACACACACACACACACACACACACACACACACACACACATTGTTCTTCTGAATTATCTCATTTGTTCATATAAAGATATACAACTTGGTGCCTTTAAATCTCATATATTATGTATTTTTACTATTCTTTTTACAATCTCAGATTTTTTTTTCAAAAGAAAAATAAATCATGATAAAGCCCTTTTATCTGGGAAAAAAATCCCTTAAATAAAAAACAAACATATTGAAACACAAAGGGAAAAATAAAAAGGAACCAATTAATTCCAACAATAGGGAACGCTTTTTTAAAAATGATCTTTTCCTGAAACATTTATTTGCTATTGTATATACATATTTTCTTGACTTTATATTAAAAAGGCACAAGCTACATGTCTGATTTTTTGCACATGCACACATATGTGTGTATCCAAAAATATTGTGCCTACACAGACTATGGTTTCTTCTACTGCAAGTTCAATTACTAGGAAGAGAAAGACTGCTGTGAACTAGGAAGAATCCAGGCTTAGGACTTAGGAGACTTCATTTCCAACTGTTTTACTAACTTGATTTATAACCTTGGACAAATCAGTCGGCTTCTCTTTAAATCACTCTCTTCTCTTTTAAAATAAAGATAGTGTGCTCATTGTTTGCCAAAGAAAATTCCGGTTTCAGTATTCTATAATTATATAAGAATACCAAAAAATGTAAGTGCCAGAGAAGTAAAATGACTTGTTTAAGGTCTCACAGGGAATTAGCAGCAGGGCCAAGATATGAAACTGAGTCATGTCCTTCTAAAGCCTATGTTTTTCTTTTCACTGTCCCACACTAATTATCACACTTCCACTTATTAAAAAATACAAATTCTTCAGCCAACAGAGCTAATTTTCAGGACAGTTGCTGCTTTCAGAAATGTTGAAGATAGAATTATAATCTAAAACTTTAATTTGATAAGCATTTTCCTTAATAACTCCTTTTGTAAATGCCTAAGATGATTGTTTCTATTCTTCTCTTAGCTATTTTTTAAATTGAAACACATTTTCTGTTTGAATCCTCCATTCAAAATATTGATGGCACACAATGCCAGTTTCTAAAATGTCCTTTCTTGTCTTATGCTTCTAAATTATTTTATCTTAATCACTTTGATGATAATATCTCCTGGATAACATTTATGTTTAGCTATAGTTTCTTTATCTTATTTAGTCTTGTACTAGGCATCAGCACACCATAAGACTAGTTCTAGCATTGTTGCAGCAAGCACCCCAGCATCCCCAGGGTGGCTGCCAACACAGGCTCTTAGATCTGCTTTTCTAAAGGAAAGCAACTCAAAATGGGTTAACAATCTTGCTTTAATCAATCAGATATATCATTTACCTAGTTCAGGGGGAAAAGTCAGCACCCCAAACTTCAGAGTATACAGACAGAAACATTTCAAGCAGACAGGCCTCCAACTGTCCAACCATCTATACCAAATCATAGTTATCCGAGAGGGAAGCATCAACATCTGGGTTTTTCAAAGCCGGGGGGCTCTCAACGACTGCCCAGAGCCTCATCTAGTCAAATCATACAACACTTCTCAAAGTGAGCCCCAAAACAAAGTCTCACAACAGAGTTTATATAGCCTTCTCCTGGCTCAGTAAATGTAACAAACTTCTTGACCCACTGCCCAATCACAAAGTATCTCCTGAGAAACAAGCCTATGACCATAGGCTCCAGGTGTACTTAAGCCTAGGAGAAGGGAAGATCTTAAAAATTTATATTCCCATTACAAGC
This sequence comes from Gymnobelideus leadbeateri, assembly GCA_011680675.1. Classification (NCBI taxonomy): domain Eukaryota; kingdom Metazoa; phylum Chordata; class Mammalia; order Diprotodontia; family Petauridae; genus Gymnobelideus; species Gymnobelideus leadbeateri. The sequence goes on from WOXC01002799.1 coordinate 3,072, forward strand.
ATTAATTTATGAATGTGATCTTGAGCAAGTCATTTAACTCTTCTTCTTTGCCCCAATTTTTCATTCTGTCAAATGGGGAAAATATCTGTCCAAATGACCTTGAAGGGTTATAGTGAATACTAAATGACACCACCACTATTATTTATATCATTGTCACCAATACTATCACCACTGCCACTACCACCACTACATTAATTCACATTTATATAGTGCTTTAAGATTTGAAAAGTGCTTTTCCCAAAGAAACTCAGTATCATAGGCAATACTAATATTATTATCACCACTTTTCAAACCAGGAAATTGACTCTGACAAGTGACTTGGGATGTGTGCTCAGCTACTATGATGTGAACCTGTTTTTTCTGACACCTTCTTGTAATGGCAAGCAAAGAAGTACTTAGTGCCTTATTTCAGCTATATAATTATTTAGCACCTTGTTTAAGTTCAAGTTTCTTTTGAGCTTTGCCCATGACTATAACAAGTCTTTGGTAAGAAACAGAACTTGTGAAAGCAACAGTGGGAGGAACTTATTGATGCAACAGTAAGGGGTGGAACAGGGAAGAGCTAAATACCATATGTAAGGAGAAACCCAAGCTGGGAAAGGGCAAAACTGAGAAGAGAACACTTGTGGTGGTAGAGTTGAGAAGGAGAAAACTTGTGGTATCCTGGCATTCTGTCTGTTCTGTTTGTGTTGATTTGTGGTTCTAACACTTTGTACAGAAGCCCTGGGACTTTAATAGAAGCCCTGAAAGAGGATTTTCTTGTTGTCTGTTTATAGAAGTATTGGAGGAGGCTTTTGGGAGCCATGGGCTATACTGACAATTCATGCTGATTTCTCAGACATTGTTTGTGGGTCTGTGTTGATTTCACAGGCAAAAAGTGAATTGATGATGGCACCAGCAATGTGTAAAAATGTTGTTTTGGTTCTGTTAAGCTTTGCCTTCCCAGAAACAGAAACTGTGAAGGACTTGAGATGTACTGGACACTGTGAGCTTTCATATGGAATGGGAACTGGACAAAGAACAGAATGAGGAACTGGACAAGGAGGTGAGACCTGCTTACCTTTGAATCCAGGTTACAGTTGGGTAGATTAAGGCAGGAGCTGGGGCCATGGAAAAGGAACCATGGAATCTGAGAGCCATCCTCAAGTAAAGATGAAAAGACCTTTTCTTGGGTACTTAATGCTGACTGAGAAGATCATGATTTATTGTGACCTAGGGGAAGAGAGCTTTGACCTTTGTACTTTTGTTCCCCTTAAGGAGGCTTGCTCCTTGAGGATGATTGAGTCAAGGATTTACTGAATGATATCTTTTGCTTAAAACTATGTGGCCACTTTGCTGAAAACTATGTGGGTCCTTTAGTGATAAGTTGTTATGTTGTAACATTGTTGTTTCTGTGAATGTTTTCCTTTAGTTTACTGCTAAATAAATAGAGAGTTCACTATACTATGTGATCAGAATCTTAAAACTGTTCATAGCAGCAGTCCTCTGGAAAGCTGGCCATGACTGACCTTACACTTCTAGATCCAGTATGCCAAAATAATACTCTAAATTATATTGCTTTTGTCTAAGAAAGGTAGAACAAGGGAATATAGGTATAATTCACATCAATTTAAATGTTTATTTTCCCTCTAAAGATTTGTAGAAATATAAATTCAGTTAACTTTACATAGAAATTTTGTAAAAGCTAATAGAAGCAAATTTTGGTAGCAAATATTTTCTTAATTACTATGATTTTTCCCTGATTTCCCCAGGCTCTGATTTTTTTCAATATATATAGATTTGGTTAAAAAAAAAAAAGCAAAGAGAAGTTATTATGGTAATTCATATTTTCTGAATTATTTGTATTTTTTTACTTTTATGTCCACAATATATATGTGCATGTGTATGTGTGTGTCTATGTAATTTACATAAGTGTGTATATGCATATATAAACATATATATACATATATATATATATCCCACCTTATAGAAAATGGTAAAAAAAATCATGTTCATTCTTTTAAGCATACTAAAAGAATTCCCAAGATTTATAGCATTTTGGTGCCAAAAGAAACCTGGAACAGCATCTAAAATTCTCTCATTTTAAAGATGAGAAAATTAAGATCCATGAAGGTTAAATGGTGTGGCTAAGATTACCCAACTAGACAGTGACCAAGCTAGCATCATAACCTTAGTGTCATCAATTCCTCTCTCTATCCAGGGCTCGTTTGCTCAAATGCCCCTTTCAGGGCCAAACACAGAATGGAAACAATTGTTACAAAAATTAAAAACAATATAAAGCAAAACAAAACATTGATTTGTAGATGGCCCCTGATTTTTCCCTAAGTATCCTGGAATTCTGATAATAATTCATTTCTTCTGAAAATTAAATATTTTCAATACCCTTGTGCATATTCCCTGTTGTTGTTCTTGGACAAAGATCTACAAAAGGAAGAGAACATGTGTACCTTACTCATCCTAGCAATGTTAAATATACTTCATTTTATTGCCAATGTGATACCCACAGCAGCTGTTATAAATATGCAAACATATTTCTAGGGCTGAATTGCAGAATATGACAAGCTCTCTTCCTCAAAGATGAAACCAAGATATTTATTCAAATACCAGCAAGCCAAATCTACCATGCTTATAAAATAGTTCGTACACATTACCAATGTAGGGAGCACCACCATCCCCAAGCCTTCCCTCTGTCAGATTTCCCTACAAACACATTCCCTTAGGCAAAATGCTCCTCTCTCACCCATGTTAGCTACTCTGCCTTCTCTCTCTCAGCTCCACCTCACTCTCCCACTTCCTTCTCTACCTGTCTGGCAAGCTCCTCCCATCACAGGTTCCACGTGACTCAGGCTCAAAGCAGGTCACATAGGCCTACCAATGGGCAAGAAAAATCTTCCCATTCCATTGACAATACATTAATAATACACTGATGTAGAACAAATTGTTAGAGGTGACTCTGGAAATCCACCATGCACTCTTTGAGACCACTTCATCAGTGAAATCATCTTGTAACAAGATCAAATTCATAATTCAGGAGCTAAATTGATTTGAATATAGTCTCAAAAGGATAGTATTTAAAAGTTCACATATAACCACTATTTTTAAAGTCTTTAGATCATTAAAAAATGTAAAGATAAAGGTGGAAGGGATATAAGGGCACTTCCTAGTACAGATACACCTGTGGGTGGAAGGAGCCACCAGCAACCATGTTTATCATGGCAAATAAAGAGGAGCCTACTAAGTGAAGATGGTTCAGAAGTGGGTGGTTATATTTCTACTATACTATTATTATTATTAATATTATATAATATATAATATTATATCCGTATATAATATAATATTATAATATCAATATACTATTAATATTATACTATATTTCTACTCATTTGAATGGGTCATGTCTCATATCACAAACTTACCTGCAAGAAGGAGGACTCACTATACCTAAAATTAACATGGATAAATAGACTAAAAGAAACGGGCACCTGCGAAACCATTGTGAAGAACTGGCAATCATTCAATCAGAACACAGATTTCCAAAGCTTACTAATCCCAAGTGGTAGTGAAACTAGATAACATACCCCGACACTGACATTGACATTCTAAAGAATTTCCATTTTAGTTTTGAATAAGCTAGAATGAACATTGTAAGTCTGATTAATTACATAATATAATGGAACAGGGACCTGAAACCACAGTAGTTTTGGTCACCTACTTATGTTCATCTTTATACTTAAGTTTGTTTGTCTCTGTTGCTTTTCTTTCTTTACTGTCTAGAACCCTCAGGATCAGTTTTGTCTGTTCCATGAGAACAGAACTCCTTACTGAAGCTGTTATTAGTCTTTGTGTAGAGGGGTAAGTTATGAATATTACCATGCCTTTCTAGATCACTATTTGAAGCTATCTCTGAGTGATGTTTGACTCAGTATCAGCTAACTCAGGATCTGTCTTTTAAGTATTGATCTGAAGTTTTGACTCTCAATATCATAACAGATTCATGAGCTAGAAAAATAACCTTTGATTTTCTTGCCAAGGAGTACTGGAAAACTTGGATTTTTAGTTGGATGTTAAATTCAAATATCGCATCTTCCAAAAAGGCAGATGACACTACAAACCTAATTTATTACTTTTAATACTGTTTATGCATTGGAGTCACTTTATAGGTGAAACTATATGAAAACAAAGTCTTATTGGTACTTTGGATGTTAAACTGACTTGGATATAGCTTCAAAAAAAAAAACATGGTTCATATTGAATTTTACTCTTGAGGAAACAGTATTACAGTAAAGTTCATGTATATTAGCTTTTAGTAAACTAGTTCTTTTAAAGAATTATCCAGGTACTTACCCTTAAAAATTTACATTAAAGAAATAATTATGAGTTCTATGTGATAATATTAAAAACATTGGCATTTGTTGCAATTTGAAGCTCCCAAATATCTTGTAAACCTACTTTAATTCAGGTCACTTATTTGAAACATACATTATATACATCTTGCAAATATTACCTTTTATTAATTTCCCCAAGTTCTTTGAAAAAAGCTGGAACATACAAATACATTAAAGCATCCTAGGAATCTAGTATTTGTGTCAGACTCATGAAATAACACCATTCCGTCCTGGAGGCACTAGGGAATGATATGAAAACGACCATTTATTTTCCTACGTATTTTTTCATAAGTCAGCTACCCACAGGGTCCTTAAGTCGTTGAATTCCTATTTTGCCATCTCACTAGGTTAAGAACAAAAATATATTCTACTACCTGCAAACTAAACTGGTTATTTATGTTCCACTCGTCAAATCTAAATTCTCCAAAGATCCCCTGAGCCATATTCAAAGAAGGGGACATTTCATACTTATTTAATTTCTTGTTTTAAGTGTACATTGCCCAGTCTTTTTTACTACCAATGTTTTCTTCCCAATAGCTATTCAAGTCCCCTTAACTTCTCAGTAGACTCTATGATGAAATAGACAAGTAAACCATTTCAGGGAAAATTGGAATAAATCTATTTATTTTCACACAAAAAACACACATATATGAACCTTTTATGGCTATGATTTTATAAAAAAAAAGGGGGGGAGGGAGACCCAAGAGAAGTATCAGTAGGTCTCAAAATATACATTGTTCCCATTCACATTTATCAGCACTGCTTTAATGGACCATTTTAGTGTGCCTACATCTCAAGTTCAGGGCAACATAACCATTTTATGTTCAGCAAGTACAAGATTTGTCATAAATGATCTTCTGTTTTAGGAGAGAACCAGAGGTGTGTCCCCAGCTCTACAACTTACTTATCTCTGTGACCTTGGCCAAGTTATTTAACTTCTTCCTCCCCATAATCCTTATTTCTAAAATCGTAGTCTAAGGTCTCTTCCAGGTGTAAATGCTATGATCATGGTTTCAGATACCACAAATAATTACTTTTAATTCCTATGCTTTCAACTGTGAACAATACTTATAAAGTTCTTAGCAAAGTGCCTGACATATAATAGGATTTTAATAAATACTTATTTCCTTCCCACTTTTAAGATAAGGCAGGTAATTAGGAAGCAAGTCCTGGAACATATCCTCTCTAATGAATGTTGGTCCCTAAGAATTCAAAATTATACCTTCTGGCCGCCTAGCATTACATCCACCTCAACTGCCCTCCCCATCCCTTTTAATGGATAGTTTGTGAGACAATATGATAGTCATCTATCTTATCAAGCTTGGGAATTTAGGGCTATAGTTCTAATTCCTTTATAAAATTTTATTGCAATAATTATGTGTATAAGTTCTTTGATGATCTCTCCTGTTTCCTCAATTCTCCACCCAAATTTCACATCCAATTCCCCCCAGCCACATATACATACTACTTCAGTAGAGTATGACAAAAATTGCAGCATTTAAAGACTAGATTATTGACCTCTGACTAGCCAAAGTTTTCTTTGTATTAGCTGATGGAAAAAAACTGTTTCATTGATAGATTTCATATATCTTAGTCAAGCTTCCATTTTTGTTTTGCAAGAGATTTGAATAAATTCACAGCATAACATTTGCATAAATACCAAGGTAACAACCAAAAGTTACAGAGATTTGGGGGCCTAAGAGAAATAAAATCGGAACTAGAATAATCCCTCTCAATCAGATCAAATAATAATTCATGTGTTAAAAGTACTTTAAAATTTTATTATCACATTTTCCTCAAGGGATAAGTGACTTGCCCAGAATCATATAGATAGTAAATAATAGGTCTGAGAAACCGGGTTCTACTTGTCCCACCATGTATCCAAACAAGATTAAAGAGAGAATATAAGTTAAAGGAAGGAAATTGAATATTTATGTAAATTGGTAGATGTGCCAATAACCTCTGTGTTACTTTCTATGGCACACAAACAAATATCCACCAGAACTTTCAGGGACTTTTGTACATGTAGAGCAAAATCACTGCTCTTCCTCACCTTGCCTCAGAAAACAATGATCCTTAGCAACAGAGACAACTAGAATCATGGGATATGAGTTGGAAGGAATCTTCATGAATTTCAAAACACAAGTTCTTAACCTTTTTTTAAAACATCATAGCCCCCTATAAAGTGTGGGAAACCCTATGAACCACTTATCTGAGTGGTGTTTTTAAGACTACAAAATAAAACACGTTGGATTATTAATGCTTGGTGAAAGGATCTCCCCTTTTTTCATGCCCCATTGCTTCACAGGGGATCTTCCAAATTATATCCAGATGCAAAATCCCTTTAAATCTGTTCCAAAAGTCATCTGAATAGAATTTACATATATCATATTAGAAACCTACAAACAACCATATTGTACTATTCCAATACCAATATAAGTATATTACAGAGGACTTGCTAATGGTCTTTTAAAAAGGTTCTGTTTAAAAGACATCTTTAAATTTTCACTCCACAATGATTATTTAATTGTACCAAGGGCTATGTATGACTGCAATGCAATTTCACTTAGAGGGAGATTTTCACACTGGGACAGACTCAAAAGAAGAAGAACATTAAAACAAAAAAAATTTCATTTGCCAGTAATTTCCAATATCTCAATGGAGATAGCTAATTAGTAGATTTGTGCATATAAATAAGCCATCTCCCTTGCAGACTGCTGTATTCTTTGTTCCTAATCCTGAACCTGTGTCCACATTTGCCATTTGAGAAGTCATCCTGGGGCCTGCAGGTACAGGTATTTTTAATGTCCCTAATCATACATAATAATACTGAGATCCATACAAATAGTTAACTATAATAAAGGAAGAACCATCTGTTTTCAAATACATACACTTCACATTGTAATCATTAATAAACACAAAGAAAAATTAGCAAAATAATGAAGAAATGGTTATGCTACAAGATAGAAAAAGGTTTCTTTCCTTCCGCTTTTAATTTTTTGTTTTCTCCCTTTTTATTTCAGAACTCTCCAATCCATCCTCCCAAGTACAACCATTTCTGTTTTGTCAATGTTAAAGGACAGGGAGTAGAAACAGGACTTCTGTGTGGCTAGTGCATCCATTGCCTCCAATTCATGTAAAAATGACTCTAAACAAACTTTGGAATTACAGAACCCCCAAAATGACATAGAGAAGCTAACTTCCCACTGAAGGCAGCCTGGCCGACCTTCAGGAAGGGGCCACAGTAGCACTCTAGGAACCAAGCCCAGCCCCGTCTGAGTCTGAGGTTTTAGCCTCAGGGTGGTCACAACCAGCCACCAGCTGGAGGGACTTCAGATAACCAGCAGCAGTGGATGTTTCCAGAATTATCAACCCATAATATTAAGGAAAAAGTGAGAAGTCAATATACTGTGGACTTTGAGAAACAGGACTCTGGAAGTGTGGTCTAGCCTTTGCCCTTTGGAGGGTGAAGCGGCTGAGGAGTAGTGGCCCTGCAGCCCCTATGATGAGGCTGCTTCAGAGCTCCCAGCCTACAGATTGTAAGGCTACTAAGCTACCAGTCTGAGGGGTAATTGTTCTTGCTTTAACATGCTTGGATCTGGATCCCTGTCCTGGGTGGAGGTCCTGGGGTGTGTGAACAGATTGCCAGAGTGTGTGGAGGCTTCTGAGAAGGCACCCAACTAATAGCTCTGGCAGCTAAGAAAACCCCAGCAACTGGGACAAAGCTCCCCTCCTCTGGTAGCAGAGTTCTACTGTGTCAAGAAGCTCAAAAGTCAGGTAATTGAGTGGCAGCATGAGCAAGCAAAGCAAGCACAACAATCCAACTTTACACTCCTGTTTTGGGGACAAAAAGGATCAAAGCATGGAAGAGGAGGAAGACAGGGAAGTCAGAAATCCTGCACCAAAAGATTCCAGGGAAAAAAAATGAGCTGGTTAGAGGCCATAGAGGAGCTTAAGAAGGGTTTTGAAAATCACAGAAGTGGAGAAAAATTGGGAAGATAAATGAGAATGATGCAAGAAAATTATGAAATTAGAGTAAAAAACCTGAATGAAGAAAATAACACCTTAAAAATAGACTAACTCAAATGGCAAAAGAGGCTTAAAAAGCCAAATTTGCCAGATGGAAAAAAAAAAAAGATCTTAAAAGCACACTGAAGAGAATCATTCCTTCAGAATTAAATTGGAGCAGATGGAAGCTAGTGACTTTATGAGAAATCAAGATACTATTAAACAGATTCAAACAAATGAAAAAATAGAAGGGAATGCAAAATATCTCACTGGAAAAACCACTGACCTGGAAAATAGATCCAAGAAAGAGAATTTAAAAATTATTGGACTACCTGAAAGCCATGATCAGGAAAAAAAAACCTAGAAATCATCCTTCAAGAAATTCTCAAGGAAAACTGCCCTGATGTTTTAGAACCAGAGGGCAAAATAGATATTGAATGAATCTCCTGATCACCTCCTGAAAAAGATCCCAAAAAGAACACTCCTATGAATACTATAGCCAGGTTGCAGAATTCCCAGATCAAGGAGAAAATATTACAAGCAGTCAGGAAGAAACAATTTGAAGACTATGGAAACACAACCAGGATAACACAGGATCTGGCAGCTTCTGTATTGAGGGATTGAAGGGGTTGGAACACGATATTCTGGAGGTCAAAGGAGCTGGGATTAAAACCAAGAATCACCTACCCAGCAAAACTGAGTATCATGTTTCAGGGGAAAATATGGTCATTCCATGGAATAAAGGACTTTCAAGAATTCTTGAGGAAAAAACCAGAGTTGAATAGAAAATTTGACATTCAGATACAAGAAGCAAGAGAAGCATGAGAAGGTAAACAGGGAAAAGAAATCATAAGGAACTTATCAAAGTTGAACCACTTACATTCCTACATGGAAAAACAAAAATTGTAATTTATGAAACTTTTCTCAGTATGAGAATTGTTCAAGGGAATAGAAATATCTATATGTCTATATAGGAGGGCATATGGGTGTATGAATACATATGTGAGTGTGTATATATATATGTATACAGGTATACATAGACAGAGGACACAGGATCAATTGAATAGGACAGGACGATAATTTTAAAAGTGAAATTGAGAGATGAGAGAGGAATATAATGAGAGTAGATGGGGAAAGACATAATGGGATAAATTATCTCATATAGAAGTGGCAAGGGAAAACTGTTACAATAGAGGGGAAGAACAGAAAGGCAAAAAGGAATAAGTCAACCTTGCTCCCATTGAATTTGACTTGAGGAGGGAATGACATACACACTAAATAGGGTATCTTACCTACTGGAGAGTAGGGGGGGAAGGGATGAGAGAGGGTTTGATGGAGGGGAGGGCAGGTTGGAGGTAGGGAAGTTGGAAGCTCACACTTTTGAAAAAGGACAGGGTCAAAGTAGAGAATAGAACAAGTAGGGGCAGGATACGATGGAGGGAAATTGACTATATTAGTCAGTCTTTCACAATATATCCACTAGGAAATGTTTTCATACCTACACATGTACAACCTATCTTGAATTGCTTATCTTCCCAGTAAGGGTGGCTGATGAGGGAGGAAGGGAAAGAATCTGGAATTCAAAGTTTTTAAATAAAATGTTTTTAAAATATATATTTATGGATGATGATGATGATGATGATGATGATGATGATGATGATGATGATGATGATGATGATGTTACATGCAACTAGAAAAGAATATATCCAGGCACTGGGGCATAGAGATACACCATGCCCTACTGGAAAGTCAGAGGAGGGATGGTGGAAGATATAAGAGAAAACAGATTGTGGGATGGGATATTCAGTTTGATCAATGTTTTGGGGTGGTGGGTAGGGGGAAAATGGGGAGAAAATGTGTAACTCAAAATCTTGTCGAAAGGAATGATAAAAACTAAAAATGAACATAAAATTTAATTTTAAAAAATGTTAAAGGACTGAGGACTTGTGCTTTCTCCCCAGATAAATTATGCTTTGTAGAACTATGTCAAGCATGTTGGATTTGGGATCAAGAATGACATCGTGAACCTGTCTACTCCCTGTAAAACCCTGGGAAAAATAGTTAACCTCTCTGGGTCTCAGTGTCCTCAATTTTAAAGGGAAGGGAATGGACTAGATAATGTGAAATGCTACATATTTAATCCCATGAGTCTATTATCCTTGTACATACAGAGTTGAAAGCCACTCACATGGCATTTCTCAGGGCTTCAGGGAAAGACCCCTGACCATAGGCTTATATTTACAACAGGCTAACTGATAACTTGAAATCACCTTAACAGAAAAGGAAATATTTTCTTATGTAAATGAGTGTGAGTTTTAAGGTACTAATCCTCTTGGGGAAAAAGAATAAAAGCATGCAAAACATAAATTTTGATTTTGTTAAAGTATTGTTTAACCTATTTTCACTAGGAAAAAAGCCACAATAGTTTCTCTTTAAAGGATGGCCTTTTAGACTGACCCCACATCTTTCCAGACAATGCAGTAAAATGAAATGAAATTTGAATACATAGCAAAGAACTTAAGACAGATAAAAAGAATAGATCTCTATGACAAATATAGCTAAATGCCAAAGAGTGTGTAAGTAGTGTTTCAGAATATCCTTTTGTAGAGGATGAGAATTTGAAGAATTTATATTTATAAAAATTACTTTATGATTTACAGAATCCTTTTCTCAAGAAGAAAAGAGACAAGCTTAATTGTAAGGAGTATTATAAGGGAAAGTGTCCCCAGAGGCAGAGGTTTATTCTCCAGAATTCTTTTTTTTTCTTTTTTTGCAAATGCTTTATTAACTTCTGGTATACATCATTCATTTCCACCAGATTTTGAGTTACAATTTCCCCCATTTTTCCACTACCCATCACCCCAGAATAGCAGTCCCACAGGATATCCCCTTATCCAATCTGCTCTCTCCCATATTTTCTCCCATATCTTTGACTTTTCCATTAAGGCAAGGTGAATCTCCGTGCCACAATGCCTGCACATCATATCTCTCAATTACATGCAAAATAGTATTAATAATAGCATTTTTATATATCTGAAACATTCAATTTTAAAACTATGAATTCCAGATCCATTGCCTTCCTCCTTTGTCAACCACTCCCATTGGGAAGGTAAGCAATTCAGTATATGTTGTACATATATAGCTATGTAAAACATTACAACAGTAGATATTTAGTAAAAGACTGGCTATATTTCCATCCCACCCTCCACTTGGTTCATTCCCTACTTTGATCCTGTCCCTCTTCAAAAGTGGGTGCCTCCAACCTCCCCTCCCCTCAGCATGCCCTCCCCTCCATCATCCCCAATCTCATCCTCCTCCCCCCTCCTCTCCTGCAGGGTGAGACAGCCCATTTAGTATGTATGTCATTCTCTCCCTGAGCCAAATTTAATGAGAATATGGTTTTGTCTTTTTGCCTTCCTGTTCTCCCCCTCCCCTGCAAATACTTCCTCTTGCCTCTTCAGTATGAGTTTACCCCTCCCTATCTCTCCCCATCTCCTCTTGTCACATTCCTCTCACCTCTTAACTTCACCCCTTAAGTATCCATCCCTTCCCACCAAATTCGACCTGTGCCCTCTATCCCTGTATACCTGTAAACATATATATATATATATATATGTACACATTCACATATGTATTCATATGCCCATATACCCTTCTTCAACTATTCTCATACTGAAAAAGTTTTCATCAGTTACAATTATTATTTTTCCATGTACGAATGCAAATAGTTCAACTTTGATAAGTTCCTTATGATTTCTTTTCCCTCTTTACCTTCTCAAGCCTCTCTTGCTTCTTGTGGCTGAATGTCAAAATTTCTATTCAACTCTTATTTTTTTCCTCAAGAATGCTTGCTAGGTAGGTGATTTGTGGTTTTCATCCCAGGTCTTTGCCTTGTGGAATATTATATTCCATGCCCTTTGATCCCTCAGTGTAGAAGCTGCTAGGACCTGCGCTATTTTGGTTGCGTTTTCACAATATTGAAATTATTCCTTCCTGACTGCTTGTAGTATTTTCTTTTTTTTTTTTTTTTTTATATATATATTTGAAACATTTAATGTTACGACCTTGAATTTCAGATCCATTTCCTTCCTCCCTTGTCACCCATTCCCTCTTGGGATATAAGTAATTCAGTATATGTTGTACATGTCTAGCTATGCAAAACATTATCATAGTAGATATATTGTACAAGGCTGCTTATAATTCCCTCCCACTCATCCCACCCCCCACCTGGTCCATTCCCTACATGATCCTGTCCCTCTTCTATAGTGGGTACTTCCAACCTCCCCTCACCCCAAGGATGCCCTCCCATCCATCATCCCTCCTCTCATCCCCCTTCCCCCTATCCTGCTGCAGGTTGAGATATCCCATTTAGTATGTATGTCATTTTCTCCCTGAACCAAATTCAATGTGAATGTGGTTTTGCCTTTTTAGCCTTCCTTATTCTCCCCTTCCTTTGCACCCACTTCCCCTACATGAGATAGTTTACCCTACCATGTCTCTCCCCATCTCCTCTTGCCACTTTCCTCTCTCACCTCATAATTTCATCCCTTGAGTACTCTCCCTTCCCAACAAAATCAACCTATGCCCTCTATCCATATATAACTGTAACCATATACACACACATTCACATATGTATTCGTATGACCACACCCCCTTCTTCCATTATTTTCATAATGAGAAAGATATCGTCAGTCACAGATATTGCTTTTCCATATAGGAATGTAAATAGTTCAACTTTGATAAGTTCCTTTTGATTTCTTTTCCCTGATTACCTTCTCAGGCATCTCTTGCTTCTTGTGTCTGGATGTCAAATTTTCTATTCAATTCTGGTTTTTTCCTCAAGAATGCTTGAAAGTCCTCTATTCCACTGAATGACCATATTTTCCCCTGAAACAAAATACTCAGTTTTGCTGGGTAGGTGACCCTTGGGTTCATTCCCAGGTCTTTTGCCCTCTGGAATATCATATTCCATGCCCTTCGATCCCTCAGTGTAGAAGCTGCCAGGTCCTGGGCTATTCTGATTGTGTTTCCACAATATTGAAATTGTTTCTTCCTGGCCGCTTGTAGTATTTTCTCCTTGATCTGGGGATTCTGGAACCTGGCTATAATATTTCTGGGAGTTTTCTTTTTGGGATCTTTTTCAGGAGGTGATCGGTGGATTCTTTCAACCTCTATTTTGCCCTCTGGTTCTAAAATTTCAGGGCAATTTTCCTTGAGAATTTCTTGCAGGGTGATTTCTAGGTTCTTTCATTGATCATGGCTTTCAGGCAGTCCAATAATTTTTAAATTCTCTTTCCTGGATCTATTTTCCAGGTCAGTGGTTTTTCCCATGAGATATTCCACATTGCCTTCTAATCTTTCATTTGTTTGGATCTGCTTAACAGCATCTTGATTTCTCATAAAGTCATTAGCTTCCATTTGCTCCAGTCTAACTCTGAGGGAATGAATCTCCTCAGTGAACTTTTGATATTCTTTTTCCATCTGGCACATTCGACTTTTTAAGGCATTCTTCTCCTCATTGCCTTTTTTCAGCCTCTTTTGCTATTTGAGTTAATCTATTTTTAAGGTGTTATTTTCCTCACTCAGGCTGTTGACTCTCATTTCTTACTTTTCCTGCATCCTTCTCATTTCTCTTCCCAATTTTCCCCCCACTTCTCTTATTTTGTTTTTAAAATCCTTCTTAAGGTTCTCTACGGCCTGTAACCTACTCTTATTTTCATTTGGGGCTTTTGGTGCAGGAGTTCTGACCTCCCAGTCCTCCTCCTTTTTCCATGCTTAGATCCTCTTTGCCCCCAAAATAGGAGTCTAATGTTGAATTTTTCTGTTTATTTTGTTTCCTTTGCCTAGGCATATTGCCACTCAATTATTTGACTTTTGGCCTTGTTGCCACAGTAGGACTCTGCACCAGACAGGGGAGCTTCTGTCCCAAATGTTGGGGTCTTCTCAACAGCCAGAGGTATTGGGTGCCCTCTCTGAAGCCCCTACCCACTCTGGCAAGCTGGTCACACACCCCAAGACCTAAACCCCAGACTGCAACCCAGATCCAAGAAGGTTAAAGCAAGAGTAATTATCCCCCAGACTGATCGCCAGATCCCCCTACAGTCTGCAGGCCAGGAGCTGAAGCTGCAACTGAAGCTGCAAAATGATGGCTGTGCTGTGGCTCCTCAGTGGCTTCTCACCCATAGGGGAAGAAGCTGACATGCTCCCAAATACTAGTCCCAAAGTCCATAGGTCATTAACCTCTCACTTTGTATTTGACATCTTTGTTTTGGCAATTCAGGAAACACCACAGGTGCTGGTGTTCTGGGTTCACTCCAGCTGGCTTCTGGTCTGGCCACCCTGGGACTAAAACCTTCAACTCACACAGGCCAGGGCTCAGCTCCCAGATCTCTGTGCTGGCAGCTCCCTGATAGGCTGCCAGGCTGTCCTCAGTTGGAGGTTAGCTTCTCTGTGTCGTTCTGTGGGTTCTGGAGCTCCAAAGGTTGTTCAGAGTCCCCTTTTACATAATTTTGAAGTGGTGTGGGGTGGAGCTCCAAGGAAGTGCTGTTTCTACTTCGCCATCTTGGCTCCGCCACCTATTCTCCAGATTCTTTTTCATTTAATAATACTTGGATTTTGCTGTTCACCACTACATTATCTTTAGTCATTTTCTCCTCACTTGGACCATTCTCCTTCCCACACATTATAATTAAGTCCTACATTATTCCCACATAAGCCTCAACGGAAGATTCTCATCCTTGTTTTTTTTTTCTCTCAAATCTAACTACTAAGGCAATTAAAATATGTTTCATGTAATATAACAAATAATCATGAACTTGTCTGTACTAAATTCATAGTTAGAAAGATCCTCAAAATTCATCAGTGTAGGCCATCACCATCACAGGACTGGGAGGAACTGAAATATCAGCCAGACAAGTCAAACTAATGATGAAAATTGGATAATTACCTAAGAAAGACTATACCATGATTATTTTATCAATTCCTAAATACATCATTGGAATATATATATTGAGAGGTATGATTTTAAATTAAATTTTAAATACCAATTTGCAGTAAGAAAGATAGGAATACAGTTTTAATTGGGGGGGGAGGGGTAATGAACCCAATCACTTTACCTGAACTTTCTGAAATAATTACTTTAAAGCAGTATCAAGTGCCAGATGGGCAATATGAAATTACGCAAACTATAAAGGAATATGTTGATGCAAGAGTGTTAGTCCCTAAGAGGACCTAATGGAACAATCTAGTCTGTCCAGTACAAAAGTCAGATGGGACATGGAGAATGACAATGGAGGATAGACAACCGAATAAAATGATTTCCCCTTCTATGTTGCTATTCCAGATATCATTACATTAATAGAAAGAATCCAGAAATATGATGGGATTTGGTACATAGTTGTTGATTTAGCCAGTGCTTTCTCTACTATTCCAGTAGATTCTAAACAATGGGACCACTTTGCTTTAAATTGTTAGAGCTGACAATATACCTTTACCCCCTTGTCACAAGAGTATCTGCACAGTCCCACTGTTTGTCATAGTATTGTGGTTGAACATCTGCATGGATTAGAGCTACCTGGTATATAGCTTACCAACTACATAGATGATATTATGATACAATGAAAAAAATGTAAAAGAAGTGGAGAAGAATTTGATGCTTTTAATAGAGCATATCAAAAGCAAAGGGTGGGAAATTAACCCTGCAAAGATTCAAGGGCCAGCTCAAACCGTAAAATTTTAATCTATGCAATGGAACAAGGGGCTGCAAGAGATTCTCCCATAAGCCCAACAAAAAATTTAGGATTTTCCTATCCATACCAACAAGAAAGAGGCCAAAATGTTTATAGGATTATTTGGATATTGGAGGCATCATTCCACATATTACATCATGGCCCTGAATCAGTCATTCAGTCTCTACCAAAGTCCAACATGCAGCTAACAACTTCATTTTATAAGGGGTATATTGAACTACAGATGAAGGGAGTATTCTAGACCAAAATCCTAAGGGTACATTTTGGCTTTATTGTTTTTTTTTCCATAAACTCCAGTTTGCATGTTCATCCTGTACAAGCACTTGTAATTCCACTAGGCCACTTTGCATCTGGGACAGATTTTGAAACCCTTATATAAAATTACCAGGAAAAATATGAATTTTATTAGAGACTTGAGCAAAGTAAAGCTTTGAAGAAGCTACCGTACAATTGGCCCTAGATTTATGCTTCATGAAAAATGACACAGTAGAATTATAAGTGACTATACAGGGTGACTGAAAACTGTAGTTTATGGGAAAAACAACAAAGCCAAAATTTACCCTGAGAATTTTGGTCTGGGATACTCCCTTCATCTTGGAATTCAATATATGCCCCTTTCAAAAAGCAGTCATTAGCTGCATATTGGACTTTGGTAGAGGCTTTACAATTGACTCTGGGTCATGAAGTAATATTAAGGCCTGGAATTCCAATTATTATGTGGGTAATGAGTACCCCAGCTTCTTACAGAATTGACATGTACAAGAGGCTAGCATAATGAAATGGAAATGGTATATTCAAAACAGATCAAAAGCAGGCAAAAGTGGAGTTTCTGCTTTACATTAATCTATAGAAAACATAGGTAATAAGGAAAATGATACACCCCCTGAACCAAAGCAACAGTTGGAACAGTCCTTGGTAAAATGGAATGAGGGATACAGTTGATTAACTGAAGAAACAAAAGAAACATGCATGGTTTACTGATGGGACAGCAAAATATTTGGACCATAAAAGACACTGGAAAGCAGTAGCCTATAACCCACGTACTAGGTGGGCTTTGGAAAGTACTGGGACAGATGGAAGTAGTTAATATGCTGGATTTATGGCAATACATCAAGCCATTAAACCAGAACATGGAGGACAATGTCATATATTCATTGAGTCATAGGAGGTACTTAATGGGTTAGCTGCATGAATGTCTCTGTGGAAAAATCAAAATTGGGAAATCCATGGCAAACAAATCTGGGATAAAGAATTATGGGAATATATACAGGACAAGTCTTTGGTTACCAACTTGTCAGTTTTTCATGTAGATGCTCACTTGCCCCCCCCACCCCCACAACAGAACATGAGTACAATGCATATGCTGATCTATTAGCAAAGATTGCTACTCACATATTGCCCCTACTCTGACACCAACTGGTCTGGTCTGGTACTAGCAAAATGGGTCCATCAAAATGATCGATCATATAGGGGTCAAGACCACATAGCAGTGGGCACAAGATCAAGGCATTTGTATCTCTCATTCATTGCTAAAATAAATAGGAGAGGAATGTTATTATGTCAGTTGGAAAAGGAACAAACTGTTGTTCCTCAAGTAGTAACTGGAGAGATGGCAAGGGGAAAAGTTTCAGCCCAAATGTGGTAAACAGAATATATTAGACCCCTAACCCATGATAAAGGATGCAAATTTATATGCACTTGTGTTGACACCTATTCAGGTGTACTAGTGGCTTGTCCTTATAAGAATGTGACCCCAAAACACCTATGAAATTCTAGATATCATAAGTCTATATTTTGGAACCCCAATGCAGATTCAAAGTGACAAATGGGTCACGGTCACATTTCAAAGGTAATAAAATGAAGAGATATTATATATCAAACAATATAGAATGGATTTATCATATATTATATTATCCACAAGCATCTGGGTTCACTGAAAGAATGATTGGATTATTGAAAGAGCAATTAATGAATTTAAGTTCTAATAATTCTTATCAACATTGAAAAGATAATTTGCCCACCCTCCCAGAACAGCAGTCCCACAAGATATCACTTCCTCCAATCTGTTCTCTCCCATATCTTCTCCCATACCCCCTTCAACCTCTACATTAGAGGAAGGTGAATCTTTGTGTCGCAATGCCTGCACATCTTATCTCCCAATTACAAGCAAAAGAGTATTAATAATAGTATATATATATATATATATATATATATATATATATATATATATATATTTGAAACATTTAATCTTAAGACCTTGAATTTCAGATCCATTTCCTTCCTCCCTTGTCGCCCATTCCCTCTGGGGAGATAAGTAATTCAGTATATGTTGTACATGTCTAGCTATGCAAAACATTATCATAGTAGATATATTGTACAAGGCTGCTTATAATTCCCTCCCACTCATCCCACCCCCCACCTGGTCCATTCCCCACTTGATCCTGTCCCTCTTCCATAGTGGGTACCTCCAACCTCCCCTCCCCCCAAGGATGCCCTCCCATCCATCATCCCTCCTTTCATTCCCCTTCCCCCCATTCTGCTGTAGGTTGAGATGTCCCACCTAGTATGTATGTCATTCTCTCCCTGAACCAAATTCAATGAGAATGTGGTTTTGCCTTTTTGCCTTCCTATTCTTCCCCTCCCCTGCAACCACTTCCCCCTGCTTCCTCTACATGAGATAGTTTACCCCACCCTGTCTCTCCCCATCTCCACCTGCCACTTTCCTCTCTCACCTCACAACTTCACCCCTTGAGTATCCTCCCTTCCCAACAAATTCAATCTATGCCCTCTATCCATATATAACTATAACTATATACACACACATTCACATATGTATTCACATGACCATATGCCCTTCTTCAATTATTTTCATACTGAGAAAGATTTCCTCAGTCACAGTTATTGTTTTTCCATATAGGAATGTAAATAGTTCTACTTGGATAAGTTCCTTTTGATTTCTTTTCCCTGATTACCTTCTCAGGCATCTCTTGCTTCTTGTGTCTGGATGTCAAATTTTCTATTCAATCCTGGTTTTTTCCTCAAGAATGCTTGAAAGTCCTCTGTTCCACTGTAGGGAAAAAACGGGGGGGGGGGGGGAATGATTGTAACTCAAAATCTGGCGGAAATGAATGATGTAAAACAGAAGTTAATAAAGCATTTGTTCAAATAAAAAAAATTACACAGTGTCAGAGGTAGAATCTGAGCCAGGTCTTGACTCCAGAGTTAGCCTTCTTTCCACTGTAGCACAGTAGGTACAAAAGATGATAAAACACAATAAAAACAATATCTAGTCATATGCTGAATCCAATTCTCCAGAGGCTCTTTTGATGGTCAACATGGCCCCAGTCACACCTTTCATAGCATCTCAGTAGCGGAAGGGATTCTAAATAAACACTCTATGTATATGCTATTTTTGCTTTTAATGTAGCTTAGTAGACAAAACCAAAAAAACAAACAAAATATACTAAGAAACACAAACCATCTTACCTTCTAGCTTTAACAAATCATTATGACAAAAGATTCTACTATTACATTTGTTTCTAATCATAGGTTTAATGCTCAATATATAGTTGCTGCTCCTGACTATTTATTTATTTATTTGTTTGTTTGTTTATTTGTTTGTTTGTTTTTAATTTATGGAATAAAACAAACATTTCCATAACAATGTAATAAAAAGACGATTACACATGGAACTACAAATCTACTATGTTTAACTTACTCTTCCTTTCAAAAATATAATAAAATTATGGTGTAAATTTTTTTTCTTCTCTCTTCTGTTCTGCCCTGATATAGCTACCATTCGACACAAATAGGAATATATAAGTAAAATTATTCTATACATACTTCTATTTATCAGTTCTTTCTCTGGATGCAGTAATCTGACTTTAAAAATTATATTTGAAAAGAGACATGGCCTATAGGATACAGAGCTGACCTCAAAGCCAGAAAAACCTGGGTTCACATTCTATCTCTGAGGGGATCAGTGAGCCAGAAAAAGCCACTGACAACTCAGTTAACCAGGAAATTTTCTAAATTTTAAGAAAAATTGTCTATTTGCACTAGCTAAGAAAGATACTCACCAGGAGATTCCTTCACTGGTAAAATCACAAGTTAGGTGAAAAATTAGCTTTTAATTTTAATATCTACAATGCTTCCCTATACCACCAACACCACCACTCCTCCTCACCACAACCATACTGTCTAATTATGAGTATGAAATCTATACCTGGACTGGCAGCAGTGATCACTTTCAGTGCCAACATCACTTTCTGTAACTAATGCTTTTAATGACTGAATAAAGAAATTTGCCATTGAAAAGATAATTTGCTCACTGCTTTATGTAATTTAAATAATAGACCATTGGGATGAAGTACCTCTCTAGCCAAAATGATGACCCAAAATCTTCAAAGTAGAAAACAACAAACACATAAGATTCCAAATATTGAGTATTAGACTGTCAGTCAAGATATCTTAGCACTATATCCAGGAACACCTGATTTGGTAGAATACGATTTACATTGTTTAGAGGACTTAAGGACTCTAAAATTTAGGTCGGATAGAAAAGAAATAAGAAAAATCTTCACTGGAATATGTATGACAATCCCTAAAAATAATTTTGTATGGAAGTTACCTAAATCAGGATTATTATCTCAAGGAATGCATGTATTGACTGGAGTAATGGGTTCTAATTATCAAGGAGAAATTATTGTGGCATTCCAAAATTTAGGTGAAGAGCCTATAAAGTTTTGTAAAAATGATAAAATGGCTCAAGTGATTATTATTTATTATGAAACAACACCCCTTGTGAAAACTGACCCTCCTTCTGAAATAACTTTCAGAGGAACTAAAGGGTTTGGTTCTACTAATAAAATAAAATTGGGAGCTAAAGCATAAGTAAAGTGGAAACCAGGAGAGCAAAACAGAACTACAATAGATTAAAAAAAATGTAAGATGCACACATTTAGAGATATCTCCACTCCAAATATCTCCATTGTTAATATGTACAATTTATGCTTGATCTGTGATAGAGCCTTCCAAGTTTGTATTTATCTGATCAGCCATCACAATCAAATACAACAACTTGTTCATCCATTCCCCAGTTAATGGGCATCCCATCAATTTCCAATTTTTTGTCACCATGAAAAGAGCTGCTACAAATCTTTTCCATTTTCTAAAAAATCAGTTTGGGATACAAATCTAGTAGTGGTATTGCTTGGTCTAGTCATATGCATGATTTTAAAGACCTCAGAGAATAGTTCCTAATTGCTCTTCAGAATGGTTGCATCAGTTCACAACTCCACTAATAGGGAATCAGTGTCTTAATTTTCCCACATCTCCTCCCACATTTTCAGTTTTATTTTCTGTAATATCACCCAACCTGATAGATGTGGCAAGAGCTATTTGAGTTTACATTTCTAATAAATAGTGATTTAGACCATTTTTCATATTACTATAGACAGCTTTGATTACTGCATCTGAAAACTGCCTGCTCATATCCTTTGACCACTTGTCAAATGAGGAATGAGTCTTATGTCTATAAATTTTTCTCAGTTCTAGATACATTTGAGAAATGAAGTTTTATTCAGAGAAACTTGGTAAAAATTTTTGTTCACTTAATGATTAATATGTATTTTCTATTTTATTTCATCCTATTTCCTCTCTCTCTCTCTCTCTCTCTCTCTCTCTCTCTCTCTCTCTCTCTCTCTTTCTCTCTCTCCCTCTCTCCCTCCCTCCCTCCCCTCTCTCCCTTCTCACCCTGTCCATTCTCAAGTGTTTTGTTTCTGACTACTACCACCCCCAATCTATCACCAACCCCCACCTTGTCTTATCCTTTTCTACTCCTACTTTTCTGTATGGTAAAATATTTCTAAACCCAACAGATTCTATATGTTACTCCCTGTTTGAGCCAATTCCTATGAAAGTAAGGGTCACACATTCACCAAACCAAAACCTCCAGCTTCCCTAACACTATAAAATCTCTTTTGGGACTCTTTTATGGCAACTAATTTATGTCATTCTAACTGTTTCCCCTTTTCACAATGCATTCTTCTTTCTCACCCCTTAATTTGATTTTTTTTAGATAATCATCCCATCATGTTCAACTCACACCCATTCCTTTTATGTATACTCCTTCTAACTGCTCTAATAATGAGAAAGTTTTCATAAGTTACAATATCATTTTCTCATGTGAGAATATAAAGGGTTAAACCCTATGGTATCCCTTATGATTTTTCATTCCTGTTGATTATTTTATGCTTCTCTTAAGTCTTGTATTTGAAAATCAAACTTTCTATTCAGCTCTGGCCATTTCAACAGGGATCTTGAATGTGGCCCCATGGTATTTGAATTACTAAAATATTCCCAGGAGTTTTCATTTTAGGATTTATTTTAGACATTGATAGGTAGATTCTTTCAATTTTTATTTTACCTTCCACTTCTAGAATATAAGGGCAGTTTTCCTTAATGATTTCTTGAAAGATCATGTCTAGGCTCTTTTTTTGATCATGAACTTCAGTAATCCAATAACTTCTATATTATCTATCCTAGATCTGTTTTCCAGGTCAGTTTTTCTTCTAAAGAAATACTTTGTGTTGTCTTCTAATATTTTCATTCTTTTGGCTTTGTTTTATTTTTTCGTAATTTCACAAAAATCGTTATCTTCCACTTGACCAATTCTAATTTTTAAGGAATTATTTTCTTCAGTGACCTTTCTTACCTCCTTTTCCATTTGACCAATTTGACAGTTTCTCTCTTTACTTCAGTGAATTTTTGTACTTCTTCTATTTGGTAAATCCTGATTTTTTAATTCTTATTTTCATTTTCTTTTGCTTTTTTTTGGAGGGGGGAAGGTAGGGCAATTGGGGTTAAGTGATTTGCCCAAGGTCACATTGCTAGTAAGTGTTAAGTGTCTGAGGCTGGATTTGAACTCAGAACCTCTTGACTCTAGGGCAGCGCTCTATTTTACTGTGCTACCTAGTCACCACACCAATCCCGATTTTAAGGAGTTCTTCTTTTCAGTGATTTAAAAAAAATATATTTTGCCATTTGATCAATTCTGTTTTTAAAGGTATTCTTCTCTTCACTGGATGTTTGTGCCTCTTTTCCATTTTGCCTAGTCTATTTTTAAGGTATTTTTTTTTCAGTATTTTTGTACCTCCTTTACAAGCTGCTGACTATTTTTTCATGATTTTTTTTTGCGTCACTCTCATTTTTCTTTTCATTTTCCCCCTATCTCTGTTACTTGATTCTTAAAATTCTTTTTGAATTCTCCCATGGCCTGAGGTTAATTCTTACTTTTCTTTGAGGCTTCAGTTATAGAAGTTTTCACTTTGTTTTCTTCTGAGTTTGTGTTTTGATCTTCCTTGTCAACATAGAAATATTCTATAGTCAAGATATTTTTCTACTACTTGCAATTTTTTCAACCTATTTCTTGACTTTGAACTCTTAGCTAAAGTGAGACTTTGCTTCCAGAGTGGAGGGAGTACTTTCCCAAGTTTTATGATTTTTTTCTAATTAAACAAATGCCATATTAACTTCTGGTTTACATAATTCATTTCCACCAAATTTTGAGTTACAATTTTCCCCCATTTTTCCCTACCCACCACCCCAGAATAGCAGTCCCACTAGATATCCCCTCATCCAATCTGCTCTCTCCCATATCTTCTCCCATACCCCCTTTGACTTTGCCATTAGGGCAAGGTGAATCTCTGAGCCCCAATGCCTGGACATCTTATGAAACATTTAACTTTAAAACTTTGATTTTCAGATACATTCCCTTCCTCCCTTGTCACCCATTTCCGCTGAGAAGATAAACAATTCAGTAAGTGTTTTACATGTATAGCTATGCAAAACATTACTATAGTAGATATATTGTAAAAGAATGCTTATATTTCCCTCCCACCCATCTCACCTCCCACCTGGTCCATCCCCTACTTTGATCCTGTCCCTCTTCGAAAGTGGGAAATTCCAACCTCCCCTCCCCCCAGAATGCCCTCCCCTCTATCATCCCCACTCTCATCCCCCTTCCCCCTACTCTCCAGCAGGGTGAGATATCTCATTTAGTATGTAGGTCATTCTCTCTGTGAGTCAGATTCAATGAGAATATGGTTTTGCCTTTTTGCCTCCCTGTTCTTCCGCTCCCCTGCAGCCACTATCCCTTGCTTCTTCTACATGAGACAGTTTACCCTACCCTGTCTCTCCCCATCTCCTCTTGCCACTTTCCTCTCTCATCTCTTGACTTCACCCCTTAAGAATCATCCCTTCCCATCAAATTCAACCTGTGCCCTCTATCCATGTATACCTGTAAACATATGCCCATGTACCCTTCTTTATTATTTTCATAGTGAGAAAGGTTTCATCAGACACAGTTGTTGTTTTTCCATGTAGGAATGTAAATAGTTCAAGTTTTATAAGTTCCTTTTGATTTATTTTCCTTGATTACCTTCTCAAGCATCTCTTGCTTCTTGTGTCTGCATGTCAAATTTTCTATTCAACTCTGTTTTTTTTTTCCTCAAGAATGCTTGAAAGTCCTCTATTCCACTGAGTGACCATATTTTCCCCTGAAACAAAATACACAGTTTTGCTGGGTAGGTGACCCTTGGCTTCAATCCCAGCTTTTTTGCTCTCTGGAATATAATATTCCATGCCCTTCGATCCCTCAGTGTAGAAGCTGCCAGGTCCTGTGCTATTCTGATTGTGTTTCCACAGTAATGAAATTGTTTATTATTGGGTGCTTGTAGTATTTTCTCCTTGATCTGGGAGTTCTGGAACACGGCTATAATATTCCTAGGAGTTTTTTTTGGGGGGGATCTTTCTCAGGAGGCGATTGGTAAATTCTTTCAACCTCTATTACCCCCTCTGGGTCTAACACATCAGGGCAATTTTCCTTGAGAATTTCTTGCAGGGTGATTTCTAGGTTCTTTCTTTGATTGTGGCTTTCAGGTAGTCCAAATAATTTTAAAATTATCTCTCCCGGATCTATTTTCCAGGTCAGTGGTTTTTCCCATGAGATATTTCACATTGCCTTCTATTCTTTCATTTGTTTGGATCTGTTTAACAGCATCTTGATTTCTCATAAAGTCACTAGCTTCCATTTGCTCCAGTCTAACTCTGAGGGAATGAATCCCCTCATTGAGCTTTTGAGATTATTTTTCCATCTGGCAAATTCGGGTTTTTAAGGCATTCTTCTCCTCATTGCCTCCTGAGCCTCTTTTGCCATTTGAATTACTCTATTTTTTAAGGTGTTATTTTCCTCACTCCGACTGTTGACTCTCATTTCATACTTTTCTTGCATCTTGTAGCAGCAAGCACCCCAACATCCCCAGGGTAGCTGCCAACACAGGTTCTTAGATCTGCTTTTGTAAAGGAAAGCAACTCAAAATGTGTTAACAAGCTTACTTTAATCAAACAAACATATATTACCTAGTTCAGGGGAAAAAGTTCAGCACCCCGAACTTCAGAGTATACAGACAGATCAAACAGACAGGCTTCCAAACTGTCCAACCATTATATCATTACTAAACTACAGTTACCAGAGAGGGAAGCATCAACATCTGGGTTTTCAAAGCTGGGGGACTCTCAACCACAGCTTCCCAGAGTCTCATCTGGTCAAATCACACAACACTTCTCAATGTGAGCCCCAAAGCAAAACCTCAAATCAGGCATTATATAGTCTTCTCCTGGCTCAGAGAATGTAACCACCCTCTTAACCCACTGCCCAATCACACAGCATCAAGGTGTGACCATTCCTGAAAACCAAGCCTCCTACCACAGGCTCCATGTGACCACATTCAGCCTATTAGGAGGCAGAGTATATTTTCAAATCAAGGAAGGTTCTCAGAGTCACTTAAGTCAATCAAAGTCTCTTAAGCCAATCAAAGGGCCTAGGGGCAGGGAAGATCTTCAAATCTGCATTTCCATTACACATCTTTATCATTTCTCTTCCCAATTTTCCCCCCCTTCTCCTATCTGCTTTTTAAGGTCCTCTATGGTCTGTAGCCAGCTTGTATTTTCATTTGGGGCTTTTGGTGCAGGAGTTCTGACCTCACAGTCCTCCCCCATACTTTGATCCTCTTTGCCCCTAAAATATGAGTCCAATGTTGAATTTTTCTGTTTATTTTGTTTCTTTTGCCTAGGCATGTTGCCACTTAATTACTTGATTTTGGGACTTGTTGCACAGTAGGACTCCACCACCAGACAGGAGAGCTTCTGTCCCAAACATGGGGTCTTTACAACTTCTGCAGGTTGGGTGACCTCTGTAAAGCCTCCACCTGCTCTGGCAAGTTGGATACCCACCCCAAACTTCCCCTTCCCAGATACAATCCAGATACAGGCTGTTTAAAGCAAGAGCAATTAACCCCAGACTGATTGCTGGATCTCCCTACAGTTCGCACACCAGGAGCTAGAGCCACCAGTGACGCTGCAAAATGGCTTCTGTGCAGCTGTTTCTTCAGCAGCTTTTCACCCCGAGGGGCGGAAGCCAACATGTTCCCCAAATACTGGTCCCAAAATCCATAGGGCACTAACCTTTCACTTTGTCCTAGGCATATCTGTGCTGATAATTCTGGAATCACCACAGCTGCTGGTATTCTGGGGGTCCCTCCAGCCGGCTGCTGGCGCAGCCACTCTAGGGCTAAAACCACAGCTCACGTGGGCCTGGGCTCAGCTCCCAGAGCGATGCACTGTCAGTTCCCAACGTGCTGCCTACTCCCAGAGTGCTGTGCTCACCACTCCCTGCAGGGCTCCTGGGTTCTCCTCAGCAGGAGGTTAGTTTTTCTGTGTAGTTCTGTGGGTGCTGGGGCTCCAAAAGTTCTTCAGAGTCCCCTTTTACATTGTTTGGAAGTTGTGTGGAGCAGAGCACCTTGGAAGTGCTGTTTCTACTCCACCATCTTGGCTCCACCAAGTTTTATGATTTTTATGAAGCTGTTTTTGAGATAAATCTGGGGATTTGTAAATTTTCTGTTCTTCCAAGGTGATATGATCGTGGGAAAGGTGTATTTACTACTCTCCTGGTCTGTGTTCTGATCTGTGACTACTTTACTACCCTTGAAATAACTAGGGTTCCAGCTCCCCTGTGGTACAAACTCTTTTGTATAAATGTTTCTCCTCATGCTGTGATGAAAACACAGGACTATGACCCAGATCTAAGTATGGGCAAAGCAACAGTCCTGTCCCTGGTGCCAGCAAAAGGATCCCTGCAATTTTCTTCTGATGAGTTATCTGACCACATTACCAACTATGGGCTGAAAGGTCTTAAAATTGCCACTGCCACCATTGATTCAGTCACCCTCAAGGCCTACTGATGGTTTGCTAGGGCAAGGTCTGCACTGGATTGTACTCTACTCTCACCCTGATGCAATAAACCTTTGCTGAAAACCTAGTAAGTTGTCTTTGGCTGGAGAATTATTTCACCCCATCCTTCTGTTGGTTCTGCTGCTTCAGAATTTATTTTGAGGCTTTATTTAAAGATGTTTGAATGGGTTTAGAGAAGAGCTCAGGAGAACCTTTTCTTCACCATCTTGGCTCTGCCTCCACAAATAGCTCTCCTTGTGAGAGGTACTGCATCCAAATAGCATCCCTGAGTTTAACAAAGCTGTCCTATGAGCACCAGGTTACTGAGTTTGGAGCTGGATGCATGTTTTTCTAGAGTGGCTGCTATAAAGGAGGGATCCTGTGAAGCTGGATTGGCTTTCACAATCAAATACAAGCTAATCACCAGGCTTATATACTTCCCCAAAAAAAGTGAATAGGTTTGTGTCAATGTGATTTCCACTAGTAAAAAAGTACCATGTCCCTCTTATCAATATGTATATTTCCACCATGAAAAATCTTTATGAGGTAAATTTAAAAAAAAAATGATGAAGACCTGGAAACCCTCATCATCAATATACCAAAAGAGGACAAGCTTATAATCCTGGGTGATTTTAATACCAGAGAAGGCATATATAATCAGACATGGCAATAAGTCCTTGGGTGGAATGAAACTGGAAATAACAATATCCCCCCATGATCACTACTACTTGTGTGTCTCATGACTTTATCATCACCAACACCATCTTCCATTTATCTAAATGCAATAAATCATGTATACACCCTCACAGCAAACATTGGCATTTAATAGACGATATCATTGTAAGAAGAGACAGCAAGGGAATGAGAGTAACAAAGGCTACATATGTGTAAAAGTAATGGAATTTGAAGATCCCCTTGTTTTGGCAAGCTAACAGGTACTTAGCAATTAGTTCCAAGTTCATGACTGTGTTAAGTATTAAGACCCAGAAGCTGTGAATCCCACAGTGTGATAAACTTACTGACATAACAGGAAGGGGCATGACAGGGAGTAACTAATAACTTATACAAAGAAAAGCCCAAGCTACAGAAGCCAGAACTTCTGAGAGCAAGCATCTGGAGGCTGGGCTGCTACTGCTGGAGAGAGAGAAAGGAACTGATAATGGAGAAGAAATGAGAAGAGAAATGAGAACTGAGGACTGAACTGAGAATTGAGGACTGAACTGAGAATTGAGAAGAACTAAGAAATGAGAAGAGAGGAAAATTGGAAGGAGGCAAGGCTGTGTTGTCTGTATTTTGTCTGTTTGTTCTGATGTTACTTTTTCAGATTTGTCTGCTAATAGAGGACACTGTTATTTTTACAGAAGCCCTGGGACCTTGCTGCTGGTTCAGAAACCCTGAAAGAGGATTTTCTTGTTGTATATTTACAAAAATCCTG
This sequence comes from Gymnobelideus leadbeateri, assembly GCA_011680675.1. Classification (NCBI taxonomy): domain Eukaryota; kingdom Metazoa; phylum Chordata; class Mammalia; order Diprotodontia; family Petauridae; genus Gymnobelideus; species Gymnobelideus leadbeateri. The sequence goes on from WOXC01002799.1 coordinate 31,937, forward strand.
GAGGAAGGTCTTTCTGACAATTTCAGAGTTCCTGGGACTATAACAATAATTGTGTTGATTTCTCAGACATTGTTGGTGGGTCTGAGGTGATTTCACAGGCAGAAAGTGAAGTGATGAAGATGCTGGCAATGTGCATGAATGTTATTGTGGGTGTGTTAAGCTTTGTCTTCCCAGGAACAGAAACTGTGAAGGACTTGAGGTAGACAAGACACTGTGAACTTCAGTGTGGAATGAGAACTAGATGAGGAACTAACTGCACAGGAAGCTAGACAAAGAACTGAGAGACATCTGCCTTTGAACTCAGATGACAGTAGTATAGATTCAGGCAGGAGCTGGGACCATGGAAGGGGAACCATGGAAGCTGAGAGCCAGCCATGAGTCAAGATGAAAAGACCTCTCCTTGGGTATTTAATGCAAACTGAGAAGATCATGATTTACTAGGGGTGGAGAACGTTAACCTTTGTATTTAGATGATTAAGTTAAGGACTTACTAATTTAAAAATGATTGGAAGCTAGTCTCCAGTTAAGAAGAAATAAGACTTTTTGATTGAAGAGATGAAGTGACCTGGGGGAGGGGAGGATTTTTGACTTTGTATCAATTATGGAGGCTTGTCTCCTTAAGAATGATTGAGTTACTAAGTGAATGCACTTTGTTTAAAACTATGTGATCACTTTGGTGAAAACTTCATGGCCATTTTAGTGATAAACTTATGCCATAACATGGTGAATGCTGTACTTTGATTTACTGTGAATGTTTTGTCTTAGTTTGTTACTGAATAGAGAGTTCACTATACTGTGTAATCAGAACCTTGAAAGCTGTTCACAGCAGCAGTCCTCTGGAAAGCTGCTTGTGCTTGGCTTTACAATATGGCACAAAGTACTGAACTGATTACAGAATTATCCTCTCCAAGTCAAACATTATCATTCAACAAAAGCCAGGGTCCAAGGCAAGATGACTACCAGAAGACTTAATGTCAACAGATTAGAGCACTTCTCTGAGTATGAATGGTTTATCGCTAACTTGGAGGAAAAGCTGAGCCAATGCACAGTTGTCAGCAGTGGAGCAAAAAAGAAGTAGGAAGCTTTTAGGGATTTGGCATACAGCACCATGTTTACCAATCTGGTACAGAACATCTAAAAATACCAGGATCCATTTAATAAAAATGATGGAGAAATTCTGAAGCTGCTAAACAAAAATGAATACTACAAAGGGTTCAGTAGGAAAGTTCATCTATCTCTAAGAAGGCAGCATTTAACACCATGAAAAGTAAAATGCAAGGGAAATTTAGAAAGATGCAGAATTCTTAACTCAGTAATAAGTCAAATGAAATTCAGTTTTACATAGCTAGGAACAACCCAAACTCTTATGATGCTCTGGAGGCTATTTATGTGTCAAAGATCTATGGTGCATCTCAATTACTCAGCACTGATAGAGCCATATTGATTAGTAATAAGGGTATGCTCCTGTAGCAGCAAGCACCCCAGTGTCCCCAGGGTGGCTGCCACACAGATTCTTAGATTTACTTTTCTAAAGGAAAGCAACTCAAAATTGGTTAACAAGCTTGTTTTAATCAATAAAACATATCGTTTACCTAATTTAGGTGGAAAAGTTCAGCACCCTGAACTTCAAAGTATACAGACAGAACTTACAAGACAGAGAAACAAACAGATCAAGCAGACAGGTTTCCAAACTGTCCAACCATTACATCCATACCAAATCACAGTTACCAGTGAGTCCCAAAGCAAAGCCTCACATCAGGGATTACATAGCCTTCTCTTGGGTCAGAGAATGTAACCACACTCTTGACCCACTGCCCAATCACTCAGCATCAAGATATAGGCATTCCTGAAAACCAAGCCTCCTGCCACAGGCTCCATGTGACCACATTCAGCCTATTAGGGGAATGTTGGGGTACACATGCAGTTCCCCTGGAGGCATGAGACCCAGAGCATCTGACTCTACAGTAACACTGTGGAGGTAAATCAGACATTCTGTGATACAGCTCTGTTCCAGGAAGGGAGCTCCATGACCTTCTGACTGGTTGCCAACCGATAGGGTCTTCAGGGGAAGAGAAGCCTTGAGATTTCAGGAAGGTTTGGGTAGGTTTGGGTAGGTTTGGAACATCCTGCCCAGTACTCATAACCAGATACAAAGTACTTGGCTGTGATATAAGAGGTGGATGGGAAGGAGGACAATGTTATACTCCCAAAGATAGTAGTTTATGGTTGCTATATAATTATACACTATATACTCTGAACTCTTAGCTGATCAGGTAGAAGTTAGTATGTAATTGCATAAGAAACTGCTAAATAAAGTCATGTTACTCTTTGACTTTTCTGGCTTGGAACTCCGTTCTTGGGGAACAGAGCTGGACTACAACCAGGTATACACTGAAGGCCTGAATAAGGCAAGACCCAGCTGCCCCTGACCTTGGAGGTAGGATCAGGGGCAGAGTATATTTTCAAATCAAGGAAAGTTCTCAGAGACTCTTAAGCCTATCAAAGAGCCTAGGGGCAGGGGAGATCTTTAAATTTGCATTTCCATTATAGCTCCCAAAGAGATGGACTGAGCACTTCCGTAATGTTCTCAACAAATCATCAAGCAATACTACAAGCAGCCAGGAAGAAACAATTTCAATATTGTGGAAACACAATCAGAATAGCCCAGGACCTGGCAGCTTCTACACTAAGGGATCAAAGGGCATGGAATATGATATTCCAGAGAGCAAAAAAGCTGGGATTGAAGCCAAGGGTCACCTACCCAGCAAAACAGTATTTTGTTTCAGGGGAAAATATGGTCATTCAGTGGAATAGAGGACTTTCAAGCATTCTTGAGGGAAAAAAAAAACAGTTGAATAGAAAATTTGACATGCAGATACAAGAAGCAAGAGATGCCTGAGAAGGTAATCAGGGAAAAGAAATCAAAAGGAACTTATCAAAGTTGAACTATGTACATTCCTATATGGAAAAACAATAATTGTGACTGGTGAAAACTTTATCATTATGAAAATAATTGAAGAAGGGTATATGGACATATGAATACATATGTGAATGTGTGTATAACTGTTTACAGTTATACATGGATAGAGGGCAAAGGTTGAATTTGGTGGGAAGGGATGATACTTAAGGGGTGAAGTTATGAAGTGAGAGAAGAAAGTGGCAAGAGGAGATAGGGATAGACAGGGTAGGGTAAACTATATCATGTAGAAGAAGCAAGGGATAGTGGCTGCAGGGGAGGGGAAGAACAGGAAGGCAAATAGGCAAAACCATATTCTCATTGAATCTGGCTCACAGAGAATGACCTACATACTAAATGAGATATCTCACCTTGCTGGAGAGTAGGGGGAAGGGGGATGAGAGTGGGGATGATGGAGGGGAGGGCATTCTGGGGGGGAGGGGAGGTTGGAAGTTCCCACTTTCGAAGAGGGACAGGATCAAAGTAGGGAATGGACCAGGTGGGGGGTGGGATGGGTGGGAGAGAATTATAAGCAGCCTTTTACAATATATCTACTATGGTAATGTTTTGCATAGCTATACATGTACAACACATACTGAATTGCTTATCTTCCCAGGGGGAATGACTGACAAGGGAGGAAGGGAATGGATATGAAATTCGAGGTTTTAAAATTAAATGTTTCAAATATATATAAATGCTATTATTTATACATTTAATTGGGAGATAAGATGTTCAGGCATTGGGGCACAGAGACTCACCTTGCCCTAATGGCAAAGTTGAAGGAGGTATGGGAATACATACGGGAAAGAGCAGATTAGATGAGGGGATATCTTGTGGGACTGCTATTCTGGGGTGGTGGGTAGGGGCAAAATGGGGGAAAAATTGTAACTCAAAATCTGGCAGAAATGAATGATGTAAACCAGAAGTTAATAAAGCATTTGTTAAAAAAAAATGATTTTAAAAGGAAGGTAAGGAACTCAGTATATGCTGAACCTGTGTAGCTATGCAAAACATTACTATAATAGATATATTATAAAAGACTGACTATTTTTCCCTCCCTCCCATCCCCTCTTCTACCTGGTCCACTCTCCACCTTGATACTATCCCTTTTCAAAAGTGGGTGCTTCCAACTTCCCTCCCCCCCAGCCCACCATCCGCCCACCTTCCCCCATCCCCCTCCCCGCCATGCTCCTGTAGGGTGGGACACCCTATTTAGTACGCATGTCATTCTCTCCCTTGTCCAAATTCAATGAGAATAAGATTTTGCCTTTTTGCCCTCTGGTTCCCCCCTCCCCTGCAACCAACTTCCCTTGCCTCCTCTACATGAGACAGTTCACCCCATTTTCTCTCCCCATTCCCCCTCACCACATTACTCTCTCACCTCTTAACCTCACCTTTTCAGTATCATCCCTTCCTATTAAATTCGAGCTGTGTCCTCTATCTATGTATACCTGAAAACTTATATACACAATTCCCATATGTATTCATATGTCCATATACCCTTCTTCAAGTATTTTCATACTGAGACAAGTTTCATCAGTTAAAGTTATTGTTTTTCCCTATAGGAATGTAGATAGTTCGATTCTGATAAGTTCATAGTGATTTCTTTTCCCTGTTTACCTTCACAACCATCTCTTGCTTCTTGTATCTGCATGTCAAATTTTCTATTCAATTCTGTTTTTTTCCTCAAGAATGCTTGAAAGTCCTCTATTCCACTGAATGACCAAATTTTCCCCTGAATCATGATACTCAGTCTTGCTGGGTAGGTGATTCTTGGTTTTAATCCCAGATCCTTTGCCCTGTGGAATATCATATTCCATGCCCTTCATTCCCTCAGTGTAGAAGCTGCCAGATCCTGTGTTATCCTGATTGTGTTTCCACAATATTGAAATTGTTTCTTCCTGGCTGTTTGTTATATTCTGTCCTTGATCTGGGAATTCTGGAACCTGGCTATAATATTATAGGAGTTTTCGTTTTGGGATCTTTTTTATAAACAAATTCTTTATTAACTTCTGGTTTATATCATTCATTTCTGCCAGATTTTGAGTTAGAATTTTTCCCCATTTTCCCCTACCCACCACCCCAGATTAGAAGTCCCACAAGATAACCACTTATCCAATATGCTTTCACCCATATCTTCTCCCATACCCCCTTCGACTTTACCATTAGGGCAAGGTGAATCTCTGTGTCCTGATGCCTGCACATCTTATATTTTGGGATCCTTTTCAGGAGGTGATTGGTGGATCCTTTCAACCTCTATTTTGCCCTCTGGTTCCAAAACATCAGGGCAATTTTCCTTGAGAATTTCTTGAAAGATGGTTTCTAGATTCTTTCTTTGATCATGGCTTTCACGTAGCCCAATAATTTTTAGATTGTCTCTACTGGATCTATTTTCCAAGTCAGTGGTTTTTCCCATGAGACATTTCACATTGTCTTCTATTCTTTCATTTGTTTGGATATGCTTAACAGCATCTTGATTTCTCATAAAGTCACTAGCTTCCCTTTGCTCCAGTCTAATTCTGAAGGAATGATTCTCCTCAGTGAGCTTTTGAGATTCTTTTTCCATCTGGCAAATTTGGCTTTTTAAGGCATTCCTCTCCTCATTGCCTTTTTGAACCTCTTTTGCCATTTGAGTTAGTCTGTTTCTTTTTTTTGCTTTTGGGCAAGCAATTGGGGTTAAGTAACTTGCCCAAGGTCACATGGCTAGGTTTTTGTTTGTGTGTGTGTTAAGTGCCTGAGGCCGGAACCGAACTCAGGTCCTTCTGACTCCAGGGCTGATGCTCTATTCACTGCGCCACCTAGCTGCCCCAGAGTTAGTCTACTTTTAAGGCATTATTTTCCTCACTCAGGTTGTTGACTGTCATTTCATACTTTTCTTGTATCTTTCTCATTTCTCTTCCCAATTTTTCCCCACTTCTCTTATCTGCTTCTTAAGGTCCTCTATGGCCTATAGCCAGCTCATATTTTCATTTCGGGCTTTTGGTGCAGGAGTTCTAACCTCATAGTCCTCCTGTTCCATGCTTTGATCCTCTTTGCCCCCCAAATATGAGTCTAATGTTGCATTTTTCTGTTTATTTTGTTTCCTTTGCCTAGGCATGTTGCCACTCAATTATTTGACTTTTGGGCTTGTTGCCACAGTACGACTTTGCCACCAGACAGGGGAACTTCCATCCCAAATGTTGGGGTTTTCTCAACTTCTGGAGGTTTTAGTTGGGTGGCCTCTGAGAACCCTCTGCACACTCTGGCAAGCTGGTCACACAACCCAAGACCCCATCCCCAGACCTCAATACAGATCCAAGAAGGGTAAAGCCAGAGCATATATCACCCAGACTGATTTCCAGATCCCCTACAGTTCACAGGCCAAGAGCTAAAGCTGCAAAGCGGCAATGTAGCAAGGGCTGCCCCTGCTCCTCAGCAGCTTCTGGCCGCCAGGGGAAGAAGCTGATGCATTCTCCCAACCAGTCCCAAAGTCCGTAGGGCACTAACCTCTCACTTTGTCCTAGGTATCTATGTGTTGATAATTCTGGGAATTACATAGCTGCTGGTGTTCTGGGGTCTCTCCAGCCAGCTGCTGGTCTGGCTGCCTTAAGGCTAAAACTGCAACTCATGCAGGCCTAGGCTAGAGAGTGCTTCACTGACCGCTCCCTGCTGGGCTGCCGGGCTGTCCTCAGCAGGAGGTTAGTATCTCTGTGTCATTTTGTGTGTTTTGGAGATTCAGAGGTCGTTCATAGTGGGCTGGAGCTCCATGGAAGTGCTGTTTTTACTCTGCTATCCTGACTCCGCCCCCCTACCCCATGTCATACTTTCTATGGATGTACACACAACTAATGAAGTTGACATATGTATTGCCATAACCAGCTCACTGTATGGAAGGTTCTGAAGGAAAGCATGGGGAAAAACAAGTAGTAGGCTGCCTACCAAACTAAAGGTCTGCAAACCCATTGTGCTGACCTTGCTGTATACCTATAAAACCTGGACAGTATACTAACACCATTCCAGAACACTGAAACACTTCTATTTGAATTGTCTATGGAAAATTCTGAAGATCACCTGGATGAATAAGGTAACAGACAATGAGTTACTTTCTTGAACTGAACGGCCAAGTATTCAAACCCTACTTCAGAGAGCACAACTTTAATGAGCTGGTCATGTTTGAATGCCAAACATACATTTACCTAAAAGACTTTTATGGAGAGAACTCACACAATGCAAAGTGCTCACATGTAGGTCAGAAGAAGCGATACAAGGAAGAACTCTGGAGTTGATTGTGAGGCATAGAGACACTAACACAGGACTGCCCAGCATGGTATTCCTGCATCAAAGAAGATGCTATGCTTTATGAGAAAAGTAGAATTGCAGTATTTCAAAAGACACAAGAGATGTACAAATTTAGAGACATCTCCACTCTAAATGTATATATGAACTCTTTGTGCCTGACCTGTGAAAGAACTTTCTATACTTATATTGGTCTGATCAAGCACAGTAGATAATACTATACCTTGACCCCAATATCATAATGTAATTTTGGTGTGTCCTCTCCTAGTACAAAGGACAACAACCAACCAACTACTCTACTTTTTGTCCTTCCTAAATAATACTCAATCTCCCATCTCTGTGTTTTTTTGTATCACCTATTCCCCAGGCCAAGAATGCTTTCCCTCCTCACTTTTCCCTTTGAATCCTTGGCTTCTTTCAAGACTCAAAGGCCACCTTCTACAGGCCTTCCTCCCCCTCTCAGTTACTTGAACCTCCCCCATAACATTACCTTCCTTCTACTCATTGTAAAGCCAATCATGAGTAGTACTCCTGAGAACTGCCACTGTGAATAACTTCAAGGATCTAATTGTATAGTATAGTGAACTCTCTTTTTATTCAGTAATAAACTAAAACACAACATTCAAGAACTTAAAGCACCACATTCACAACAATATAATGTAACAACATATCACTAAGGTGGCCACATAGTCTTAAACATACACTCTTAGGTCACAGTAAATCAAATTCTCCTCAGTCAATACAGAATGTCCAGGGAAAGTTTTCTTTCATCTTGACTCAAGACTGACTTCCAATCATCCTTTAGTCAATCATTCTTAAGGAGTATCAGAAAGTTCTAATACCATCCACCCCTAGGTCACAATAAGTCACAAGCTCACTAATCAGTACAAAGTACCCAAGTAAAGTCTTCTTTCAGCTTAATTGAGGCTGACTTCCAAACCCTGTGGCTCCTCTTCCATGGGCTGACTGCTCCCAGATCTTACCTGGAATCACACTTGGGCAGCTCTCTCAACTCTTGCCTAGATTCACATGACTTTTGCCTATATAGGCAGCCCTGAATTCATGTTTTATACCTCAGCTTACAGGTACTGTTCCACTACAAGCTCTTTCCAGTTTCTATTTCTAGGAAGACAAAGTTTAAAAGAGCTACAACAATATTTACACAGATTAAGCTTAAGAGAACTACAACAATATTTACACATATTGCTAGCACTATTATCTCAATTCACTTTCTGACCGACAAAGTAACATAAATCAACTGACAAGGCTTCTGTCTGAGAAATCAAACACAAATCAATGGGAAAGACTGCAACTTCTGTTAACAGCAGTAAAGTCTTTCAGGACTTCTGTAACAACAATAAAGTCCTCTTTCAGGGATTCTGTAACAGCAATAAAGTCCTTGTTCAGGACTTCTATCTAAGGATAACAGACAGGGTGCTTTGTCTGACAAAACAACAGAGTGCTACAAAGTCCGAACATCACACACATTCTCTCTCTGTTCATAAAAGTAACACAAATTAACTGAGCACTGAAATCACAAGCACTCTCCCTCTCAGTTATCAGAAAGTATTACAGATTAACAGAGTACTGAAATCACAGGCATTCTCCCTCTCAGTTCTGCTTGGTCCCAGCTCTGCCGGAGCTTTTCTCTGCTATACTCCTTCCTGTTCCACTCCTCCTGTTTCACTTTCAGCAAGTCTCTCCCACCATGCGGTACAGAGCAAGGAAAGTCTTCAAATTCCCTTAAACTTATTAAGGGCTGGGAAGGTCTCTAAAATCCCTTTGGCCTATTAAGGGCAACACAATATATATTGTTTCCAACAAAGACTTTTGATATAACCAAAGGTGAGGCTTGAAGGCATTTGAATAGCTGAAACAAGCAGCAAAGTACTACTTTGCTTGTCATTACATGCATATTAAGTGTGTAAACTTCTGAAGAGTATAGTCTGTTTTTGTGTTTTTGCCTTTCTTTTTTGGTCCCCCAAATAAACAGAGTGCTTGTTGATTAACTGAATGAATGAAGTCAAATCCAGTGATCTATTCACAATACCACACCACTGTGATTCTGTTGATCTTCTTCATCTTTTGAATCATATATACTTGATGAAGCCCACCTCAAAAGCCCCTTCCTCCATGAAGCTTTCTCTTACGTCAATTATTAAGTATTCCTAGCTTCTATAGTTCTCAAAGAGCATTTTGTGAACTTTTTAATGTGCTTGTGCAGGGCAAGTGAAAACTTCTCAGGTAACATCTCAGAAATCTGAACAGAATTGTAATAAAGTGCCCAGCACCCACAGAACGACACAGAGAAGCTAACCTCCCACTGAGGACAGACCAGCAGCCCTGCAGGAAGAACCAGCGCAGTGCTCTGGGAACCAGCAGCGCAGCACATAGCTTGGAGAGCCAAGCCCAGGTCTGCCTGAGCCAAGGTTTTAGCCTTGGGCAGCCAGGCCAGCAGCCAGCTGGAGGGACCCTGAACACCAGCTGCTGTGGCAATTCCAGAAGTATCAACACAGACATGCCTAAGACAAAGTGAGAGGTTAGTGCGCTATGGACTTTGGGACCAGTATTTGGGGAACACATTGGCCTCCTCCCCTGGGGGCTAAAAGCCACTGAGGAGACTTGCCATTGTGTAGTTTTCAGTGGCAACTCCACCTCCTGGCCTGCAAACTGTAGGGAGATCCAGCGATCAGTCTTGGGGGGTAATCGCTCTTGCTTTAACCTCCCTGGATCTGGACTGTGGCCTGGGGGGGGAGGTTATGGGGTGGATACCCAGCTTGCCAGAAACGGAAGTTGTCCCCCCCTTGATGTTCAGGACAGAAGCTCCCCTGTCTGGTGGCAGAGTCATACTGTGGCAACAAGTCCAAAAGTCAAGTAATTAAGTGGCAACATGCCAAGGCAAAGGAAACAAATTAAACAGAAAAATGCAACATTAGACTCCTATTTTGGGGGCAAAGAGGATTGAAGCATAGAATGGGAGGAGGATTGTGAGGTCAGAAGTGCTGCTCCAAAAGCCCCAAAGGAAAATATGAGCAAGTTGCAGGCCATAGAAGACCTTAAGAAGGACTTTAAAAATCAAATAAGAGAAGTGGAGGAAAAATTGGGAAGAGAAATGAGAAGGATGCAGGAAAAGTATGAAATGAGGGTCAACAGCCTGACTGAGGAAAACAACACCTTAAAAAATAGACTAACTCAAATGGCAAAGGAGGCCCAAAAAGGCAATGAGGAGAAGAATGCCTTAAAAAGTTGAATTTGCCAGATGGAAAAAGAATCTCAAAAGCTCACTGAGGAGATTCATTCCTTCAGAGTTAGACTGGAGCAAATGGAAGCTAATGACTTTATGAGAAATCAAGATGCTGTTAAGCTGATCCAAACAAATGAAAGAGTAGAAGGCACTGTGAAATATCTCATGGGAAAAACCACTGACCTGGAAAATAGATCCAGGAGAGACAATTTAAAAATTATTGGACTACCTAGAAGCCATGATCAAAGAAACAACCTAGAAATCACCCTTCAAGAAATTCTCAAGGAAATTTCCCTGATGTTTTAGATACAGAGGGCAAAATAGAGGTTGACAGAATCCACCGATCACCTCCTGAAAAAGATCCCAAAAAGAAAACTCCCAGGAATATTATAGCCAGGTTCCAGAATCCCCAGATCAAGGAGAAAATACTACAAAAAGAGTAAAAGAGCAAAAGAGCTGAGACTGAACCCAAGGGTCACCTACCCAGCAAAACTGAGTATTTTGTTTCAGGGGAAAACATGGTCATTCAGTGGAATAGAGGACTTTCAAGCATTCTTGAGGAAAAAACCAGAGTTGAATAGAAAATTTGACATCCAGACACAAGAAGCAAGAGATGCCTGAGAAGGTAATCAAGGAAAAGAAATCAAAAGGAACTTATCAAAGTTGACCTATTTACATTCCTACATTTTCCATGGAAAAACAATAACTGTGACTGATGAAACCTTTCTCAGTATGAAAATAATGGAAGAAGGGTGTATGATCATATGAATATATATGTGAATGTGTGTATATATGTTTACAGTTATACATGGATAGAGGACACAGGTTGAATTTGCTGGGAAGGGATGATACTTAAGGGGTGAAGTTATGAGGTGAGAGAGGAAAGTGGCAAGAGGAGATGGAGAGAGACAGGGTAGAGTAAACTATCTCATGTAGAAGAAGCAAGGGGAAGTGGCTGCAGGGGAGGGAAGAACAGGAAGGCAAAAAGGCAAAACCACATTCTCGTTGAATTTGGTTCAGGGAGAGAATGACATACATACTAAATGGGATATCTCAACCTGCAGCAGAATAAGGGGAAGGCGGAGGAGAGGAGGGATGATGGATGGGAGGGCATTCTTTGGGGGAGGGGAGGTTGGAAGTACCCACTATAGAAGAGGGACAGAATCAAGTTGGGAATGGATCAGGTGGGGGGTGGGATGGGTGGGAGGGAATTATAAGCAGCCTTGTACAATATATCTACTATGGTGATGTTTTGCATAGCTAGACACGTACAACATATACTGAATTACTTATCTTCCCAGAGGGAATGGGTAACAAGGGAGGAAGGGAATGGACCTGAAATTAGAGGTCTTAAAATTAAATGTTTCAAATATATATAAATACTATTATTAATACTCTTTTGCTTGTAATTGGGAGATAAGATGTGCAGGCATTGGGGCACAGAGATTCACCTTGCTCTAATGGAAAAGTCGAAGGGGAGAGAGCAGATTGGAGGAAGCGATATCTTGTGGGACGGCTATTCTGGGATGGTTCATAGGGGAAAAATGGGGGGAGTTACAAAAAATTGTAACTCAAAATCTGGTGGAAACGAATGATGTAAAACAGAAGTTAATAAAGCATTTGTTTAATATAAAAAAGAATTGTAATAAAGTACCAAAGACTCAAGACTTAGAAGCCTGAGATCCTTGCCTTACTCCCCTGGTCATGAGTTGAAAGTTTTGCTGAGCTTAGCTAATATGTAGGAGGGGAAAGTATATGTTCCTCAAACTTGGCTATAGACTTAGTTTCCCCTTGACCTAGACAAATACAAATTTAGAAAGATTGCTGTAAGACCTACAGACTAGTCATCATATTCCAAAATCCCCATGACTCATAAGATATTTTCTATCTTCCTGTTGCCAGTAGGAGGATCACCATGACCCAAAGTCCCCAACATCCCCATTATTCATCTGCTTTCACATCTGCATTGACAAAGTTAACATTCTTCATCTGCTTTCATATCTATATTTTTACTCTATTAAGGTAGTTGGCATTTATCTGTTATGATACTGATGACATATTTCATCTGTTTTCTGTGCACAAGACATGTACCTTCTGCTTTTTGATATTACTAACATTCTACCTGCAGTGCAAGCAGATTTTTGTGGTTAAGATTGTGTGCCTCAGTTAATGGGAACAGAACAGGACAAAGGGGAGAGGCCTGGGGAAAATTTGGGGTATATAAACCAGATTTTTTCCTCCTATATTTCGACCTCTCCTACTAGACTGCTTCTGGTTGTGATGATGCCCCCTTGCAAGATTGTATAATAAATCCTTCCTTTCTTAGAGAAGTCTTTGCGTATTTTATTGGGCAAAAGGGCATTTTGTCCCACACATGCTGACATTTATCTCTGATGGTTATCCCATCTTATTGGTAGCAGTAAGACATACTGACTTATCTAAACATTTGCCTTGACTATTGTCTCACACAATTCTCAGTGTTCATGGGGAGCATAACAACATGTTGTTGGAATTGACTATGGACAATAATGTAAGACCGAGGGGGATCTAAACCTACATGAAAGGAGTGAAGGTTTGAGAAGGTGACCCAAAAAAAGGGAGAAGAGAAGGAACTCTGCACTGTAGAACCTACATAACATTTCCAAAACTACCCATGGAGAGTGGAAAGGGGCTTACTGAGAAAGCAGCTTCCATGCTCCATTCAATGCCACAAAAGATCTGAAGGTTCTGACAGAAGGTAGAACATATACTGGCCACTCAAAGAAAAGATAAATGTCATTGCCTATTGAGGGAATTATGGAAAATGAGTTAACCACACTGATACCATCTTGTGATAATTATAAATCTAGCTCAGCTCCCTTTCAATCATATTATGGGTCTAGTACAATTTCTGCCTTGTTAGAAAATTTTATTCAATTAGGGGAATTATGAAAGAACATTATTGCATTGTTTAAATCTAGCCCTGCATGTCTGGGAAGCTAGGCTACCTCTATCTGTTGCTTAGAGACAGACTCTTAACTAAGGACCTAGGTCATGATAACCAGAAAGCTCGTCACATCTACATATTGATACAGGGAATTTTCTCCCAATTAAACATCTCAAGTAACCCATATTGTCTTGTTTGAGAACTGGCCCCATACTGGTCAATCAATTACTCTTTCCTTGTTCCCTTTATTAAATAGACACTTGGAGGGAAGGAGAAGATGTGAGGGCAGAGAGAAACCTTTTTTTCTGATTTCAAGGAATTATACCTGTTCACTCTCCCCCCACCAACTCAGAAAGCCCCTAATCTTTCCTCAAATTAGAAATTAGATTACCTCATCTGGCATCCTGGTTTATATCCTGTTAATTTTTGTTTCTTAATGCATAAAAATCTGTCTCTTCCTGTATTTGGGGTCCAATGCCAAACTGAGGAGACCTCTTTCCAATTTGTTATTCAATTAGCAATGCACTGTTTAAAATAAATTGATATGCTCAGAAGTACAAACTTTTATTTCCTCAGTTATTTCAGGTTTTACATCATACTATGCACAGATGGTCAGAGTATTTGCAATGAATAAAGTGCTATGGAGACATGAAGGCAAAGTTTATTATTACCTCATGCATAATTGAAACTTGGTGATATATGACCAACAATTGTGATAAAGCAATAAAATGATATACTACATTAAAAATAAATAAATCAAATAATAAAGTTAGTGGAGTCTATGTATATTTAAATAGGATATATTTCTGGGTGAAAATCTCTGATACATAATAGTAAAGTATGATGTAGAACATTTGGGTGAATATCAATTGAAGGAACATACAACCCATGTTAGCGCTCTTCTGTCTATCTGCCTCTCTCTGTCTACACGCACACACACACATATGTATATATACATATAAACATATAGCATATGGACACATACAATATGAATGTGTATTGCATATGTGTGTATACACACCTATGTATGTAAATATGCAACTATACTCATATTTATAAGTACACATCATGCATGTGCATATGGACATTATGTAAGCATATATGTATTACACATCACAACCATGTATACTAATGAACATGTGTCCATACATACATGGGCAATAGTATTGTGCATGCTGCTCACTCATGTGTGTATATGCACATATGTGCATGTGCATATATGCAATGCATTATACAGTGCATATACATAATCCATTCACATAGGCATATGTGTAAACATATGTATGTATGCATAATATATGTTGTAATGATGCACATGTAGAATATATTCAAAGTAAATGCATGTACATGTATTACAATGATGTGCATATAGACATATGCATGCACATATAACAAATTGTGCATGTAGGTGCAACCCATTTATATCCACATGTATGTGTACATTGTACATATATGCCTGCATACATGTGTCTGAACACCATGCATATATAAATACATGTGTCTATATTTTTATACATACAGGTATATATATATATATATACACACATATATATGTATGGATATACATACAAATAGAGATAGATACATGCATACATACATACATACATATATACCTAGGTAGATCCACTGTTACATCCTGAATACACTAAGGTTAAAAAGGAAATAGTACCCTCCCTAAAGGTGCCTATATTCTACTACATACTTCTCCCTCCTCCCCATCTAACTGAATGCCCAAGAAACAGATTTGAAAACTCTCATCCATCCCTTAATCTCATTCACTAGAGTTGTAACCTGGAGCCTTCTCCCTTCTGGAATATAAAAGTACTTTTCCAAATATCCCTCAGTTGTCCTCAACAGAGAATCTCAAGGAAACCTAAATGTGCCTGCTTGGGAGTGAGGATGAATAATCGCAGTTAATAATAAGTGCCTCACTAGCAGATCTTTAACCTCCATCCAGTTGAGTAAATTAAACTTGGAGAGTCTTTAATGAAGAAAATTTGAGAGTTGATGTATTGTATGACATCAAAAACTGCTGATGCTATAGCAATAGAGGACTTTATCATTCTCTGCCAGAACAGTTCTTTGTCTGGTTAAGGATATAGACAATGATCTTTCTCTACAATCACAATGATCCAGAGAATTAATGGAGATCAATTTCATAATGACCAATAGAGATGTTATCACAGCTTCTAAAATTTCAATTTTTTCAAACTTTGTTGCAAAGTATTATCTAAATGATAGAGGGAAAGTCCTGATTGAAAAGCAGACTCAAGGCAGCCTTGGCTACTCAAGGGAGAAGGACAAAATCAAATTGCAATATGTCACCTAGGTATCTATGCCTTCCAAGGAGACCTCAGCAAATAGAGATAAGTTGCATTTCACCTAATATCTTGATTTTTTCTTCTCTCTAGATTTTTTATTCACATTTAAGGTAATAAAATGTTTGCAATTTGAGAGGTATTAACAATTTACCCAAATGTATATTTAACATGCTATATTTTCACTAATGGTATGTGCTTTCTAATTAAGGAGCTTTTCTCAAAGCATATAAAAGCTTCATTTTCCCAATAAGCATATTTTATATCCAAGATATGGCCCTTTCAATAATTTAATGAGCTATGAGCCTGACATTTCAGCCATTCAAAGATGAATAAAAATATTTTTAAGCCTGTCTTATTGAACAGTTGGTTGAAGCATCATTTTGGCAATGTCTCTCATATTAGATACAACCTGAGTAATGCATTATATTATTTTTAAAAATGAGCCCTTCACCATTTGGAAAAGTAAGCCAATTTGAGTATGTAGCATCAGTCTACTGCAGTTCAAACTGATGAACAAATATCATTTTTCGCTCTAAACGAAGTGAATATGTTTTCCTGCATTTTATAAAAAGGGAGCAAAACCTAAGGAAATAATTTTATAATTTGTAGTACAGATGATTACATGTAGTTGGTGGTGGTTATAGTAGTATTTATTCCCTCTGAAATAAGTGTTATGTTATATAATGATGGAGTATTGAATTCAAAAGCAGCATCTTGCAAGGTCCTGTGCCACCTTGCCACAGTGAATAGAGCACCGGGCCTGGAGTCAGTGGTACCTGAGTTCAAATCCAGCCTCAGACACTCACACACACACACACACACACACACACACACACACACAACTAGTCATGTGACTTGGGCAAGTCACTTAAACTTCAATTGCCCTCCAAAAAAATAAGACTCAAAAGCAGCATCTTTTGAACCTCTGACGTGGGGAGACTACAACATTGACTAGTAGCAAGATCCCTACATTTAGAATCATAACAACTGGGTTTAAGCACTGACTCTACCATTTAATAGCTGCATGATTAAAGCAAATGATTTAATCTCTTTTTCTGCTTTTAAAATCTATAAAACAGCAAAAAATGTTACCTAACCTATATACTTCAGCTAGTTGTGGGAATCAAATGAAACAATGTGACTAAAGCATTCAATAACTTTATAAATTAATATATTATACTTTGTCCTTTATCATCAATTTTTCATTCTTCTAATTTTAAGGACAACTCCAGTAACAAACAGTACAACAAGGATAACAGACTTCCCATTTTGTTCCCAAATTATGGAATTTCTACTAGATCTCTTTATTTTAACTTTTTTTTTTTGATCCCACACTGTTTGGAAATTATAAATATGTGCCATAGTAATTTAAATTCATCTTTTAATTTTATGTATCACTGGGATGTTGCAGGAATTTGTGAACAATATTTTGGTTTTCCATAAAACTCTGATTTCAATCTAGCTTATTTATTGAATTTTCAAGGATATTTTGGGTTCTATGTTACAGGAATTTGTAATCTGTTAGCTTGTGAAGGATAGCAAGTCCAGAGTATATTTCTAATGAGTTAACTGGTTTCTTATAGGCATCCAATATGTACTAAATAATTTTAGCTTGAAGTTGAATGTTGCACACAGTTCCTACCATTCTCTTCCATAATCTATATCATTCAATATATAAGGTCTCCTGAAGGATGTTTTTCTATTCCTGGTGGCAAAGATCTAGAATCTAGAAACATCTAGAATCATTATCATATACCACATCCATTTAATAAAACAATGTTCATGACAGATTTTTGACAATATATTTTTGGTTGAGTTCACATGGATATCACTCAAAGAAGTTCTTTTATTTTCACTCTTCACCTTAACGATATTAAAGGCTCCATGCAAAGGGAAGACCATTTTAGAAATCTAGTGGTATTTATCTATTACCAGGTTTTATTATTGCTCTGTGAAATGATGTTGTTTATTCAAAAAGTATTTGTGTAAATTTTAAACTCATTTATCATGTGGTCTGTCACATTTGTCAATTGCCTTCTTTCTTTGTAGTGAAGAAGCATTCATCTTTTTATAGGTGCCTTAGGATAATGGGAGATGAGATTCATTAATATTGTCTGGGTTTGTTTGGATACTTTCTAAATCTGTTGATATCCATTATACTGTTTAAAAATAACACTACAAAACAGGCCTGCACCACTCGTGGCCCATGACTGTTTTTGGCCCTCAGGCTGCTTGCTGCACACCAAAGGATTTTGGTGGGCTACATTATGAGGAAAACATCCTTTGTATATAAGGGATATCCTTTGTCATGCCAGATGTGACCAAAGACCATAAATGGCCTGAGACTGCAAGTTGTGCAAGTCTGCCATACATAAGAGGACAGTTAGTTATCATTGGCTCCAAACACATTCTTCCAATTTATCTTTGATTTTCCCATTTACCAATATATAAGTTTCCTGATATAAATGTATATAGAATTCTCTTGTATAGTTTTATGTTTGATATGTCTTGCATGGAGAAAAAGTAAGATGTGTTCATACACTGGCTTAGTTTTCTATCTGGATTCCAACCCAAAGCCTTCTTTCTCCATTTTTCCTTACCACATACTAAGAATTTTATGGTTTTCAAGTCCAACTCATATTTTGATATAATTTGTGAAGGATTCCATGAGATTAAGAAGTTGTCTGTGTTCATTGGTGGAGTCACATAACTTGATATCTTCAACATTTTAAAGAATTTTTAAGATGTTCCAGAAATTCTTCCAAAGTATTTAGGATGTTCTGGTGCTATTCTCTTGGAAGTCATAATTAGCACCATTTAAGAGAGAAGGTAATGCAAGTAAAATCAGAAAAATCATAACAGCATTAAAGAATCTCTTTCAAAAATACCACATGAAACATTAATTTTACCATAGTTTTTGCATTAGTATGTATTAAGTACAGAACCATTTGCCTATGGACATCAAATATCCTAGCATTTTGATTCTTTATTATATATTTGCATTTTATGATTGACCATGAATCCAAAGCAGAGTAAAAATCTTCATGATAGTTATAAAAATAGTATATATGTCATAATGTCTTAGGATGCCTTATTTGATTATTACTAAATCAATAAATAATTGCTCTTTATACCTTTGCAATTGTTTTTAAAAGCTTTTGTTGTTATTGATGATGATGATGATGGATGTTGGATGATGTTGATACTAATCTGTACAGAGATTTCTTTGCATGTGAAATAAGTAGCAAGTGCAGTATATAAAGCATATAAACATGCAACTGGTCTGCCTTCCAAAAGATCAATGGCATTCTCATCTTTTGGTAATAGAAGTGCTAATACAATGCCTTCTCTTAAGAAAACTCTCTGAACTTGTGACATCTGAGAGGAAGCTGGTAAAAAGTTTTGTTAATAATTCATGTGCCATGATAGAGAATTTATGCCAATAATTACAAATCTTTTCTGACATTTCCATTTTCTAATTTTACAAAGAAAACAGAGTTTAAGTCATATAATACATATATATATGTATGCATATATATATATAATGTGAATGATATAATGTGAATGATCTTCCATTCATTGTATTGACAGTGGACAAGATTTCCTTTTCTCATTTGATTGAATTTTTCTTTTCACTCTATTAGTCTTTGTGAGATTATATAGATAAAATCAGAACTTCAAATCATCTTTATTCACAAATTCTTGTTTCTCTCTCATTTCTTTTCTTCTCAAATTATAGTATATTTTGTTTTCTCCACTGCTTTGTACACAACTTAATATCACCTTTTTATTAATTTAGTTTTAGTTTTCAACGTTCACTTCCACAAGGTTTTGAGTTCCAAATTTTCTCCCCTTCTCTCTGCTCCCCCACCCTAAAATGGCATGCATTCTGATTACCCTTTCCCCCAATCTGTCTTCCCTTCTATCACTACCTCCTCTTTTATCCCCTTCCCTTCTATTTTCCCATAGGGCAAGATAAATTTCTATACCTCATTGCTTGTATATCTTATTTCCCAGTTTTGTATAAAAACAATTTTAACATTCATTTATAAAATTTTGAATTCCACATTCTGTCCCTTCCTCCCTCCATACCCACCCTCATTGAGAAAGCAAAAAAATTCTAAAATTATACGTGTGTGTGTGTGTAGTCATTTAAAACACTTCCATAAAAGTCATGTTGTGAAAGACTAACTACATTTACCTCCATCTTCTCCCATCCCCTCTTTTATTCTATTTTCTCCTTTGACTCTGTCCCTCCCCAAAAGTGTTTGCTTCTTATTAACCCCTTCTACCATTTGCTCTCCCTTCTATCTTTCCACCTTTCTTATCCCCTTCCTTTCTACTTTGCTGTACGGTAAAATAGATCATTTATACCCAATTGAGGGTGTATGTTATTTCCTCCTAAAGCCAAATTCCATGAGAGTAAGCTTCACTCATTCCTTCTCACCTCCTCCTTCTTCCCCTCCATTGTAAAAGCCTTTTATTGCCTCTTTTATCTGAGATAATTCAACCCATTCTACCTCTCCCTTTCTCCTTCTCCCAATACAATCCTCTCATACCTTAAATTTATTTTTTAGATCTCATTCCTTTATATTCAACTCAACCTATACACCCCCCACATATAATTTATATTTATATGTGTATACATATATATATATATGTGTGTGTGTGTGTGTGTACACACACACATATATGGATACAAATATGTGTATACACACATAATATGGATATGCATATATATATATGTATATGTGTGTGTGTGTGTGTGTGTGTGTGTGTGTATACTCCTTCCAACTATCCTAATACTGAGAAAGGTCTCATGACTTGTAAATATCATCTTTCCATGTAGGAATATAAACAGTTCAATTTTTAAAAGATCCCTATTATTTCTCTTTCCTGTTTACCTTTTCATGCTTCTTTTGAATCTTGTATTTGAAAGTTAAATTTTCTATTCAGCTCTGGTCCTTTAATAAAGAATGCTGGAAAGTTCTCTATTTCATTGAATTAACATTTTTTCACCTGAAGGATTATACTTTGTTTTCCTGGATAGAATAGTTGATTCTTGGTATTAATTGTAGCTCCATTGACCTCTGGAAAATAGTATTCCAAGCCCTCTGATCCTTTTATGTAGAAGCTGCCAAATCTTCTGTTATCCTGATTGTGTTTCCACAATACTTAAATTGTTTCTTTCTGGCTCCTCGGAATATTTTTTCCTTGACCTGGCAACTCTGAAATTTGGCTACTGTATTTAAAGGAATTTTCCTTTTGGGATCTCTTTCAGAAGGTGATCGGTGGGTTTTCTTTTTCAATTTCTATTTTACCATCTGGTTCTATGATATTAGGGCAATTTTCCTTGATAACTTCTTGAAAGATGATGTGTAGGTTCTTTTTTTGATCATGGCTTTCAGGTAGTCCAGTAATTTTTGTGAAGCTTGTGACAGTATACCTTCTATGTTCAGCTATTCTCAGCAATATTTCTAGGGACCTGTAAATTTTCAGTTCTTTCAAGGTTGTATGATCAAAGGACAGGTGTTTACTCCTCTCCTGGCTTGTGCTGTGCTCTGGTTTGTGAATAACCACAAGCACTGTTTTCTGCCTTGAAACTGTGAGAGGGATTTCCTCTCAACACTCACCACAAACTCTACCATGCCAGAGCTCTTTGTCAGCCCAGGCCTGTAACCCAGGTCTGTGAAGCAGGGGCAAAACAAGAGAATCTTGCCTCAGGGCCAGCAAAGAGATCCCCCCACCTTGGATCAGCAGTTTAATCTCCCCACCATCTGTGGGCCAAGAGCTCTGGAAGTAACTGTGCTTTTGCCTCTGCAGCTGCTGCGACTGCCCCAGGGTTAGGGCCAGATTGTACTCCTCTCTCACCTAGGCCCAACAGACTTTTCCTACTGACCTTGTAAGTTTTATTTGGCATTTGTGGGTTAAAAAGTCTGGATACTGCCACAACTGTCAGTGATTCAGTCTCCTGTGGCCTGCTCTGGGTTTGTTAGGGCCCTATCTGTTGCTGGTGGTCCACATTAGATTGTGTTTTTCTCTCAGACTAGTGCAACAGACGTTTCCTATCAATTTACCACATTATTTTTGGCTGGAAATGTTTCATGCTTTCATTTTCTGGGTTCTTCTGCTCTAGAATTTTTTTCAGATTAATTTTTTACAGGTATTTGGAGGGGTTTGTGGGAAATCACAAGCAAGTCTCTGCTTTTACTTGGCCATCTTGGCTCTGCCCCCACAATATCATATTTTGACAATTCTACTTTCATTTTGGTTTTTCTTTTGGTTTGTTTTTTGCTTTTTGGAGAGGGGAAGGTGGGGCAATTGGGGTTAAGTAACTTGCCAAAAGTCACATGGCTAGTTTTTGTGTTAAGTGTCTGAGGCCAGATTTGAACTCATGTCCTCCTGACTCCAGGGCCGGTGCTTTATTCGCTGCACAATTTAGCTACCCCTCTACTTTTATTTTAAATTGTCAATTAAAGGTAGGTAGAATTTTTGATATACTTTTTTTTCAGGCTTCTCTTTTTCATGTTGATTTTTCAATGCCTTTAAAAGACTAGAATTGCTATTTGAGATTTTTGCTGGACATATCAACAAAATTCTGATGTAATGTTGTGATTTTATTCCTCACATTTTTAGTGACTTTTATAAGTAGTGTCTGCCATGGTGCTGTGTTTGACACATCAGAGTATTCCTTGATTAATCTTCATCCCCGCCCCACTCTGGCTCTCAATGAAGAGTACTATTAGAGTCATGTCCTGAAAAGTTTTTAAACTTTCTGTCAAATGTTGCAAAGGAAGATGAGGAGGAAAAGAATTCCAAGCATGGAGGATAGCCAGAGTAAATACCCAGAGCCAAAAGCTATAGTATCTTATCCATGAAACAACGAGGATTGCAACATCACTTTCTCCTTGATATGCCTTGATTGTACCTTCACTCTAGGTTTTCCTGACATTATTTCCTTGTTCCCCTCCTACATAATAAACAAAACTCATTCTATTTTAGTAAATCTTCATCCACGCCCCCTCACCAACCATGGGCATACCTGGCCCCTCTTCACTTCCCCCTCTATGCTATTTCTCTCAATGATCTCTTCAGCTTTCATGAATTCAATTATCTTCTCTATACTGATGATCCCATAAATCTATTTATCTAATCCTAATCTCTTTGATAATCTTCCAGTCTTCCAATTGCCTATTATATCTCAGACTGGATGTCTTGAAAACATCTTAAACTCAACTTGTCCAAAACTGAATTCGTTATCTTTTCCTTCAAACCTTCCCCCCTTCCAAATTTCCCTACCACTGTTGAAAACATCACTATCTTCCTATTCTTCCAAGCTCACAACATAGGTGGCATCTTCAAATGCTCACTCTATCCTGACCATCAACCCCAACCCCCCACCCCATCAAGTCTGTTTCCAAGGCCTGAAGATTTTACCTTTGCAGGATATTTCCTGTGAAAAAAGTATGATTGGCAGTGACAAGGCTGAAGAGAAATCAAGATGGATGAGGAATGAGAAAAGAACGTTAAATTTGGCAATTTAATGATGGTAACTGGGGAGAGAATAATTTCAGTTGACTGATGAAGTTGGAAGCCAGACACTAAAGAGTTAAGAGAATGGGAGGAAAGGAAGGGGAGACATTAACTGTGATTGATCTTTTCATGGAGCTTAGGCATAAAAGCGAGGTGTAAGTTTTAGTGAATACTAACTTTTCATTAGAGATCATCTTTTTCAGTTATTTTCAGAATAAAGAAAATATTACTTTTCAGTAACATATCCACTTTTCATCAGCCTGGCTGACACTCTCTTACTTAGCTTTTGTCCCCACTCCCCAGGGCTTCAGTCATATACTGGACTTAAAGAGGGTTCAGTAGATTTTCCAATAAGTATGTACACAGAATTTGCTTTATGCATAACCCTCTGCTAGGCATTATGTATACAAAGGAAATGGAAAATATAACCCTTGACCCTTAAGGAAGATATCCTTATAAGAAAAAGCAGAAAACCATATAATATGCAAAAAAGTAGGCAAAGATATTCTATATCTGGGAATCTTGACCTTGTCTTTGTCAGCAACCCTCTTCGGTAGCCTGGCGATGCCTATAGAGCTATTCTTCAAATAGTCTTCTATGGCATACCTTTGGAATTGAATAGAATGCTAAATTTCAAGAAGAGGTTAATGAAAATACAGATACATTGCTTTGTCAGATGTATTGTTATAAATAATAAATAAAAATTATAGTACAGAAAAATTGTAGTATATATAAAATTAATAAAAATAATAAATAAAAAATAAAGATGTATTGTTAGACAGATTACTGTCTAAATTTCCTTTAAAATCTGAATAGGGGCCCCAGTTATGAACTCCTATTCTAGATGAATATTTGGAATAAAGGCACAAAGGTAATAATGACTAAAACATAGTAAGGAGGTCAGGAGAGAATGCAAAGCACATTTGCTTCTCAGGAACACACAACCCCTGTTGGGAACCAGTGTGGAGAGGGAAAAAAAGTGAGATGTGGATGTTAGAGGCAGATAACAGGGGGCTTTGAAAGCCAGGGTAATTAATGAGTTGGAAATTCTAATAGGCAACAGGAAGGCAATGTTAGTTCTTCTTCTGGGAAATGCCATGTTAATGACCAGGTATCTATTGACAAAAGTGTCCATGTTTTGAATCCCTAAAGAACTTTCCACTGTATGAGGCATTCCTTCTCTCACCCAAAAATCTCCTTATTAACCAGCCATTCTCTTGTATACTAGTAGTTCTCAATGATTTTTCAAGTATTTATCCAATACCAACTAATAATGTGTGGGATGCAGAAAGGCATTTCTGGTAGAAAAGAAAAAGACAGAAACTGAGTGTTAGTAACCATTGAAAAGCTGGAGGGAAGACTCTGAGACCATGACTATAATCCCTCCCCCCCTCAAAAAAAAAAAAAAAAACTACAGGCAGACCTCCTGAAAGGGATTGTAGTTCCCCTTAGTCACATCCACACATGAAGGAAATCATACCTCCATGACTATCTTCTTAATACTCAGACAGCAGTAATGCTTGGGGCTAAGGGATTCAGAGAGGCAGTAATGGAGTCAAGGAAAGGCAACACCTTTTATGATCCAGCGCAAATCTCTGAATTGTTCCACTTGTCATCTCCAGCAGTTTCATGTTAAAGGAATAAAATGAAGAACCTTTAAATCATTCCCTGGTACATGTATAGACCCCTGTGGAAAGGCAGTAAGTCAAGAAAACTTGTGCTAAAAATAAAATGACAGGAACAGAAAGCAAAGAGGTTGTTCCTCTCCACTGCAAATGTTGCAGGTTTCCAATTGGAAATAATTTCAGGCTGCAGTTTGGATAGATATTATGACTGTTTACTAATTCTACAAGAGACAAGGGTAATTTTCAATAAGAGGTTCAGATGGTTTATTTCTTAACCCAGACTTACAGACGCGATTCCTGTAGATGTGGAATCTAAAACAGACAGTGATGGAGGATAGACAGACTCAAAGCCTAACTTGCTTAATGTTGGTTGCCATAGTGACAACTTCAAGAACTTTACAATTCAGAACTGGGCAATATCTTCATATGCTGAATCAAAAGTAGCTTATTTTCTGTTCAGGTGAGTCAAATCTTAGAAAAGTCCCAAATGCATTCAATAATGTAATATTTTGTTCTTATTTTAATGTCATTTTATCAAAAAGAAATACTTTTATTCTCACAGAGTTGTTCATAGAGCTGGTACCTGAAAATGAGAATACAGAGCTAGTCAAGTCATAGAATATTGAGATAAAAAATATATGCAATTTTCAAGTAAACCTAAGTGCTTTGCACCAACAACTATGAATGAAAATATGCATTTTCTTTTATATTTAAGAATGTTTTAAATAATTACATGATAACTTGCAGATTCCTAATTTTCTAGATTAAAAATTTACAAAGACTATAATACAAATCATATATTTTCTATTTTATCCCTTTTGGTCACCTCATGAGAAATTTACTATTTATAAGTGGATGATGATGGCCATCATCATCATCAACAACAACATTTATATAGCACTTTGTATGCATTATTTCATTTGATATTCCCAATAGTTCTGTAACTTAGGTGCTATTATTACATATAGTTGCATATAAGGAAATCATTACAAAATAATTAAGCAATTTGTTGTCCATGGATTCAAAGAGATTAAGTGCCAAAGGGTAAATCCATGTCCTCCAGAAACCAAAGCCAGTACCTTAAACCCAACTACCTCATCATGGTTTATGTAAGGGATAAGGGTTTTATGGTTGGATGCTTATAAAAAAAATACCAGATCTCTGATTTTATTGGTCCCAATGAGAAAATTCACTCTACAACACACAATTAAGTACTTGTTATGAACCTCTACTGTTTTAAAGAATTGCCAGGGGCATTTTGAGGTTAAGTGATTTTTTTCAGGGTCACTGAGGCAGGACTTGGGGATGGCCTTTAACATTAAAGGGTGACTACCAAGGATGAATGAAACTGAGGCTTTAAAGTAAATCAAATCATTCATTCTCCCTCTCTACCACACAATGTTTGGTTATTAGATATTTGTCAACTTTTCACATTATAAAATACCCCAGTTGCTCTACATCTCTGGGGGCAACAACTACAAGAGGATTGGAAGCAAAGAGACTGAAAGTGAGCAAAGTAAATACATAGGAATAGCCTACATGGCCAAACCTACACCTTCATTCTGTTATGATGAAGAGCTTGTCAGGATAAACAAGACATCTGCTGGGAAGCATTTTGAATACTTCTGAAGAGACTTACTGCATAAATGCAAAGTGCTAGTATT
The DNA here is from genome assembly GCA_011680675.1 of Gymnobelideus leadbeateri. Classification (NCBI taxonomy): domain Eukaryota; kingdom Metazoa; phylum Chordata; class Mammalia; order Diprotodontia; family Petauridae; genus Gymnobelideus; species Gymnobelideus leadbeateri. The sequence continues at coordinate 58,481 of WOXC01002799.1, forward strand.
TATATTCTGAGATGAGCAGTCAGCCTAAAGGCTGGTTCCTGAAATTAGATGTATCTAGAGAGAAGAACAATATTATCTCACATCTATATAGCACTCTGCAGTTACATTTTGCTCCATGTGCATTGTCTCCTTTTATCCTTATAATAAGCATGCAGGGTTAGGCTAAGTGTTACTACTCTTATTTTTTTAGGTAAGGAAACTGAGGCAGAATGGGTAGAATGGGTACTCAAAGCAGGTCACCAGTCTCTCACTCAGTCTTTCACTACATGCTGCTCTTGCCTTTGTTCCCTTACAAGGCTCAAATCCAAGCAGCTGATATACGAAAATCATTCCTATTCTTTTTTTCCCTAACACACCTCACAGTTTCCTAGCTAGTCTCCTCAGCACCAAAATAAGCTTTGTGCAGTAGCTGGAATAGTCTTTGTTTAAAAAATCATTATGTCACTTGTAGTTCTCTATTGCTGGTAATCAGGGAATACTACAGCCTCTAAAAAATTAAAGCTTAGAATAAGCCAGAGAACAAGGGTATTGGCATGAGCAAGTTGTAATGAATTACAAAAGAGAAACAGAAGAAATCACATCATTAAATAAATATATTATTGATGAAGAAGATGAGCTGGCCACCTGGTAAGAGTAAAGGACAATTGAGGGACAATTTATGTCATCCTGATAGTCTCATAATCTCAAGGGAAAGAAAGGAGGGTTTTCAGCACATTGGGCTGGCCACCTGGGGCAAATCTGAAGGAGAATATGCACATGAGCCATGTCTGGGTTTCAATCTACATTACTGAAGTGAATATACACACCAATAAACTCAAAGATACAGTTGAGTATACTTCAAGAAACTCCACTGGGTACTTATTGCCTATCAGATCGAAAGCAAGAATATGCATGGCTTTTTCCAGGGAGCCAATACATGCTTTTGACTGCTTGGGATGAAAAAAATGAAAGAACAAAAGAAAATTCCTTTCTCTCCATCAAAACTTCCCTGGGTAGTTTCAGCAGCATTCTTCTTTTCAGGATAAAATGATCCCTTTAAGTACCACCAGAGGTCAGAATCTTCTACCTAAGCCCAGGGAAATTAGGGGATCCTCCTTAACAATCTGGGTTTGTAACAGCAGAGGGATAAAAGAGTCAACAACTTTTTTTTTCCTTGATAAAACTGCTGAATATAAAAATTATGCAAAGCAAGTGGGAGAAATCCTGTGTGTATTTCAAAAATATTACATAGATGCCTAAAATAAATTTAAATCCTACATTTAACTGTCTTGAGTATAGCCTAGAGTGCCAATAGTTTTCTGTAGGCTATAGTCCTGAAAAAGGTTCCTTAACTAAGAATGAAATGAAATCTCTGCAAAGAGAATTAAATATTCCCTTTCATGATTTCTTCCATTGAATTTTCAGATTTCACAGTGTGGGTGATTCCCCAATAAGCCTCCCAGGGAAGTTGAGCTCAAACAGCATTTGTTATGTCCAAAGGCAGAATTGGCAAATGATTAAATAGCCTTTGCTTTCTATCATGTGTTGCCTTGAATAGGCCAAACGCACAGTGAGGACCCTGCTACTGGGTGAGCAATTTCTAATCTTTGCCTCACCTTACCTATGCCAAATCCTCATATACCCTACCAGTACTCCACCTGTAAGAATGAAAAAGTGTAAGCCTCAAATAGGCAGAATTGGCTTCTTGTTGATTCCTTTTGCAGGGAATCCCAAATGACTGCGAGAAAAGGGGGTGTATGCAATACACATCTTTGTTGAAAGGAATAACTTTCTCCTTTTCTTAGGGTTGGCTCCTGTCTCTTTTCAACCAGCTCAGACTTTGATGCTTCAGTGTTTCAGAGACAGACACATCAGCATTATGGGAGCAATTTCTTAGTCTTCTACTCTGGGTGATGCCAACCTCATGTGGACAAGCACAGAGGGAGATTTGAAGGAGATGGCAGTTAAGCAGCAGGCTGAATAACAAAGGCAGGGAAAACATCAGTCCTCAAAGTAGAATGTCAAATCAGATTCCATGGCAGCAGGATGTCAAATTAGATATTGAGGGCACAGGAAAAGTGTCAGGGAAGGTAACTGTTGAAAGGGGAAAAGATGCCTGTCTTAAAGCCTGGATTTACATGAGCAAACAAATGGGAGAAAATAACAAGGAACTCAACTTGGGAGGAAAAAATAAACTAATGAAGGTGTACAAGCACTGCCAAACTTTCTAATATATCATCAAGTGGTTGACATATTTTGATTTATAAATTTCAGTTTGGGGAAGTGAGGGGAGAGTTTAGAATGGTCATTGATTTCCTCATTGTAGTGATCTCATGATATGTAAATGCCTTCCATTAATTCAAATCTGCAATTTGCTTGTAAAAGACATTAATTAATTGAATGTAATGGCAAGAAAAGAAGTACTTAGCACCTTGTTTCAGCTACTTAAGTATTTAGCACATTGTTTGAGCCCCTTGTGATTTGAAGGTGGGAAGAACTTGCTGATGTAACAGGAAGGGGCAGAATAGGAAGGAGAACCAACATTGATAAGGAGGAGAACAGCTGGGACAGAGCAGAACTGAGAAGGGGAACGGTTGTGGATGCCAGGCACTCTGTTTATCTGTTCTGTTGTGTTTGTGATACTTTGTACAGAAGCCCTGGGACCTCACTGGAAGCCCTAAAAGATTATTTTCTTGTTGTCTGTTTACAGAAATCCTGGAGGAGGGTTTCAGAGGTCCTGGGACTATACAATTTGTGTTGAGTTCTCAGACCTTGTTTGTGGGTCTGTGTTGATTTCATAGGCAGATAGTGAATTGATGATGGTACTGGCAATGTGAATGAATGCTGTTTTGGCTCTGTTAAACATTGTCTTTACAGAAATCGAAACAGAAACAGAAGCAGCAAAGGATCTGAGATGGACTGGACACTGTAAGGTTCGATATCGAATGGGAAATGGAAAAGGAACTGGACAAATACCTAGACAAGGGGCTGATTGCTGCCTGCCTATGAATCCAGGGAGCTGGACCTATGGAAGGAGAACCATGGAATTTGGGAGCCATTCTGGAGCCGAGATCAAAAGCAAGAATATGCATAGCATTTTTTGCAGTACATAAAATACATGCTTTTGACTGCCTGGGATGAAAAAGAAAAAAAAAAAACAGAGAAAGAAAGAAAATTCCTTCTCTCCATCAAAACTTCCCTGGATAGTTTCAGCAGCATTCTTCTTTACAGGATAAAATGATCTCTTTAGGTACCACCAGAGGTCAAAATCTTCTACCTAAGCCCAGGGAGACTAGGGGAGACTCTCCTTGGGTACTTAGTGCTGACTGAAAAGATCATGATTTACTGTGAGCTAGCTGTGGGAGAACTTTGCACTCTGTACCTTGTACCACTTAAGGAAGATTGACTTAAGGGTGATTGGAAACTAAGCTCCAATCAAGAAGAAAGAAGATTTTTTGACTGAGAGATTAAGACAATGTGATCTAGGGATGGGAAAATTTATACCTTTATACTTTGTGCCTCTTAAGGAGGATTGCTTCTTAAGGATGATTGAATTAAGGACTTGCTGAATGATATCTTATGTTTAAGATTATGTGGCCACTTTAAGTGAAAACTATGTGGCCACTTTAGTGATAAATTATGTTATAACATTGTGAATGTTGTACTTTGGTTTCTGTGAATGTTTCCTTTAGTTTACTGCTGAATAAATAGAGGGTTCATTGTACTATGTGATCAGAACCTTATGGATATTCACAGCAGCAGTACTCTGAAAAGCTGCCAGTGCTTGACTTTACAATGATTAATGTGTGAAGGAAGATAATAGCATATCCAGGCCAGTGGAAGTAGATGAGCATTTTGATCTGGAGAAGAGAAGCATTTGATCAGAGGAGAAATTATAACAACCTTTAAATATTTGAAGGTATCATTTAAGTATTTGAAGAAGGAATGAGCATTGTTATGTTGGCCCTAGCAGGCTCAACTAGGAATGGGTAGAAGTTACAAAGACATAAATTTAAGCTTCATGTTGGGGGAGATAAACATACAAACAAAAAAACCAACTACCTAAGAGAGCAGTTCAAAAGTGAAATGGACTATATATTAAGGGGATGGGTTCTACTTTTTAGAGATTGATTACTATTATTTTATAACTTTTTTCTTTTGTTAAACAAATGCTTTATTAACTTCTGGTTTACATCATTCATTTTGCCAGATTTTGAGTTATAATTTTTCCCCATTTTCCCCTACCCACCACCCCAGAATAGCAGTCCCACAAGATATCCCCTCATCCAATCTGCTCTCTCCCATATCTTCTCCCATACCCCCTTCGACTTTACCATTGGGGCGAGGTGAATCTCTGTGCCCCAATGCCTGAACATCTTATCTCCCAATTACATACAAAACAGTATTAATAATAGTATTCATATATACTTGAAATATTTAATTTTAAAACTAGGAAATTCAGATCAATTCCCTTCTTCCCTTGTCACCCATTCCCTCTGGGAAGATAAGTAATTCAGTATGTGTTGTACATATATAGCTGTGCAGAACATTACCTTAGTAGATATATTGTAAAAGGCTGTTTATAATTCCCTCCCACCCATCCCACCCCCCCACCTGGTCCATTCCCCACTTTGGTACTGTCTGTCTTCAATAGCGGGTACTTCCAACCTCTCCTCCCCCCAGAATGCCCTCTCCTCCATCATCTCTCCTTTCATCCCCCTTCCCCCTACCCTACAGCAGAGATATCCCATTTAGTAAGTATGTCATTCTCTCCCTGAGCCAAATTCAATGAGAATACGGTTTTGCTTTTTTGCCTTACTGTTCTTCCCCTCCCCTTCAACCACTTCCCCTTGATCCTTCTACATGAGATAGTTTACTCTACCCTGACTCTCCCGATCTCCTCTTGTCACTTTCCTCACTCACCTCATAACGACACCCCTTATGTATCATCCCTTCCCACCAAATTCAACCTGTGTCCTCGATCCATGTATAATTGTAAACATGTATACACACATTCACATATGTATTCATATGCCCATATACCCTTCTTCCATTATTTTCATACTGAGAAAGGTTTCATCAGTCACAGTATTGTTTTTCCATGTAAAATGTAGGAATGTAAATAGGTCAACTTTGATAAGTTCCTTTTGATTTATTTTCCTGATTACCTTCTCAAGCATCTCTTGCTTTTTGTGTCTGGATGTCAAATTTTCTATTCAAATTTGGTTTTTTCCTCAAGAATGCTTGAAAGTCCTCTATTCCACTGAATGACCATATTTTCCCCTGAAACAAAATACTCAGTTTTGCTGGGTAGGTGATTCTCAGTTTTAATCCAAGCTCTTTGGCTCTCTGGAATATCATATTCCATGTCCTTCGATCACTCAGTGTAGAAGCTGCCAGGTCCTGTGCTATTCTGATTGTGTTTCCACAATATTGAAATTGTTTCTTTCTGGCTGCTTGTAGTATTTTCTCCTTGATGTGGAGATTCTGGAACCTGGCTATAATATTCCTGGGAGTTTTCTTTTTGGGATCTTTTTCAGAAGGTGATCTGTGGATTCTTTCAATCTCTATTTTGCCCTCTGGATCTAAAACATCAGGGAAATTTTCCTTGAGAATTTCTTGAAGGGTGATTTCTAGGTTCTTTCTTTGATCATGGCTTTCAGGTAGTCCAATAATTTTTAAATTGTTTCTCCTGGATCTATTTTCCAGGTCAATGGTTTGTGTCATGAGATATTTCACATTGCCTTCTATTCTTTCATTTCTTTGGATCTGTTTAACAGCATCTTGATTTCTCATAAAGTCATTGGCTTCCATTTGCTCCAGTCTGACTCTGAAGGAATGAATCTCCTCAGTGACCTTTTGAGATTCTTTTTCCATCTGGCAAATTTGGCTTTTTAAGGCATTCTTCTCCTCATTGCCCTTTTGGGCCTCCTTTGCCATTTGAGTTAGTCTATTTTTAAGGAGTTATTTTCTTCAGTCAGGCTGTTGACCCTCATTTCATACTTTTCCTGCATCCTTCTCATTTCTCTTCCCAATTTTTCCTCCACTTCTCTTATTTGATTTTTAAAATCCTTCTTAAGGTCCTCTATGGCCTGTAACCTACTCTTATTTTCATTTGGGGCTTTTGGAGCAGCACTTCTGACCTCACAGTCCTCCTCCCGTTCTATGCTTTGATCCTCTTTGCCCCCAAAATAGGAGTCTAATGTTGCATTTTTCTGTTTAATTTGCTTCCTTTGCCTAGGCTTGTTGCCACTTAATTACTTGACTTTGGGGCTTGTTGCCACAGTAGGACTTTGTACCAGAGAGGGGAGCTTCCTTCCCAAACGTTGGGGTCTTAACCACAAGACTGATTGCTGGATCTCCCTACAGTTCGAAGGTCAGGAGCTACCTCTGCCACTGAAGCTGCAAAATGGCAAGTGGGTAGTGTCTCCTCTAGCCCCCAGGGGAGGAAGTTGATGAATTCCCCAAATACTGGTCCCAAAGTCCATAGGGCACTAACCTCTCACTTTGTCCTAGGCATATCTGTGTTGATAATTCTGGAATCACCACAGCTGCTGGTGTTCTGGGGTCCCTCTAGCTGGCTGCTGGCCTGGTAGCCCTAGGGCAAAGACCATGGCTCACGCAGACCTGTGTTTGGCTCCCCGTGAGCTGTGCTGTCAGCTCCCAGAGTGCTGCACTGGCCGCACCCTGCAGGGCTTCTGGGCTCTCCTCTGCAGGAGGTTAGATTTTCTGTGTCATTCTGTGGGTGCTAGGGCTCCAGAAGTTGTTCAGAGTCCCCTTTTACATGCTTTGGAAGTGGTCTGGGGGGAGAACACCTTGGAATTGCTGTTTCTACTCCACCATCTTGGCTCCACCCCCAAGACTGATTACTATTTATGAAGGTAACTGACAGGCCCCAAACCAATTAGAAAGTTAGGGACATGTTGATTCCAAGCATTTGAAGACTTCTTCTGGAAGATTAGGCCCTGAAGATTGTTGAAAGAGGTATTGTGAAACACTTAGAGTTTATCCAGAATTCAAAAATACAAAGGTCATCAGCTGCATACCAAGTAATTAACAGTCATCTTGACTTTTGTTTTACCACTGGACTCCAATGACTCTGGAAGAAAAAACAAGGTTGACAACTTTGGGCCACACAGCCTCACTTAAGTCCAATTCATTCACAAGTCATCAGCCAGTGATGTCATTGGCCTTCTTTGGAAATAAAGGTTGAATAACAACTACTTGTGTGGTACATTCAAGTAGGGATTTCTTTTGTGCATGACTTGTATTGAATGACTGTTGTGGTATCATTCATATCTTGAAGTCTATGATTTTCTCATTCTAATCTTAGAGAATTTAATGACTCACTGAAAGATCATGTGATTTGGTTATAGTCACACAGCTAACCTTCCACTAGGGTCTTCCTGACTCAAAAATCAGTCTTCTAGCCATATTGATTTTCATATGTGCTGTACTACACTTAAAAAGAGTAAATAAATAGTAGATAGTAAAAAAAAAGTTCTATACAACAAAAATATAATCAAAAGTAGAAGAAAATATTGATGAAGATATATGCCTAATTAAACAAATTATAAACAACATCTAAAATAGATTCATATACTTAGAACTGGAAGGAACCATGATAGCCATCTAGTTCAACCTCCATTTAACAAATGAGGAAAAGAAGACCCAGATAAGATTGTCCAATTTCATATAGATGGCAGAACCAGGACCCACACGTAGACCCTCTGATGCCAAATTCTATACTCTTTCTAAATGAGTATTATAGACTATATGGGGAACTATTAAAATATGTAACGTCACTAGCTTGTCTCAAAGAAATAGCCAAAAGGAATTGGCTAAGCAAACTCCAAATGAAGAAACACAAATTACAATCACCTGAAAACTATTCAATCTCATTAAAAAACAAAGAAGTTCAACTTAAAATAACTTTGAAATGCTACCTGAATATAATAAGGTTAGAAAATGGTTAAAAATGATGAATTCTGCTATTTTACAGGGCTTTTGGAGAGTATGGGAATATCCTGCTGGTATAATCATCAGCTAGTTGAATACTGATATCTTATGTGTTGGAATTATTTTATTTAAATGTAAAAAATTGCAAAGTGAACACATTTTGTTGAATTTTGTAGTTGTTTGTACCTCTTGTCCTAATGTCCAGAATACTATCCCTCCTCACCGTTACTTCTTAAATGCCTGGCACCCTTTAAAAATTAGCTTAATCAGTACCTTCCTTAGGAGACATTTCACTGGTCTCCCCAACGGCTAGTGTTTTTTTCTTATGGCTATTTTTAAACTATCCTCTATGTATCTAGAATATGCCTATTAATGTGCATGTTGTATTCCCATTAGAATATAAGCTCCATTAGAGTAGGGACTATTTTTGCTTTTTAATTCTACCTCCACTTAGCTCAGTGTCTGGAACATAATAGGCCCATAATAATCACTTGGTGATTGACAAATGAAGCTTAACATTCATCAGTTATATAATTTTTAAAGTATGGTTTGAGATAAGGAAAAAACAATGTCTAGGAGGAAGAAGTGTTTAGAGGTTAGAAAAAGATCATTACAATTACTGTGGTTGTAAGAACAGGGACAAAAAGGTTCTTTTCTGTCGATTCTATCAGAAGTAAGATTTTACAGGACATAAACTGCAGCCCTGCAGTCTCTAGGAGTGTGGAGTCTTAGAGACACACAGCATAATAAATGAAAAAAGTACAGTTGGCCTTAAACTTGTAGTAAGGATTACTCTTCTTTAATATTTAGGTACCTAGGGTAAAATAAAGCAAAGAAGCAGCTCCACCTTGGACTGGTAAATGATGAAGTAATCAATGGAAGAAATGGCCTTCAAAAATGTTCCTACATACAAAATCTGCCTCAATCATCACCAATGCAGTCCTAGTGGGATTTATATCTCCTCTCTCTCTCTCTCTCTCTCTCTCTCTCTCTCTCTCTCTCTCTCTCTCTCTCTCTCACCCCCCCCCCACCCCACACACACACCTCTCACAATGTATGAAGTTTCTTAGGGACTACTCTTTCAAGGATAGGATGCTCTTGATTCACATTTTTGTCTGATTTCACTGGGATAATACTAGTGGGAGTTGGGGGTGGGAAGGTTGCAGAGTGATTCTTAGTCAGCTATGAAAATAGATGATGGTCCTTGAAACTTCTCTTATGTCTATAATTCTATGATTGCTTCTGTTTTTCATAGCCATAGCCATTCAAATCTCCCATTCAAAGGATAGGCATGTTACAATATCTTCTAATTAGTTGAGGAAAAAAATTATACCCTTGAGAGCACCATCTATTTCAAGACAACGAATTTTTGAATTAATCATGGTTTAGAGAATTTGGAAATAGTTTATGGGAGGAGAATAAAGGAAAGGTCAGCAGTTAGAAAAAAAATTGAACACATAGAAATTCTTCCCCTAAAATAGATTTTTATAGTTGTAGGTAGTGAAATATAGCAAGAAAGGTAACTAAAGTAATTTTAAAGCATATAAAGCAAAGAAAAGAATCCTGAAACGCACTCTTTTTAAGAATCAAACTTGGCGGGGCGGCCAGGTGGTGCAGTGAATAGAGCACCGGCCCTGGAGTCAGAAGGACCTGAGTTCGGAGCTGGCCTCCGACACTTAATCCACACAAACAAAAATCTAGCCGTGTAACCTTGGGCAAGTTACTTAACCCCAATTGCCCTAAAAGGGCGGCTAGGTGGCGCAGTGAGTAAGAGCGCCGGCCTCGGAGCTGGGATGACCCGAGATCAAATCCAGCCTCAGAAAATGAGCACCCACACATAAATAATGACTAGCCATGTAACCTTGAGCAAGTTACTTAACCCCAATTGCTTTCTAAAAAAGAAAAAAAAAAAAAGAATCAAACTTGGCTTGATGATTCCTTCCCTTCTTGACACTATTCTAGAGGATTTAAAAGCATTTGAAGGGGGTAGCTAGATGGTACAGTGAATAGAGTACCGGTCCGGGACTCAGAAGGACCTGAATTCAAATCTGGCCTCCCGACACTCAACACAAAACTAGCCATGTGACCTTGGGCAAGTCACTTAACCCCAATTGCCTAACTTCCCCCCCTCCAAAAAGAAAAAAAAATAAAGAATTAAAAATAAAATCATTTGTAGAATTCCTTTACAATGTAGAGTCCATTGTTCCATGAATCTGATGATCGATACAATTTGTAAACTCCTTGAGAGTACTGTCATTGTAACCCCAATACCTTGCCCATAGTAATCACTTAATGAATGTTTGTTGAATTGAATAGAATTAAAGAAAACTAGCTGTTCTGCCCTCAAAATCATCTTTTCAAAGACTATACTAGAAGGGAGTTAAAATACATGCATTTTCTAGGTGATGATAATACTTTTATTTGTTTCATACTTCTCAGAACACAAGAACCCTGTGAGCTAGACAGTACAGGTACCTTTTCCCTTATTTTACACATGAGAAAATTGAGACCGGACACACTGAAAGACTTAATGACAATCACCCAGCAAACTATGTGTTGAGTCAATTTCAGAAAATAGAGCTGATATCTAGTTCTCCCTAATTTTTTTCTTTTTTCTTTTTTTTAAACAAATGCTTTATTAACTTCTGTTATACATCATTCATTTCTGCCAGATTTTGAGTTACAATCATTTTCCCCCCATTATTCCCCTACCCAACCTCCCAGAATAGTAGTCCCACAAGATATCGCTTCCTCCAATCTGCTCTCTCCCATACCTTCTCCCATACCCCCATCGATTTTCCATTAGAGGAAGGTGAGTCTTTGTGTCCCAATGCCTGCACATCTTATCTCCCTATTACAAGCAAAAGAGTATTAATAATAGTATTTATATATATTTGAAACATTTAATGTTACGACCTCGAATTTCAGATCCATTTCCTTCCTCCCTTGTCACCCATTCCCTCTTGGGAGATAAGTAATTCAGTATATGTTGTACATGTCTAGCTATGCAAAACATTATCATAGTAGATATATTGTACAAGGCTGCTTATAATTCCCTCCCACTCATCCCACCCCCCCCCACCTGGTCCATTCCATACATGATCCTGTCCCTCTTGTGTAGTGGGTACTTCCAACCTCCCCTCACCCCAAGGATGCCCTCCCATCCATCATCCCTCCTCTCATCCCCCTTCCCCCTATCCTGCTGCAGGTTGAGATATCCCATTTAGTATGTATGTCATTTTCTCCCTGAACCAAATTCAATGTGAATGTGGTTTTGCCTTTTTAGCCTTCCTTATTCTCCCCCTCCTTTGCAACCACTTCCCCTTGCTTCTTCTACATGGGATAGTTTACCCTACCCTGTCTCTCCCCATCTCCTCTTGCCACTTTCCTCTCTCACCTCATAATTTCATCCCTTGAGTATTCTCCCTTCCCAACAAATTCAACCTATGCCCTCTATCCATATATAACTGTAACCCTATACACACACATTCACATATGTATTCATATGACCACACCCCCTTCTTCCATTATTTTCATAGTGAGAAAGATATCATCAGTCACAGTTATTGCTTTTCCATATAGGAATGTAAATAGTTCCACATTGATAAGTTACTTTTGATTTCTTTTCCCTGATTACCTTCTCAGGCATGTCTTCCTTCTTGTGTCTGGATGTCAAATTTTCTATTCAATTCTGGTTTTTTCCTCAAGAATGCTTGAAAGTCCTCTATTCCACTGAATGACCATATTTTCCCCTGAAACAAAATACTCAGTTTTGCTGGGTAGGTGACCCTTGGGTTCATTCCCAGCTCTTTTGCCCTCTGGAATATCATATTCCATGCCCTTCGATCCCTCAGTGTAGAAGCTGCCAGGTCCTGGGCTATTCTGATTGTGTTTCCACAATATTGAAATTGTTTCTTCCTGGCTGCTTGTAGTATTTTCTCCTTGATCTGGGGATTCTGGAACCTAGCTATAATATTTCTGGGAGTTTTCTTATTTGGATCTTTTTCAGGAGGTGATCGGTGGATTCTTTCAACCTCTATTTTGCTCTCTGGATCTAAAACATCAGGGAAATTTTCCTTGAGAATTTCTTGAAGGGTGATTTCTAGGTTCCTTCTTTAATCATGGCTTTCAGGTAGTCCAATAATTTTTAAATTGTTTCTCCTGGATCTATTTTCCAGGTCAGTGGCTTTTCCCATGAGATATTTCACATTGCCTTCTAATCTTTCATTTGTTTGGATCTGCTTAACAGCATCTTGATTTCTCATAAAGTCATTAGCTTCCATTTGCTCCAGTCTAACTCTGAAGGAATGAATCTCCTCAGTGAACTTTTGAGATTCTTTTTCCATCTGGCAAATTCGACTTTTTAAGGCATTCCTCTCCTCATTGCCCCTTTGAGCCTCCTTTGCCATTTGAGTTAGTCTATTTTTTAAGGTATCGTTTTCCTCAGTCAGGCTGTTGACCTTCATTTCATACTTTTCCTGCATCCTTCTCATTTCTCTTTCCACTTTTTCCTCCACTTCTCTTATTTGATTTTTAAAGTCCTTCTTAAGGTCCTCTATGGCCTGCAACCCGCTCATGTTTTCCCCTGGGGCTTTTGGAGCAGGACTTCTGACCTCACAGTCCTTTTCCCGCTCTATGCCCCCAAAATAGGAGTCTAGGGTTGCATTTTTCTGTTTCCTTTGCCTTGGCATGTTGCCACTTAATTGCTTGACTTTTGGGCTTGTTGCCACACTATGGCTTTAAGGCCAGATAGAGGAATTTTCGTCCCGAACGTGTGGGGGGCAACTTCCGTTTCTGGCAAGCTGTAAACTCACCCACGACTTCCACCCTAGATCACAATCCAGATCCAGGGAGGTTAAAGCAAGAGCGATTACCCCCCAAGACTGATCGCTGGATCTCCCTACGATTTGTAGGCCAGGAGCTGGAGCTGCCTCTGAAAACTACAAAATGGCGTGTCTCCTCAGTGGCCTCTAGCCCCCAGGGGAGGGAGCCGACGCATTCCCTAAATACTGTCCCAAAGTCCATAGGACACTAACCTCTTACTTTGTCCTAGGCATGTCTATGTTGATAATTCTGGAGTCGCCACAGCTCCTGGTGTTCTGGGGTTCCTCCAGCCAGCTGCTGGCCCTGCCGCCCTGGGGCTAAAACCTCACCTCACACAGACCTGGGCTCAGCTCGGCTCCTGTGCTCTGCATGCTGCGCGCTGCCAGGTCCCAGACAGCTGCGCTGGTCCTTCCTGCAGGGCTGCTGGGCTGTCCTCAGCGGGAGGTGAGGTTCTCTGTGTCGTTCTGTGGGTTCTGGGGCTCCAAAAGTTGTTCAGAGTCCCCTTTTACATAGTTTAGGGGAAATCTGCGGGCAGAGTGGCTTGGATGAGCTGTTTCTACTCCGCCATCTTGGCCTCTCCCTAATTTTTAGTGCAAATCTCTTTCAATTATATGATTGAAATAAAAGTTATCCTCCTGATCAAAACGAACCAAACAAAAAACCCTTCCTAATCCCTTTCACTTGTTGCCAACACAATCATCTTCTCAATTATTCAGGATTAACCTCAGGTTCATTTCTGATTTTTACTCTCCTATCTTCATTTGTTGTTGTTGTTTTTGTTGAGTTATTCAGTTATGTCTGACTCTTCATGACCTGTGGATCATAAAGTCCATGGAGTTTTCTTGGCAAAGATACTGGAGCAACTTGCTATTTTCTTCTCCAAATTTCCTTCCATCTCTTTCACTGTCAAATTCAATTAGTTGTTAAGTTATATGACTAAGTCATATTAAAATTTCTGTATGAAAAAGAGAAGGCTAGAACTGGTGGGATGATTGTGACTGGAATGAAATGGAGTTTTTGTACAGGATTGAAATGGTCAGAGAAGTACCTGGGAGCTCCCTTTACCAGCAGAACCACAAGTCTACTCTGAAAAAAATTACCAGGACTTAGAGTACAATGTTTGTTGAATTGAATTGAATGAATTTCCTTAATCCCCATGTGCACCCACATGCATACACATATACACATTACATTTTAAAAAGATTCATCTATTGTACATATAAGAGGGGGGAAACTGCCTCTTCCCTGTAGGGGCCTTTAGCAGTACTTGACCAAGAAAACAAAGTTTCCCCAAAAGAACCAAATTCACCCATAAGCAGACCAATAAAGCTATGTAAGTTTGTTTTCTCCCACTGATAGTATCACAGTAGGATACCTGAAAAGGAAGAACTAACAGAAGGGGTGAGCTAAAAACCTCATTGAGAGAAAAATTTAATGAACATTATATTGGCAAGAGCAGATTTGAGAAGCTTCTGTTTACTGCTACTGTTTATTAGAGTATACTATCTGTTTCTAGCATAATGCCTCTGAATAGACTGAAAAGAGGACTTGAGGTTAAAAATGATTTTCACTGCTTTTTGATTGCATTTTATATGGGCACTACTCAGTCTGAGATCTGACCAGCAAGATCCCACCATGCTAGGCTAGAATGCTCCCTCCTGAACAGTATAATCTGTCTATTTTTTCCCACTTACTTGCTATACAGACCAGGAGTACCCATTCTTTCTGTAATGTGGATCAAATTGATTTTCTTGCAGTCCTGAGACCATTGTACATGATGGCTTAGGGATAATGTTCTCCTTCAAATGCTTTTATTTTTTTGTTTATTTTATTTCAAGTTTTTTGCTCTGTTTTTTTTTTCCTTTGCTTTTTGGAGGGCAATTGGGGTTAAGGTCACGTGGTTAGTAAGTGTGTGTCAAGTGTCTGAGGCCAGATGTGAACTCAGGTACTCCTGACTCCAGGGCCAGTGCTCTATTCACTGCACCACCTAGCCACCCCTATTTCAAGTTTTATAAAAGGAATTTGCTCTTTATATCATTATCATCCAATATGCCTGCCCACCCTCCATTCCCTAAATCCTCCCTTGAAACAGAGCTAAACAGATAAGTGACACCAACCATCAAAGTGACTATCTGACAAGATATGCAATGTTCCATACTTTCAATCTATTACATCACTACCCAGGAGAGGGAGATGCATTTCATCAAATGTTCTCCAGGAACAAGATTGCTCATTACAATTAATCAGTCCAGCTCTCTGTTGATTTAATTGTGTACACGATTCTTTCAGCTCTACTATTTTCACTCTTCATCAATTCATTTAAGTCTTCTGTATTACTTGGAATTCTTTGCATTAATTTCTTCTTTTTTGTCTTTATTAATTTGTTTAACTTTTAGTTTATGAGATTCAATTCCACAATTCCTTGAGTTTCAAATTCTTTTTCCCTCCTTCCCTCCCCTCCAACAATGGCATACAATCAAGTATAGGATCTGCAAATACTTTCACATTAGACATTAGTCAGGTTACAAAGACGGATTGTACCAGATGGAATGAAAAATGGTAAAGAGAAAATAAAACCAAACAAGAAAAATAAAAAGATCAAGTAATTTGCTTCAATCAGGATTCAGACTCAGTTCTTTCTATTTCTTTCTCTGGATGTATATATCTCTCTCAATCATGAGTCTTTAGGGATTGACTTCTATCACTGCATTGCTGAGAAAAGTCCAGTCTATCATAGTTGGTCATCACACATATGTTGTGCCCGTGATTATGTACAAATTTCTCCTAGTTCTACTCTTCTCACTCAGCATCAGTTCATATAAGCCTCTCCAGGTAAATATGAAGTCCATCTGCTCTTCGTTTCTTATAGCACAATAGTATTCCATTACATACATATACCACAACTTGTTCAGTCATTCCCCAATTGATGGGCACCCCCTTAATTTCCAATTCTTTGTCACCACAAAAAGAGCTGCTATAAATATTTTTGTACAGATGGGTGTTCCTCCCACTTCTATGATTTCTTTGGGATATAACTCTAAAAGTAGCATTGCTGGGTCAAAGGGTATGAAATTATTTATAGCCCTTTGGGCATAATTCCAGATTGCTCTGCAGAATGGCTGGATCAATTCACAACTCCACCAGCAATGCATTAGTGTTCCAATTTGCCCACATCCTCTCCAGCATTTTTCATTTTCCTGTTTTGTCATCTTAGCCAATCTGACTGGTGAGATGTGGTACCTCAGAGTTGTTTTCATTTGCATTTCTCTAATCAATAGTGATTTAGAGCATTTCTTCATATGCTTATAGATATCTTTAATTTGTTCCTCTGAAAACTGCCTGTTCATATTCTTTGACCATTTATCCATTGGGGAATGACTTATATTTTTTATAGATTTGACTCAATTCTCTACATATTTTAGAAATGAGGCCTTTATCAGAGATATAGGTTGTAAAAATTCCCAATTTCCCACCTCCCTTATACTCTTGATTACATTGGCTTTGTACAGAAGCCTTTCAATTTAATGTAATCAAAATTGTCCATTTTGCATTTTATAATACTCTCTAATCCTTGTTTGGTCACAAAGTCTTTCCCTCTCCACAAATCTGA
The DNA here is from genome assembly GCA_011680675.1 of Gymnobelideus leadbeateri. Classification (NCBI taxonomy): domain Eukaryota; kingdom Metazoa; phylum Chordata; class Mammalia; order Diprotodontia; family Petauridae; genus Gymnobelideus; species Gymnobelideus leadbeateri. Next base: position 74,853 of record WOXC01002799.1, read on the forward strand.
CAGGTAAACTATTCCTTGATTTCCGAGATTGCTTACAGTATCATCCTTTATGCCTAGATCATGCACCCATTTAGACTTGATTTTGGTACATGGTGTTAGATAATGGTCTATGCCCAGTTTCTCCCATACTATGTTCCAGTTTTCGTAGAAGTTTTTTGTCAAATAGTGTATTCATAGCCCCAAAATTGGGGTCTTTGGGTTTATTAAACAATAGATTACTATACTCAATGATTACTGAGTCCCATGCACCCAATCTATTCAATTGATCCACTATTCTATTCCTCAGCTAATACCAAGTAGTTTTGATAACTGTTGCTTTATAATATAGATTAAAACCTAGTATAGCTAGTCCACCTTCCCTAGCATTTCTTTTCATTAATTCCATTGATATTCTGGACCATTTTGTTCTTCCAAATAAATTTTGTTACTATTTTTTCTAGCTCTATAAAGTAGTTTTTTGGTAAATTGATTGCTATGGTACTAAATATATACTTTAATTTGGGTAAAATTGTCATTTTTTATATTACCTTGAACCAGCCATGAGCAATTGAAATTTTTCCAATTAGTTAGATCTGACTTTATTTGTGTGAAAAGTGTTTTGTAGTTGTGATCATATATGTCTTGGGTTTGTTTTGGCAAGTAGATTCCCAAATATTTTCTAATATCTACAGTAAATTTATTCATTCATTCATTCATTCATTCATTCATTCATTCACTTATTTATTTTGTAGAAGCCCTTTATTAGCAGAATTGCATCTTCAGAAAACTGTGAAGCCATTCACCCGGACCAGGTCTAGTTCCTAACAAAAGGTTGGGCTTTCCCGAACACACAAAAAACCGACAACTGAGAAGTTGACAACACTTAAATTTACCACCTCCCAGCAAGGAACAAAGATGGCTTATTGTATGAAATAAGCAGGGAGTCAACAGGTTACTCCTCTGACTGTGAGTTTGATAACTGGACACAGTCACCTGCGCATAATCTGGCTGAGACAGCTCCGGATTAGCAGCACTGGTGGCTTACACTGAAGGTTTGCAAATCTTAAGATCCTCACAACAACCCTGTGAGGTAGGTGCTCTCTTATAACTCCTTAAAACACAAAACAAAACACAGAGAGGTTATTGTGCTGGCTTGTTCAAGGCAGAGCTAGAGCTCAGTTCTTTTTGTCAGGAGTAACTTGTTTCATTATGATCTCTGCCTTTTAATCATAACCTCAAACATACAAATGCTACAGAGATGTACCTAACAGTAATTTAAACTATATCACAACACATCCAAAAGCACAGATGAAATTCATGAAAACATTTAAGGGCAAGACAATTTCAAGGGTTTGTTGGGGCCTTTTTTTTTTTGGTCTGCGTCTTGGCAGACAGTTTCTCAAATGGAGGGCCATAGTGGCATTTTCTTCTTATTGGGGACAATGAGGTGACTGAGTGATTGATGAATGAATGGATTGATGAATGGAAGGATGCTGTGGTAAAGTGGGGGGGAGGAGGCGGTCTTGGTGCTGAATGTCTTTCATTGTGCTGGCCATTCTTTATAATCCGAGCTTGGTCCTTCTCCACTGTCTTCTTTTTGAATTGTACCTGATCTTATTACCAGTTTTCATTCGAATCCATTGAGGGATAGGACGATTTTGCTTCTGTTTGTTGGCCAGGATCCTCTTGATTCTAAATGTTTTATGAGAGAACATGATGATGGGATGACAGCTGAGCTTCCAACCATGATGGCTGGATGGGCGAAAAAGCTACAGTGACTTTAAATGGAATTTCTTTTTCTACTTCTTGCTGTTAAATTTCATTAGAGATATACAGTAATGTCGAGGGTTTGTGTGGTTTTATTTTATATCCTGCAACTTTGCCAAATTTATTTATTGTCTCAGGTAGGTTTTTACTTGATTCTCTAGGATTCTCTAAGTATATTATCATATCATCTGCAAAGACTGATAGCTTGGTCTCTTCTTTGCCTAATTTGATTCCCTTGATTCCTTTTTCTTCTCTGATTGCTGCTGCTAACATTTCTAGTACCAGATTGAATAAGGGGGTGATAGTGGACACCATTGTTTCATTCCTGATTTTATTGGAAATGCTTCTAGCTTATCCCCATTGCATATAATACTTGCTGGTGGTTTTAAATAGATGCTACCTATTATTTTAAGGAAGACTCCACTAATTCCAATACTTCCTAGTGTTTTTAATAGAAATGGACATTATATTTTGTCAAAAGCCTTTTCTGCATCTATTGAGATAATCAACCATGTGGCTTCTGCTATTTTTATTGTTGAAATGATCAATTATACTGATGGTTTTCCTAAAATCAAACTATTCTTGCATTACTGGAATATATCCTACCTGATCAAAGTGTATTATTCTCATGAGAAGTAGCTGTAGTCTTTTAGCTAATATTTTATTTAAAAATTTTGCATCTAAATTCATGAGGGAAGAGGGCGGAGCCAAGATGGCGGAGTAGAAACAGCATTTCCAATGTGCTCTGCCCCACATAAATTTCAAACAATGTGAAAGGGAGCTCCTAACAACTTCTGGAGCCACAGCACCCACAGAACGGCACAGAGAAGCTAAACTCCTGCTGAGGACAGCCCAGCAGCCCTGCAGGGAGCAGCCAGCGCAACGCTCTGAGAGCAGGCAGCACAGCACGCTGGGAACCTACAGCGCAGCCCGCAGAGCGAGCCCAGGTGCGAGGTTTTAGCCCCAGGGCGGCCAGGCCTGCAGCCGGCTGGTAGAACCCCAGAATACCAGCAATTGTGGAGATTCCAGAATTATCAGCACAGATATGCCTAGGACAAAGTGAGAGGTTAGTGCCCTATGGACTTTGGGACCAGTATTTGGGGAACATGTGGCTTCCTCCCCTGGGGGCAAAAAGCTGCTGAAGAAACTGCTGCACAGAAGCCATTTTGCAGCGTCAGTAGTGGCTCTAGCTCCTGGTCTGCAAACTGTAGAAAGATCCAGCAATCAGTCTGGGGGTTAATCGCTTTTGCTTTAAACTGCCTGGATCTGGCTTGTGGTCTGGGGGGGAAGTTTGGGGTGGGTATCCAACTTGCCAGAGTGGGTGGAGGCTTTACAGAGGCCACCCAACTGGCGGAAGTTGTGAAGACCCCACGTTTGGGCGGAAGCTCCGCAGTCTGGTGGCAGAGTCCTACTGTGGCAACAAGCCCCAAAATCAAGTAATTAAGTGGCAATATGCCTAGGCAAACAAAACAAAATAAACAGAAAAGTTCAACATTGGACTCCTATTTTAGGGGCAAAGAGGCTCAAAGCATGGAGGAGGACTGTGAGGTCAGAACTCCTGCACCAAAAGCCCCAAATGAAAATACAAGCTGGCTACAGGCCATAGAGGACCTTAAGAAGCAGATAAGAGAAGTGGGGGAAAATTTGGGAAGAGAAATGAAAAAGATGCAAGAAAAGTATGAAATGACAGTCAACAGCCTGACTGAGGAAAATAACACCTTAAAAAATAGACTAACTCAAATGGCAAAAGAGGCTCAGAAAGGCAATGAGGAGAAGAATGCCTTAAAAAGCCAAATTTGCCAGATGGAAAAAGAATCTCAAAAGCTCAATGAGGAGATTCATTCCTTCAGAGTTAGACTGGAGCACAGGTTGAATTTGATGGGAAGGGATGATTATTATTTTTTTTTGGAGGGCAATTGGGGTTGGGTGACTTGCCCAGGTTCACGTGGCTGGGTTTTTGTTTGTGTGTTGGGTGTCTGGGGCCGGATCCGAGCTCTGGTCCTTCTGGCTCCAGAGCTGGCTCTCTGCTCGCTGCACCACCTAGCCGCCCCAAGGAAGGGATGATTCTTAAGGGGTGAAGTCAAGAGGTGAGAGAGGAAAGTGGCAAGAGGAGATGGAGAGAGACAGGGTAGAGCAAACTATCTCATGTAGAAGAGGCAAGGGGAAGTAGTTGCAGGGGAGGGGAAAAACAGGAAGGAAAAAAGGCAAAAGCATATTCTCAATGAAGTTGGCTCAAGGAGAGAATCACACACATACTAAATGGAATATCTTACCCTCACTCACTCTCCTGAGTAGGGGAAAGGGGGATGAGAGGGGGGATGATGGAGGGGAGGGCATTCTGGGGAGAAGGGAGGTTAGAAGTACCCACTATCAAAGAGGGACAGGATCTAAGTAGGGAATGGACCAGGTGGGAGGTGAGACAGGTGGGAGGGAAATATAAGCAGTCTTTTACAATATATCTACTATGGTAATGTTTTGGATAGATATACATGTACAACACATACTGAATTGCTTATCTTCTCAGAGGGAGTGGGTGACAAGGGAGAAGGGGAATGGATCTGAAAATCAAAGTTTTAAAATTAAATGTTTCATAAGATGTCCAGGCAGTGGGGCTCAGAGATTCACCTTGCCCTAATGGCAAAGTCGAAGGGGGTATGGGAGAAGATATGGGAGAGAGCAGATTGGATGAGGGGATATCTAGTGGGACTGCTATTCTGGGGTGGTGGGTAGGGAAAAATGGGGGGAAATGTAACTCATAATCTGGTGGAAATGAATGATGTAAACCAGCCTTTTACCTTTACCCTGTGGGTATCCCTTTGTTTCAAATGTGTGTCTTGTAGACAGCATGTTGTAGGATTATTATTTTTAATCCATTATCCTACCTGCCTCTGTTTTATGGGAGAGTTCATCCCATTTACATTCAAAGTAATGATGACAATCTGTCTCTTCCCCATCAACCCATTCCTTTCCCTGCTCACGTTTTTGTTTCTTCCTTATCCCTTCCCCTCCTTAAGGGTTTCCCTTTTGACCAGCACCTCCCTCAGTGTTCCCATCCAGTGGCTCCCCCACTTTACCTACCCTCTCCCCTTACTACTATTTCCCTCTGCTCTGATCCTCCCCTTTAATCCCCCCTTTACCCCTCCCTTACCTAGAGGACACAAGAAATTTTTATACTTATCAGAGTATGTTATTCCCCCTTTGATCCCAAAGCAATGAGAGTAAATTTCATATAGTGCTCCTCTCCCTCCCTCCTTTCCCTCTATTTAATGAGTTTTCGTGTCTTTTCAGGTTAGAATCTTAAACTTAACTGATTATGTTGATCCCTCTTTGAAACAGAACCAGTGAGAATAGTGTTCAAATGATGTTCCTCTCCTTCTTTCTTTTCCCTCTACTATAGTGTGTTTCTATGCCTCTTTGAATGCCATAATTTACCTTTTTCTGTCTCATCCTTTCCTTTTATCTCATTACGGTCCCTTTGACACCCTGAATAAGGGTTTTATTTTATCTTCAGTTTAGTTCATTCATACTCACACCCTCTATCTATGTATAACCCTTTAAAAGTCATGATAATCATATAAATTTCAATATTGACAGTTATCAGCTTCTCATATAGGGATGTGAACATTTTACTCTTTTTGCATCCCAAGTTATGTGCATGTGTGTATGACTATGTGTGTGCATGTATGTATGTGTGAGTATGTATTTTCCTTGTTTACATTTTTATGTCTTTCTTGGGTCTTGGAATTTGAGATCAAATTTTCCATTGAGCTCTGGCTTTTTCATCAGGAAAGTCTGGAAGTCCCTTATTTCATTAAAGGACCATCTCCTTGCCTGAAAGATTATGCTCAGTTTTGCCAGGTAGTTAATCCTTGGTTGCAGTCCTAGCTCTTTTGCCCTATGAAATATCAAATTCCAATCCCTCCAATCTTTTAATGTAGAAGTTGTTCGGTCCTGTGTGATCCTGACTGTAGTTCCATGATATTTGCATTATTTCTTTTTGGCTGCTTGCAGTATTTTTTCATTAATCTTCTAATTCTGGAATTTGGCTACTATATTCCCTGGAGTTTTCAATTTGGGATCTCTTTCAGGAGGGGTCTGGTGAATTCTTTCGATAACTATTTTATCTTCTGATTCCAGGACTTCAGGACAGTTTTCTTTAACAATCTCTTGGAGGATGTTGTCCAGGCTGCTTTTTTGATCATGGCTTTCTGGTAGACTAATAATTCTCAAGTTATCTCTCCTGGATCTGTTCTTTAGGTCAGTTGTTTTTCCAATGAGATATTTTACACTTTCTTCCAATTTTTCAATCCTCATGTTTTGTTGATTGACTCTTGGTGCATCATAGAGTCCTGAGTTTCATTTTGGCTGATTTTAGTTTTTAGCCAATTATAGTCTTTGGTTAGTTTTTGAAGGTCCTTTTATAGAGAGGTGCTTTCTCCAATTCCTTCACTAAGTTTAGTTTTTAAGGATTTGATTTCTTCAGTGAACCTTTTTTTCCAATTTGGTCACTGTAGATTTAAATTTGTCTTCTGCCTCCCTAATTTGGCCTTTAAAATCTTTCTTAAGCTCATCAAGAATGCTTTTTGGGCTTGAGACCAGTTCATATTTCCCTCTCTGGTCTCAGGTGTGAGTATAGAGTCTATGTTGTCCTCTGTATTTGGTTGTTCTTGATTGCTATAATAAGCTCTGATTGATTTTCTTGCCTTCCCCTTCTCCTTCTTAGCTTCCTTCCTTCCCATTGTAATTTCCTATTTCCTAATCTCTCAGGCTGGGAGCTAAGGGCCTGGTTGTTGATTTTGTATGCTGTAGCCTCTGGGTGTTTAGTTTGAGGCCAAGGTCAGGAGTCTCAGTAATGCCCCTGAGGTATCCTGAGGTGCACAGAATAATCTGTGGAGGGGTAGTCTGGCAACCTCAGATTTCTGCCTCTGTGCCCCTGGGCTAAAGCTCAGGCAGGCTTTTGCTGGTCAGGTGAGGTGGGGCTTATTGGGACCCCACCCCCTCTTCTCTTCAGACTCCTTGCTCTCTCAGTTACACCCCTCCTCAATGACTCCCAAGCCCTAGGCTATTTTCACTATCTCAGGATTTCACTCTGGGTGGGACACTTATCTTTGGGTTTTCTAGGTCTGGGAGGGGGAATCAGAGCAGCCAGTTTACTTTGTCATCCTGGGCCCAGGAAGGACAGGCAGGTGATTTCTAAATGTCCAGGCTGGTGGCTGATAGCCCCAGGAGAAGCTGCTATCTCTGCTGGGGGCCCAGAGCCCTCTGTTACCCTGCTCCAATGGGTCCTCCTGTCCAGTGGTAAGATGCTGATGAGATGGCTGTGAGTTGCCCTTGGTGTGGGTGAGTCTGCTGGCTAGGGCTCCTTCTCTCTCTGTTGCAGTCCACCCTCTAGTCTAAGCTGCTGCAGCCCCCATGAGCTCCATGCTTCCCCTGTCAAGACCCACTTGGGCACTTTCCTGGGCTGGATTCTGCCACTCTCTATCTATCAGTGGATTCTGTCACTCCAAAATCTGTTCAGATTCACTTTTTAAAGTTTAGTTATGGGATTCCTGGAGGAGCTTAAAAAGGTTACTGCTTCTAGTCCACAATCTTGGCTCCACCTCTAATTTATTATTTTCTTAAATTAAATTTTGTTTATTTTTAGTTTATATCATTCATCTCCACAAGATTTTGAGTTACAAATTTTCTCCCCTTCTTTCCCCTACCCACCACCCCAAAACAGCGATCCCACTGCATAACCCCTCCCCCAATCTGCTCTCTCCTACATCCTCCCCCATTCCCCCTTCAACTTTCTGGTTGGGCAAGATGGATCTTCATATCCCAGTGTTTGTACATCTTACTTCCCAGTTGCATGTAAATAATAATAATTGTATATGTATATATTTATTTTTAAATAAATTTTAAACATTTTAAACATTTATTATGTATAAGGCACTGAGATAAATTCTATTATACACATTTTAAAAAATTAAGAAAGTCCTTGTACTCAAGGAGCTTATATTTAAATAGGTGATAATAATCAATCCTTTATTTATTTATTCATTCATTATTATCCATTTATTCATTAATAAGTGAACATTCATTAAGTCCATACTAAGTTCCAAGCACTGTGCTAGGGATAAAAAAAAAAAAAAGAGGCAAAAGACAGTCCCTGCCCTCAAGTAGGTTGCATTCATATACAAGACGATAATATATTTAGGGAGTTCCAGGATGGAGAGTCACAGAGATAGTGCCTTTATCTAAAGTGCAGTTTACTGACACATTCTATCCACAAAGTTACATTGTGATAATAGTTATGCTTTGAATGGACACCATTACTGTCCTGAATTATTATTATCAACCCCATATTACATATAAGAAAACTGAGGCAACTCATGATTAAGTTATTTTTTTTTCAAATCTAACACTTTTGATGTACATACAGTGCCACCTAGATGCTTCTATACAGTAAAATTATAAGTTTCATGCTGCACAACTAGATAAATATTCCAAAGTTGGAGCTCAGTAGTAGAACTTATCAACTGTTAAAAACATGAGAGCAGCTAGGTGTTGTAGCAGATAGGGTGCTAGCTTTGGGTTCAGAAAGACCTGAATCCAATTTTGCCTCAGACAATTGCTTAGTTTTGTGCTTTGGGTGAATAACTTACCTCCACCAGCCTCAGTTTCCTTATCTTCAAAATGGAGGATAACAATAGTTTCTACTTCACACAATTTTGAAGATCCAATGAGATGACAGATGGAAAGTGTTTGGTAAACCTTAAACACTAGATAAATGCTTGCCATTCTTGTGCTTTAACAAGGGAGACATTGTTCCAACAGTGTATTAGACAGTGACCCTGATGAGTTACTATGACAGGTCCTTTACAGGGACTCATTGTTATTCTGCTTCAGACTAAAGGAAGAGGAATGCTGATTTCCCCTGATGGTTCCACTTTTTAAGACTAAACCTGAATAGAATGATAATTGTTGCTGAGGTGAAAGAAGATGCAGGTGACTGAAAAAATAAAGGAAGGGAGGAATCATGATAAATAATTTTAATTCTCAAATCTTAGAAGCAAGCCAGCAATACTATACTTTGTGTAAACAAATATACTTTGTATAAAGAAACTTTTTGCCAATTCCTAATTAAAACAAGGGGTGTTTTATCAGCCATTTGATCAATTAAAATGGTTTTACTAAAAACTATTTGCCAAGTACCATGATTAGGGCTAAAATAATCCCTGCCTTCAAGGAGTTTACATTCTACTATTAGAGGAAACTTGTATGTAAAACAGTATATTCAAGATAGAGAGTGAGTGGAAAGTCACCATGGAGACAATGGCACTAGGACCTAAATGGTACAATCTATAGAGCTCTCTGCTTGGAGTTAGGAAGACCTGAGTTCAAATCCAGCCTTAGACTCTTACTAAGCATGTGACCCTGAGCAATTCATTTAATCTTTGTTTGCTTTAGTTTCTAAATTTGTGAAATGAATATAATAATACAAATGGTAAAATACTCCAGGGTTCTTGTGAAGATCATATGAGATAATGATTATAAAGCACTTAGCACAGTATGAGGTACATAGGAAGTTTTGTATAAATGTTAGTTATTATTAATTATTATTATTATTAATATTGTCAGCAGCAGTGGAAGGAACAGGAAAGGTCTCCTGAAGAAGGTGATATTTGAGCTTGTTCTTGAAGAAAGTTAGAGATCTGGGTATGGAGAATAACCAAAAAATGTAAATGGGAGACGGAGTGTCATATATGAAATTAACATGTAGTCCAGTATGGATTGTAGAATGTATAGAGGTGAATAAAATGTAAGAAGACTGGAAATATAAGAAAGGACTAAGGAATAATCATTTAGGAAGAATTTAAATGCCCATCATAGAAAAATTTAAAGAATTGAGAAATTTTTAGTTTTGGGAACAGTCTCCACACATTTCAGCATTTTAATGAATAGCAGATACAACTCATTTCCTTCTGTTGCTTGTATTTGCATTTCCATTACTTAGCACAGTGCTTAGAACATAGTAAGCACCTAATAAATATTTCATCTAATCTTTGTGTTCTTCTGGTAAGACATAAAGTCTATGAAGTCTTAAGGTTGAAGTCTTACACAAGAGATATCCAAAAAATCTGCTGCCTGGGTGGAGTCAAGATACAGGAATAGAAACAGCTCTTCCATACAGCTCCAGCTCCCACAATTTCCAAATTCATGTAAGAGGGGACTCTGAACAACCTCTGGAGCTCCAGAACCCACAAAATGACACAGAGAAGCTAACCTCCCACTAAGGACATCCCAGCAGCCCAGCAGGGAGTGACTACCACAGTACTCTAGGAGCCGAGCAGCAGTGGCATTTCCAGAATTACCAACACATAGATGCCATGGACAAAGTGAGAGGTTAGTGAGGTATGGACTTTGGGACTCATTATTTGGGACAGCGAGTGACCTCTTTCCCTGGGGGTGAGCAGCTGCTGAAAAGCTTCAGCATAACCATGGACACATGAGACAGCTTTAGTTCTTGGCCTGCTAACTGTAGGGGGATCTGGCGATCAGTCTTTTGGGTAATTGCTCTTGATCTAATTTTCTTGGATCTGGATTGTGGTCTGGGGTGGAGGTGTTGGGGTATGTGACCAGCTTGCCAGAGTGTGTGGAGGCTTCAGAGAGGCCACCCAACTAATACCTCTGGCTTTTGGGAAAACACCAGCGTTTGGGATGGAAGCTCCCCTGGCTGGTGGCAGAGTCCTACTGTGGCAACAAGCCCAAACGTCAAGTAATTGAGTGGCAAAATGCCTAGGCAAAGGAAACAAAATAAACAGAAAAATTCAACATTAGACTTGTATTTGGAGGGCAAAGAGGATCAAAGCATGGAACAAGAGGAGGACTAGGAGGTCAAAACACCTGCACCAAAAGGTTCAAATGAAAATACGAGCTGGTTACAGGCCACAGATGAACTTAAAAAGGATTTTGAAAATTGAATAAGAGAAGTGGAGTAAAAATTGTAAAGAGAAATGAAAATGATGCAAGAAAATTATGAAATGAGAGTCAACAGCCTGACTGAGGAAAATAACACCCTATAAAATAGACTAACTCAAATGGCAAAAGAGGCTGGAAAAGGCAATGAGGAGAAGAACGCCTTAAAAAAGCTAAATTTGGCAGATGGAAAAAGAATCTCAAAGTCTCACTGAGGAGAATCTTTCCTTCAGATTTAGAATGGACCAAAGGGAAGCTAGTGACTTTGTGAGAAATCAAGATGCTATTAAACAGATCCAAACAAATGAAAGAATAGAAGGCAATGTGAAATATCTCATGGCAAAAAATCTGCTGCCATTATCCTATAACATTCCACATTTATCTGAGGTCCTTGGTAGGGAAAGGGACCCTTCTTCCTTACATCATTTCCAGTGAATACCAGCTCTGGCTCCTTCTGCTCCCCCAGCCAGAGGCATCCCAGAATGACAATCTGCCTTCCACCCCTTTATATATCCTAAGTTGTAGTCATACTGACCTGTTAACTGTCCACTCCATTTAACATTCCGTCTCCCACTTGCCTGAATAAATGGCCCACCATGTCTCAAATACCCTCACACCTATCCTCTACCTCCTAGCATTCACAGATTTTGTCAAAGCACAGCTTAGATGATAGCTCCTACATGAGGCCCTTCCTAAAAACCTCAGTAATTAACACTCTTTTGAGATTACTTTGCATTATTATATTTACATATACTTGTATAAGCTCTTTGACAGGAAGGATGATTTTTTCTTTTGTTTTTGTATATATGACATATAGATAGATAGATAGATAGATAGATAGATAGATAGAGATGTAGATATAGATATAGATATAGATGTAGATATAGATATAAATATAGATATAGATATAAAACACTGTGCCTTGCACATATCAGATAATTAGTGGTTGTTTAATTGAAATTTAAAAGCCCTTTACAACCTAGTTCCTTTCTACTTTTCTAGTCTTATGTTTTACTACCCTCCTTGTACTGTACAATCCAACAACACTAGCCTCCTTACTATCCCTCACAGGAAATTAGGCTCTATTTCCCAAATCTATATTTTTGTCAACTGTTCTCTGTGCTTGATGGATACCTCCCTGCCTCTACCTCCTGGTTTCCCTGACTTCTCTCAAGACTTGCCTCAAATCTTACCTTTTGCAGGTAACATTTCAAATGTCCCTCTACCCCTTGCCATCAGAACCCTCCCTCTGAGATTACCTTATTTTTGGTACCTGTCTTTCTGTATGGTTATTTACTTGCTTTCTCTCCTATTAGAATGACTGGAATAATATTATTCTTTTTCTTTGTATCTCTAGCACTTATCACTAGTGGAAAGCAGGGTGGTACTGCAGATAGGACTTGCAGTAGAAAGACTCATCTTCATGAGATCAAATCTGACCTCACTTACTAGTTGTTTGACCCTGGGAAAGTCACTTAACTCTGTTTGCCTCAGTTCCTCAGCTGTAAAATGAACTGAAGAAGCAAATGGCAAACCACTCCAGTATCCTTGCCAAGAAAATCCCAAAATTGGGTCACAAAGAATTGGCTATAACTGAACAAGAACACCAATAGCAACAACATTTTTCACTGGTGCCTAGCATATAAGTGATTAGTTAATGCTTCTTGACTGATTGAAATGAATTTAATCCAATATTCTCAGAGGTGGAGGGAAAGATCATCTTTCCTATAACTAGAATCTGTCCCTAGAGTCTATCTGGTCTCTGATAGTTTATCTCTTCATATCTGGAACAAAAAATCTGCCTCACTGCCAGAGTTTCAATTCTAAATCATGTTGCCAATCACCATCTCCCCCTGCCCCTTCCAGTTTCCCTTTATGTGTTGATGTGTTGTCTTTCCCTACTAGAACAAGTTTTATGAGGTTAGAAACTTTCTTAATTGCATTTAACTCAAAGTTTGGCACATAGTAAGTAGTTAATACATGCTCTATCTATGTGTGTATGTGTGTCTCTTTATCTAGTGATATTTATAGATACAAATATGCATCTACCTAATAATAAATATAGACCCTATGGATAGGCCAGGGACTCTACTGAGCACTTTGCAAATATTTTATTTGATCCTCAAAACAACTTTTGGATGTAGGTTCTGTAATCATCTCCATTTTACAGTTGGGGAAACTGAGGCAGGCAGAAGTTAAATGATTTGCTCATGGTCACATAGCCAGTTGTTATTAGAGATTGGATTTGAACTTGAGTCTTTCTGATTTCAGGTCCAGTGCTAGACCCAACCCTAGCTACCGTAGATTAGGAATTCCCTCTTTAATATCTTTTATAAAAGAATTGGGGGGGATGGAGCCAAGATGGCGCATAGAAGCAGGAAAACTCCCTGAGCTCCCTCCATAACCACCTCAAATACCTATAAAATATGACTCTAAACAAATTTTAGAGCTATAGAAACCACAAAGTGACAGAGAGAAACAAACCTCCTGCTGAAGGCAAACCTATAGAAGGGCAGGAAAGGTTTATCACAGTGTGCTAGGAGCAGAGCCCAGCCCTGTGTGAGTCTGCAATTTTACCCTCATGGTAACCCTAACCAACAGTGGCTGGAGGGACTCCGAGAGAGTGGATCACCAGCAGCTGTGGATTTCCAGAATTATCAACCCCTAAATGCCAAAGGCAAAGAAAAAGGTCAGTGTGGATTTTGAGAACCAGGGACTGAGAGTGCAGTCTGGCCTCTGCCCTCAAAAGGGAGAAACAGCTAAAGCATGGAGGTGGCCAAGCAGCTGCTGCCATGTGGCTGCTTCAGAGCTCCTGGCCTTCCGATCAAAGGGGGAACAAGCAACCATTCTGAGGGGTAATTGCTCTTGCTTTAACCTGCTGGGTTACCGTCTTGGATGGAGGCCCTGGGGTGTGTGACCAGGTGCCAGAACCTGTAGAGGCTTCTGAGAGGGTACCTAACTAATAGCTCCAGCAGCTGTGAAAACACCAGCCATTTGGGACAAAGCCCTCCTCTCTGGAAGCAGAATTCTACTGTGGCAAAGAGCTCTAAAGTCAATTAATTGAGTGGCAAGAGAACAAGCAAAGGAAGCAAAGCAAGCAGAGCAATCTGACATTAGACTCCTATTTTGGGGGAAAAAGGATCAAAACTTGGAATCGGAGGAAGACAATGAAGTCAATTCCTACACCAAAAGCTTCTAAGAAAAATATAAATTAGTTACAGGCCATAGAGGAGCTTAAGAAGGACTTTGAAAACCAGTAAGAGAAGTAGAAGAAAACTTGAGAAGAGAAATGAGAATGATGTAAGACAATCATGAAAAGAGAGTCAACAACCTGACTGAAGAAAATGTCACCTTAAAAATTAGACTAACTCAAATTCCAAAAGAGGCTCAAAAAGCCAATGAGGAGAAGACTGCCTTAAAAATCCAAATTTGCCAGATGAAAAAAAGAATCTCAAAAGGTAACTGAAGAGAATAATTCCTTCAGAATTAGATTGGAGCAAATGGAATCTAATGTCTTCATGGGAAATCAAGATACTATTAAACAGATCCAAACAAATGAAAAAAAAAAAATAGAAGGGAATGTGAAATATCTCACTGGGAAAACCACTGAACTGGAAAGTAGATCCAGGAGAAATAATTTAATAATTATTGGACTACCTGAAAGCCAAGGTCATAAAAAGAACCTAGAAATTATCCCTCCAGAAATTCTCAAGGAAAATTGCCCTGTTTTAGAACCCGAGGGCAAAATAAACGTCAAAAAAATCCACCAATCACCTCTTGAAAAAGATTCCAAAAAGAAAACTCCTAGGAATATTATACCCAGGTTCCAGAGTTCCCAAGGAGTAAATATTATAAGCAGCCAAGAAGAAACGATTTGAATATTGTGGAAACATAATCAGTATAACACAGGATATGGTTGCTTCTACACTGTGGGATCAAAGGGCTTGGAATATGATATTCCAGAGGTCAAAGGACCTGGGATTAAAACCAAGAATCATCTACACAGCAAAACTGACTATAACGCCAAAGGGAGAAATATGATCATTCAGTGAAATATAGAACTTTCAAGCTTTCTTGATGAAAAGACCAGAGTTGAATAGAGAATTTGACATTCAAATAAAAGAAGCATGAGAAGGTAAACAGGGAAAGAAAATCATAAGGGACTTATGAAAGTTGAACTATTTACATTCCTACATGGAAAAACGATAATTTTAATTTATGAAACTTTTTTTAGTGTAAGGATAGTTGAAGGGAATATAAATGTGTGTATACATATATGTGTGTACATACATGTGTGTACATACATATATATGAGAGTATATGGGTATATGAATACATTTGTGAGTGTATGTATGTATGTATGTGTACAGGTATACATAGACAGAGGGCACAGGATCAATTGAATATGAAAGAGTGATACTGAAAAGGTGAAATTGAGGGGTGAGAGAGGATTATAATGAGAGGAGATGGGGAGAGACAGAATGGGGTAAATTTTTTCATAAAAAAGAGGCAAGGGAAAACTGTTACAATGGAGAGGAAGAACAGCAAGGCATAAGGGAATGAGTCAACCTTATACTCACTGCATCCAGCTTAAGGAGGGAATGATATACACACTAAATAGGGTATTTCACCGTACAGGACAGTAGGGGGTAATGGGAATAAGAGAGGGGATGATGGAGGGGAGGGCAGTTTGGGAGGAGGGTAGTTTGAAGCACACACTTTTGAAAAGGGACAGAGTGAGGGGCAGCTAGTTGATGTAGTGAGTAAGACTGCTGGCCCCAAAGTCTGTATGACCTGGTATTGGTTCCAGCCTTAGTACTTAGCACCCACACATAAATAACTAGCCGTGTAACCTTGAGCAAGTTACTTAACCCCAACTGCTTTTAAAAGAAGAAAAAAAGAAAAGGGACAGGGTCAAAGCAGAGAATAGAACAAGTGGGGGGCAGGATAGGATGGAGGGAAATATAGTCAGTCTTTCACACTATATTCACTACGGAAATGTTTTGTTTAGATACACACATACAACCTATATTGAATTGCGTATCTTCCCAGTAAGGGTGGGTAACAATGGAGGAAGGAAAAGAATTTGGAATCCAAAGTTTTAAAATCAAATGTTTAAAAATATATTATTATTGTTGTTGTTACTGGGAAGTAACTGGGAAGTAAAATTATGCAGGCACTGGGGGATGGAGATCCATCTTGCCCTGCCAGAAAGTTGGAGGGAGCATGGGGGAGGATATAGGAGAGAGCAGATTGGAGGACAGGGTATACAGTGAGATCGCTGTTTTCAGGTGGTAGGTAGGGGAAAGACAGGGACAAAATTTTTAACTCAAAATCTTGTGGAAATTAATGATGTAAACTAAAAATAAACATAAAATTTAATTTAAAAAAGGATAAAAAGATGTGTGAATCAACTTTAATAACTTGGTACCAACACCATTTTATTTGAGTTAAACTTAGTTGCACTTTAGTGTTGTCCCTATTTATATTTTGACTATGCATTGTGCATTTGGACCTATCTCGACTCCTATAAGTCTTCTCATGTTTCCCTGAATTCTTCAGTTTTTGCTCCTTACATCATCATCATCATCATCATCATCATCATCATCATCATCATCATCATCATCATCATATTTATTAGCTGAACCTGTGATTTCTTCAGTAAAGAAATCTCTTAGTGAAGAACTTCAGATCAGTTTCATTTTATTAAGTAATAATCTCAGAAAGTTGCCTGGGGCACTGAGATTAGGCAATGAATTAGTTCACTCACTAATTACATTCATATAAAACAATTTATTCAGCTTTTCCCAGCTGATGGCTACTTAGTTTATTTCTCTTAAAATTACCTAGATAGAAGTAGATGAAGCATTTACTTAGCACTTACTATGTGCCTGGCACTCTGATGCTATTATTTCTCTGACTAAAACTCTTTTGTTACTAATAATTTCCTTAAGGATATAAAATCAGTAGTAGGATCACTCAGAGATGAAAAACAATTTAAATACTTTTTTACATAATTGTACAGAGTGGTTGGACCAATTCAAAGCTTCACCTGACAAATTTCATATTGAATAAAATAAAATTTAAATGGGAGATATGTAAAAACTCATACTTAGGTTTGAATCATTAATGTCCCAAGTAAAGAATGAAGGAGGGAGGCAAGGTTAGACATCAGCTCATCTAAAGGAAAAAAAATACAATCTTGGAATTTTATTGAATTACAACCTAAATATTCCAATCTTATGATATGGCAGCATAAACAACTAATGCTACCTTTAACTACATTTAAAAAAAAAAGTATTGAATCAAGAATGAAGGAATTGACAATCATAATTTTTTTAAAACTTTTTTCCTGGTCAACGACATTTGGAATATTGCATTCACCTCTAGGTATGATACATGAGAAACCAGTAAGTTTAAGGGTATGAAATCTATGCTATATAGGGTTCGTTGAATCAATTGTTAATATTTATATAGAAGGCATAGGGAAAATATAATAGTGGGCCTGAAGTATCCAAAGTTTTCATGTAGAAGAAAGAATATAATTTATAATTAGGGCTAGGGCTATAAAAATCAGAATGATAAGCAATGATTTACTGGTCTAAAGGGACAGGTTGTGCCTAATGTAGTGGGAGGGGAAAAGAAAGGAGGGTTTTCCCAAAGAGTTAAAGGGCTGTATTAAGATGTAATGGAATTCTCCTCACAAGAAACCTTCAAGTAAAGGCTATATGAGCATTTGCTGCACATGCTGTAGAATCAATGAGCTAGAGTAGATGACCTTTGACAACTTGATACTCAGAGATTTTATGATGCTTTGACATAAAAGAAAGTTTCCTCCAATTCTGTTTGTTAGAAGCTTTTCCATAAATGAGTAATGTTATTTTATGGAAAGCATTTTCAATGTCAATTGATGAAATCATATCTTTTTTTTACTGATTATTGAATATATCCAACTTGGTAATAATGATTTTTCAAGTATATTTTGAAAATATATGCTACAGGATGCAATGAATAAAGAGCTGAACTTGGAATCAAAAAGATGTGAGTTCAAATTCATTATCAGACACTTACTAGCTATGTCACTCAGAGAAAATCACTTAATCTATGCCTGCCTCAGTTTCCTCAATTCTACAATGTGAATAATAGCATCAAGCTCCTATGATTGTTGTGAACATAAAACTAGACAATATGTATCACAAACTTTATATGCCTTAAAGTACTGTAGAAACATTTAATATTAATATATCACTTTAGTGTCTTTCCAGGAATTTTTAAAATTGCATCGTAATTCATTAGTGATATTGGACTATATATGTTTGTTTTTCAAAGCTTTACTAAATTGTTTTACTCTGTTTAGGAAACCAGAACTACATTTGTCTCATAAAAGAAATCTATTTAGATTTAATTCCTCCATTTATTTGATTGATATTAATGAAAAATGATAAAATTTTTAAAATTCCTGATAAGATGCTAAAGTGATATAAGCTTAGTAGATAATACTTTGATAGCATTTAAGGTGCATAAGCTGCATGATAAATATTATCTCATTTTATTTTTCTGAACGATCATGGAAGGGAGATGTTTTCGACTTTAAAATGGGGATAATAATAGCACCTATCACCCAGGGCTGGGCTAAGGATCAAATGAGATAAGTATATTTAGGTATTATGTAAATTCTAAATTTTATTATTATTGTTAGTAGTAATAATAATACTAACAATAGCAAATGTATGTCATATGAGAGGGTTTTCCGCCCTTTGGTATTCATTTATAGGTTGCTCAATTTTTTTTCTGAGATTGGGTATTCAGTGTCTCTTTTCCATATTTGTTCATTTAAGCATTACCAGAGGGATGAGAAAAAGAATCTTTAATATCTCTTCTATATGTTGAACTATTATTTTACCCATCTAAAAGTATGTTTAAAAGGGGCAGCTTATTAGCACAGAAGATAGAGTACCTGACCTGGAGTCAGGAAGAAAAATATTCCTTAGTCCAAATCTGACCTTAGACACTAGCTGTATGGCTCTGGGGAAGTCACTTAACCCTTTTTGCCTCGGTTCCTCATCTGTAAAAATGAGCTGGAGAAGGACATGGCAAACCATTTCAGTATCTTTACTAAGAAAGCACCAAATGGGGTCATGAAGAGTCAGACACAACTGAAACAACTGAACTACAATAACAACAGAAAAGAATGTTGGTGTCTTTCTTGGAAAGGTCCATTACATGCTTTATACCATACATGACTATTATATACAACAGGTATTCTCATCCTACTTCTGCTTTTGCATGGGAAGAAAGCAATGAGAAGAATGGAAGTGGGTAGGTGAAATGCACTCACCCACACACATACACACATACACACACACACACACACACACATATAAAACACATATACATACAATTTTTTCTTTGAGTTATTACGATATATAATATTGAAGAAAAAACAGGAGTAGAGTAGAAATTTCTTATTTAAGTTTGGAGAGGGGTGTGAAGCACTAACTTCAGTGAATATAATCATAGAAGGTCCAGTCACTCTAACTGAATGAATTAATCAATCAACAGAGTAGTAGATGTTAAGGAAGTTTCCTCAGCTCCACAGCAATGTAATCACACATATTTTAGTTGCAATGTCTAACTAAGATTAGTTAACACCAGGATCACTTTTTTAAGTATGAATCCTTTCTAACTGGGTCAAGAATATAATCAATCATTCCCTTTGGGGTTTGAGTCAGCTCACTAGTTTGCTAGTCCTGCTGAAGAATATTTCCCATTTGAAGTCCATTTTAGAGCCAAAATTTTCAGAGGATGATAGGGTTGGGTGGGTGGGAACTCTTGACAGGGAATCAGTGTTGGGGAGTTAGGAGAAACTTCACATTCTCTTTATTTGTTCCTTTGTGCCCCTCTTCACCTTGACCATGTCATCAGTAACTTTTAGACCACTTGAAGGCAAGAAATTCAGTAAGGAGTCTAGGACACTGAAAAGAAATGAATGTGAAAAATAATCAAATGAGAGAAAAGGAAGCCTCAACGCTCCTAGCCCTTCATAGTAAAGAAGTGCCAGAATTGGAATAAAGTGCCAGCAGTTTTGTTTTGTTTTTTTGTTTGTTGTTTGTTTTAAATAACTTTGTTGCACAGCGTATCCTACACATATACCTTATTACTATTATACTCTTAAGTTTGAAGCCCTTCTTCCTATAGAGCTGTTTATTTCTGTGGAGGTATAAGCCCCAGGGTTTCAGGGGAAATGTTTTATATTAGTCTTTTTACTTCACTATCTTCATAAATGCCTTTGCTAAAAGATAATTAAATCTACTGATGCATTGTTACTGTGAATCACACCTACATAGGTTTATGCATTATATTTTTAGATAGCTCCACGGATATCCTTTTTGTCTATATTTGACACAAGTGTAAAGACAAGTTGTGGGGATAAGAATTCATTATTTGGTAAAAAGTTGTGGGAAAAATGGAAAGCAGACTGGCAGAAATCAGGCATAGACCAATATCTTACACCATTTATCAACATAAGGTAAAAATGGACACCTGATCTAGATATAAGGAGAGATATTACAAATAAATTTGAAGAACATGGAACATATTACTCACCAGACCTATGGATAGGTGAATAATTTATGAATAAATGAGATATAGAGAACATTATATGGTATAAAATGAATAATTTCTATCACATTAAATTTAAAAGGTTTTGTATAAATAAGACCAATGTAGTTAAGATCAGAGTGAAAGAATAAAATTGAGGAAAAATTTTATATCAGATAAAGGTCTCATCTCAAATATATGAAGAGCTTTGTCTAATCTATAAGAATACAAGTCATTCTCCAATTGATAAATGGTCAAAGGATATGGGGAAGCAGTATTCTGATGAAGAAATAAAAATGATTTATAATCATATGAAAAAATACCCGAAATCATTATTGGTTAGAGAAATTCAAATTAAAACAACCTTGAGATATCATTTTATGCCCAAAAGAATTACTAAAATGATAGAAAGGAAAGCAACACATGTTAGAGGAGATGTGGACAAATTGGGACACTAATTCAGTGTTGGTGAAACTGTGAACTGGTCCAACTATCTTGGAAAGTTATTTGGAATTACGGCCAAAGGGTTACAAAACTGTCTATACCTTTTGACTTAACAATACTACTATTAGGGCCATTTCCTAACATGATTAGGAAAGAACAAAAAGACACTATATGTTCTAAGTTATTTTTAGCAGTTGTCTCTGTGGTGGAAAGAACTGGAAATTGTTGAGATGCCCATCAATTGTGGAGTGGCTAAACAAGTTGTGTTATATGATCATGAGAGAAGAAATGATGAGCTTGATTATTTTAGGAAAAAAAAACATGAAAAGTCTTGCATGAAATACTGAAGAGAAAAATTAACAGAAGAGAAGAAATGATGAGCTTGATTATTTTAGGAAAAAAACATGAAAAGTCTTGCATAAAATAATGAAGAGAAAAATTAACAGCATTGTATACAGTAAGAGCAATACGGTTTTAATAACAGATTTCAGCAACCAAGTCATTTTTTATTCTGTATACCCAAATTAACTACAAAAGACCTATGAAGGAAGATGCTAGTTGCATCCAGATAAAGAACTAAGAAATAGGAATTACATATACATATTTGTGTCTAATGGTAGCCTTCTCTAAGATGGGGGTAGGAGAAAGGAGGGAAAAATGAAATTGACATCATAACTCACATAATAGATTTGCAGTTTCATGTACAATACTTTTTTTTCTATTTTACTTTGATATGGAGATGCTTGCTTTATTTCTTAAATTCAGAACAAAAATTTTAACAAAAAGATGGCCTCACAGCATTACCCCCCAGAATCCTGAGAGTATTCTGCCACTCTCTAGAAAACCCAATGCAAAAGTTGGAGTAGGCCCAGAAGGGTCATAATCTATGTCACCCAAGACTATACACCCCTCCCCATTCAATACATTCTAGTGGCTCCCTATTGCCTCCAGGATGTCATATAAAATCCTTGATTTCGACTTTTAAAGCCTCTTGTAGCCTGCCCCCTTCTTACTTCTCCAGTCTTCTTATACTTCATTCCCTCCCATGTACTCTTTGCTCCTGTGATATTGGCATCCTTCTGTTTCTCAGACAAGACACTCCCTCATCCAACTGTGAGAATTTTCACCAAATGTATCCCATGTCTAGAATAGTTTTCCTCCTTCTATCTAAACCTTTTTAAGTCTTATCTAAAGTCTTATCTTCTACAATAAGCCTTTTACATTCCCCCTTAATCTGAATGCCTTCCCTCTGATAGTATGCATGCATGTGTGCGTGTGTGTCTGTGTTTGTGCATGTGTGTGTGTGTGTGTGTGTGGTTATGCATGTATACTGTATTTGTACATAGTTCTTTGCATGGTGACTTCCCCGTTAGACTGTGAACTCCTAGAGAGCAGGGGCCATTTTGCCAATTTTTGCCTATGTCCAGTTCTGACCACAGTGTCTGGCATACAACAGGTGCTTAATAAGTGCTACCTGACTAATGAGAAAAGGGAATTTAGTTTTAAATGATCCCTAGGCCTAGGTCAAGAGAGCAGGACAATCAGATAATGGGAGGAAATTGGAGGGTGTGGGGCATAAATGGCATTTTTCATCTCTTCAAGTTGAAGATTCTGACTTTGGGGAAATAAAAGGAAAAAATATGGAAAGCTAATAGCTAGATATGCAGATGGTATTAAAGAATCTTGTCCAAGACTAAGAAATGGGTCTATTAGTGCAGAAACTGTTATATTGATATTGACGTTCTTAGTAGAAATAAAACTGAAGAATGAAACTTTGCCATGGCAAACATCTGTCTGCAACTTCAAAAACATGTAACAATTGCTTTTGAAATGTCTTCCACGTTCCAATTTTTAAATGGTCGTGACTGCCAAATTTTGTGATATTTTAGATAATATGATACTTTGAGAATTTTGCATAAATTTGAATAAAATTGGGCTTTGTCTTCTTTTGGAGGGACAAAGTAGAAAGAGTGAAGTTATTACCTTCTTCACATTGTAGCTGTGCTCTTATAAAACTAGAAAGTATAGTTTAGAGAAGGGATTCTTAACTGAGGGTTGGTCAACTTATTTTGTTTGACATTTTGATAACTGCATTTCCATATAATTGGTTTTCCCATTTCTTTTCATACCTCATCCTTTAGGGAGGAGTGATCTTGTCATTTTTTGACCTCTCATTCCACATTTTTTGCCCATCAGGGATATTGCAGTCACACTAAGTAATGCCAATGTGACCACTGTTCTCATGCCTTATTCTCTGTCTTCCCATTTTATCTGACTAGATATGAAAATATACAGGAGGCACCCATGCCACCTATGCTAAAGTCCTTTCATTTATAGGCTTAAGGTAATTACAGTGAAATGTGAAATACTCTGCTTACTCTTCTGCTGGACTTTGCTTAAGCCCACTTGCAGGTCCTGCACAGCAACTGAAGGAGTATATAGACTGTGAGAGGTGTGTTTCCTACCCTCGGGTGGGTCTGGAGGAGCAGTTCATTTAAATAGCAATAAAAACATCATCATAAATTGTGCTTTGCATTCATGCTGATAAGAATGCCATTGACAGAAGGACTGTGGTAAAACACTTAAATTTTACTGGCATCAATAGCTATTATAAAGTCAGGTTTATTGATGTAATAATAAAAGGAACTAAATTTTATAAAGCTCAGAGTAATTACTGAGACCCTGTTAAGAAGTAGCTGTAATAGGCTGACAACAGATAAAGCAAGAGAATTGAAGAACGGCTGGTTGGTGGTGATTATCTTTTAAGATAGACTAGTCAAAAAAGATTTAAATACTTCAGATATAACCAGCTTCATGCAAGACCTCTTCCTGTGACAGCAGCTATTTTGGGGTCCCTTTAAAAGCCCCGGAGAGATTTGTGGTTATTTTGAGTCAGGTCATAAGTCTCCAGCAAATCCTAATTCGAAAGAAGTCAACTGAACATCAGCAGAGATCTGTGACCACCCAGCCTCAAAACAATTCACGAGAGTTGGAGGCCAAGCTGAGCCTAAGGCTCTGGTCTTGCAAGAAACTGAGTATATTCCAGTTTAAAATGCTGAAGACAGTTTGGAAAGGCCAGATCTGGTCCTTATGCTAACAGTAGGGGGCAGCAGCTAATGTCTGAATTGCATTATATATCTCCTTGCAAATGTAGTTAAGAATTAATGAGGAAATGAAGAGTATTATATTTGCATTCATAGGAAGTGAGTTCAAACATCCCTTCAACTATTTGTGACTTTGTTACCTGTGCAACTTTGGGTAAGCCATTAAACCTCCATATCCCTGAGCTTCCTCAATGGGGACTTACTGGGTTTAGATTATAATACAATGGAGGTTGCTTTCAACTCTAAATCTATGAACCTTGATCCTTGGTTCCTAGACATTCTATTTTCCTTCCAGCAGAGGTCAGAGCTTTCAAACCTAGAGAAAGATGCATAGATACCCTCAGATGTAGATATCTGCCTCTTAGTACCTAGATGACCTTAGGCAAGTTGTTCAACATCTCTGACTTTGATTTCCCATTTTGACCATGAAGGTAGTGAGTTAAATGTTATCTAATGTTTTTTCTAGGTTTCAGCCTACGATCATGATGCTATGATAATCTTCTATGCTATGGAGGATACCAAAAATATACAATGCAGGTACCTCTTAAGGAGCTTGTACTATTCCTGAAGGAATCAAGACATACACACAAGGCACCTGGAGAATATGATGGATGTCTTCATTCTTCTCCAGGCTGTACTACTGACTCTGCAGGACTTTTTTCTACCGTGCTTTGTGTATTTCTTCATCCTGGAAGTTCATTCTACTTGTGAACTACTTCTCACATTGAAACTGCCCCAGCCCATGTGCACTGTCCTCTGATTGTCTGATCCCTCCAAAACTCTTTTATTTTCTGGAGGATGCCCAGGACAACCATGTATTGGAGAGAAATATCCACTCTGTATATACTCACCAGACTTTCTCTACTATGCCCCTGGATGAGTAACTTTCTCTCTCTCTTTCATCTTCCTACCTACTTTTAGCTTTTTCTATGTGTCACCTCCTGAAAGGAAAGCTCCTAAAGGGTAAAGACTATCCTTTCTGCCTGTGTTTTTATCCCCATTGCTTAGGAAATTGCCCGGGACAAAGTAAAAGTAAGCTTCTCTCTCTCTCTCGCTCTCTCTCTCTCATACATACACACACACACACACACTACACATGTGTAGATGCATGTATGCATATAGATGCAGATGAGTACATATGCATATGTATACACATATATGTGAATGTACATGCATACATGCACACACATGTGTATTTCCATGTAGGTATTTGTATTACACATGTGTGTGAGCACAACATAGATTGTGTGTATGCATACATGTTATATATACACATATCCATATATACATGCTCATATAGGTCACACTAGCTAGCTATGATATTGCTCTCTAGATTAATCCACTACTAGCACCACTTTCACTCTGCCACTGTTGCCACTCTGCCATACACAAATGCTGAACTGAATGAGAACTAGAATCAAAACTGAGTAGGCACAGCCTAAATGTGTTTCCAAACAAAATAACTGGAGCCATTGCGACTTCGAGGCACATGTTCCTAATAATTGTCTCCATCTGCTCCAAGAAACTGATTTAGTTTTCTATTTTGTTGACACTATGTTGCTTTCCTATTATCCAGGAGACTGAACATCATACAAGATGTCTATGTTTACCTTGAATATCCCTGAAAACTCCATTTCCAAGCCCAGTTCTGTATAATAGCATACAGCATCTACATTGTATCACCTATAAATCTGCACTTACTCATCTGTGTGTTTGCCCTTCCTGATGCTATGAAGATTGTTCTCCCTCAGATATTCTAATCCAAGACCCTTAATTCCCTTATTTTAAATGCATATGAAAACCTTAGAGTTCACTTGCTATCTCTCTTTTTTAAAGGCACTTCAAAGTTATTGCTTCTTTGGGAGACACCATATAAATCTCCTCCTTCTGTTATTCTTCAGAAAATCTTCTTTTTTAACTTTCCTCATGTCCTTCCTGTAATCTTCCATGCCACATTGAAAAAGTATCCTCTACTGATAATGTACTATTGATGGATCTGCACAATTTTATTCTAGGGCCCTTATAAATCTTTTTTTCCCTCTGGAGCAATAACAGAATTTGTAAAAAAAAAAAATCATTCTCTGAATATATTACCTATAATCTAAAATTTAACTCATTTTCCATCTGTCTTTTTTCTCACATTTGAAACACATCTTTTTAACTGCATCAACAAAATAACAACACATCATAATAAATTATCCCCCAAGAAGTATTAAGACGAGGTTTTTTTTTAATTTTATTGATTCATTTTACTGATTAGGTATTTCATGGCTAAATACGATTTATTCTAAATTCACTTTTAAATTTGCTCTTGAAGTTCCTAATGGCTTTTAATTTTTTTTATTATTTTCCTTAATGCTATGTTTACCAACCAATTTTCTCTCAGCTACATATTCATCTATATTCAGAATTCTAGTTCTCCACATATGAGAACAAGACAGTACTTACTATTCTGTAAAGGCACAGCATTAATAATAGAACATATTTTCCTTCATTTTATTGCTCCTCTTATATTTTTATTTCTCCAATTCATTTGGACCTTGGATTTTGACAAAAAACCATTAGGCAATAACTGTAAAACGTCAGTTGTAAGACATATATACAAAATAACTATTTTATAATAATCTTAAGGGACTAAGGATTCATTGCATACTATTAATTAACATTGTTATCCAACTGCTTTATTGTGATCTCCTTTTCTGTCTCATTTCCTTAATTAGCCCTGCCATGAAAGACTCTTAGTACAAGGTGTCCTCTCTCCCCATCCCTTCTTACCTTCCCTTTTTTTTCTCTTCTTCTGTGTGAAATTAACATAGAACCCATATGGGTCGATGGTATTGGGAGGGCTCATCGTGCATTGGAAAAACATATTACCACCAGTGTCCTTTCTCCCCCTTCCTTTCACTTCATGTCCACCTCTAGCTGTGGACTTCTCAAAGCCCATCTGGCTACTCAACTGTTCATACTACTCAGATGAAATTTGTCTCCCAACTCTATTCCTTTCAGTGAAATGAAGCCTACCAGACTTAATATCCCTCTAGTCTCTGTGCCCTATAGACCCCATCTCTGTTACTTAACCTCATGATATAATATAAAACCTTAGGCTTTGCCATCTTCCCTTCTACTGAAACATTAGGACTTCTATGCCTTTCCATTCACTTTGCCTTTGAAATTCTTTTATATATTTGCTCCCTAAGTGCAAGCTCCTTGAGAGCTGGAATTATCTCATGTTTCTACTGGTATCCTCACCATTTAGTACAGTGCTTGGAAGAAGAAAATATTTACCAGATGCTTTTCCATCATTCCTTACTTTGTTTCTCTTTCTCTTTCTTTTTCTTCCTTCCTTCCTTTCTTCCTTCCTTCCTTCCCTCCTTTCTTCCTTCCTTGCTTCCTTCCTTCCTTCCTTCTTTCCTTTCTCTTTCTTCCTCTCTCTCTTTCTTTCTACCTCCCTTTTTTCCTTCTTTTGATATTGTTCTTAGTTTTTCAGTTTTTCATTTCAGTTCAATGAACATTTAGTAATGCCTATAAAGCACTATGTTAAGTCTGAATGAATACAAAAAAAGAACAAAACTGCCCTCAAGGAACTTACATTCTTAGGGGGATCAAGATGCAACATACACATAAGTATAAAAAAGAGATTATAAATAAGAGAAAGCAATTTAAAGATTTAGAGAGCAGGAATAATTTTTAGATCAGGTAAAACATGGGGGAAATTAGCTGTCAAGTATGCTTTGAATTAAAAAGCATTTTAAGAGACCAAAGTGAGTTGATACGTATGAGTAGCAAAAAGGGGTCAGATGACCAACTGTGGAGGGAGAAACAGCAAGATTTGGCAAAAGATTAGATTGGTGTGATAAGGTATAATGAGAAGTTGAGGACAATGCTAAGGTTAATAATCTGGTAGAATGAAGAATAGTCATTTGGGAAGAAATACAATAAATTCTGCTTTGGGTATGTTCGTTTTGAAATATCTTTAGACAACCAGTTTGAAATAAGTAATAAAAAGTTAAGGATGTGGAACTCAGGGGAGAGACTAGGGCTGGTTTATAGATCTGCAATTCATTCCCATGGAGGTACAGTCAAATACACACTATTTGAAATTGTACTTATTTAAAATATACTAAGTGATCTCTGTCCAGTGGACATACATATTCTGAATTTGATTGATGTGACCTTTTTTAAGGATTCATCATTTATACTAACTGGGAATTATAGCTATAATTAAACCCATGGGAACTGAAGAAGCCACCAAGACAGAGAATATTGAGAAAGAAAGATAGTTTATCATCTGGGAAATACTCATAGTTAGAGGGAACGATGTGGATGATGAATGAGCATAAAGAATGAGGAGGCAATGCAGCAAAGAGGTGGATGCAGATTAAAAACAGATCAATATATTTGTCAATTGAGAAATCACTGGAAACTTTGAAGAAAGCAATTTCAGTTAAACCATGGGGTCAGAAGCCAGACTGGCAAAGGTTGAGGTGTGAATGAGAAGATAGAAAGTAGTCACCAATTGTTAACAGTTTTTAAGTTTTTTGGTTTTTGGTTGTTTTTAAGGAGTTTGAGAAAGGAAAGAGAGTTAAAGGAATGATATGGTCCAATGCAGCAACTTCTACTCATCGTTCCTTTTCTATCCTCTGGGATAAAGAAAAACAAGCCTAAACCCTGATTCACATGAAAGAACTTCAAATATGTAAAGACAGATGTCAAACTCAACCCTCAAAATCCACCCAATCTATGTTTTATCTTCTCCCAGATTGAATATCACCAATTACGTTAATGAGTACATTAAGGACATGTTTTCATTTCCCTTCAGGAACTAGGTCAACCTCATTTGGAATACTTCAACCTTGGAAATGACCTTTCTAAAAAGGGTTCTCACAGCTGATTAAAATATTTTAACTATGGTATAACCAGCACAGAGTTCAATGAGATTATAATACTGTATCCACTAAACAAAGATCACATTAGATTTAGGTTTGCTAAAGCACACTATTGTTTTATATCAAGTCTGCTGGACTTTGCTGCCTGAACTCTTGTCTAGATGTTTCATCTTTTGCATGTAGAGTTTTTTTCTTAATCAATGTTTAAGATTTCACATTTATACTGATTAAACACATCTCAATAGATTCATTCCAACATTATAGTCTTTCAAAATATTTTGGATGCCATTTCTGTAATGCAGTTTTATATTATCTCAAATTTGTTAAGCAGGACACATATTTTATTTGATGCTATTGATAATAATAATGAAGAAAATATGGTAAGGACAAATACAAAAGGCATAATGCATGTTCCTTTCATAGAACTTAGAGTAAGTGGAATCCTTACAGGCTAGTTCACCCAATCCCCATGCTTTATAGGAAACTGAGGCCCATTAATCTTCAATTACTTGCTCGAGTTCAAAAGCAATAAGCGGCAGAATATTCAATAAAATCTCAGAATTGGAAAAGACATCAGAGGTTATTCAGTTCAATGCATATCTAAATAATAATTTTTACTCCAACATATCTGACAAGCTTTAGGCATATTGTGCTTCGATTTCACTTCTAATCTATCACATGATCCCACTACACCAAACTGACATTGATCCCTCTAGAACCATTGTTCTGAGATTAGACATGTTCTTTTACCTGCTAAAACAAAAGTCCATGAATCTGAATTCTAAGTAATTTGGAGGTTTGTCTTAGCAATCTGTAAAATCTCTATCAGATGCAAGTGGCATAAATTTAAAGAAGTACTTGTGTTTTTATCCTTCATACTCAAAGATCAAAATGACAACATGATGTCAGGGTCAACATATAGTGTGTCTGATTATGGCGGATCAGACCTTTCTTTAGAAGACTCTACCACAGGCCAGGCCCAAACAGTCCATGTGAACATTTGGTATGGAGATTCCTCCAAATTTGCACATTTCACGTTTTTTTAACTACAGCAATTCTGATTTGCTCATTGAGCATAGTGCCTTCTTTAATACCGACACCATGCTGGGAAGTCCTGTGCCAGTGTCTCCCACATCTCACAACAGACTCCAAAATTCTTCAGAGAAACCTTGAGAGTGACCTTGCATTGCTTCTTCTGACCTCTGTGTGAGTGATTGCCTTGTGTGAGTTCTCCATAACACAGACTTTTAGAGAAATGCATGTTTGGCATTTAAACAACATGGCCAGTCCACCACACTGTCTGCAGTAGAGTTTAAATGCTTGGCAGTTCAGCTCAAGAAAAGCCCTCAGTGTTCTGATACTTTATCTTGTCAGGTTATCTTCAGAATCTTCCTAAGACAATTCAAAAATGGTTGTATTTTCTGTCGTGGTGCTTGTTGACTGTCAAAGTTTCACAGGCATAAGAATTGTTTACTGTATTAATAGATCTACTAGTGAAATTTTATTGGTTTTTGATTACCCAAATCACTTTCATAAAACATGTAATGACTTTACAATGTTCTTTAGGATATTCAGTGTCAAGGTGGTCTTTAAAATAATGAAGTCTTTTTTTTTTTGCCAAAATAGATTATTTAATTTGCAGTCACAGGTAGAGAGGGGGAAATGGCATTGTAGTCTATTTATTGGCCAAAAGAGGTTATTTCCAGTTATCTAAAATTCCTCTTCAAAATTTCCTCCTATTTATCCAGTAAGTCATTACCTCTAAAGATGTGGCCCAAGATTCACCATTTCTAAGAGGTTTTTCCTAACTGATTTCAAACATTTCTCTTACATACTAATATTGCTTCCTCTCCAACAAATTTCTTTATATTCCTTTTGCATAGGTTTTTCATTACCAATGTACTTGTTATTCTCTATCCAAACCCTTCTTCCAAGTAGAATTTAAGTTCCTTATGGGGAAGTATTATTTCATTTTTATCTTTTTGTCTCCAGGACCTATAACATAGTTACTGGCACATTAAAAATATCTATTGAATTTAATTGAATTATCCTATACCTGATCAGTTCTAGATTATGTCTACCAAAATATATAACAAAAAATAGTATAGTGCCACAAAGTTCTTTCTGCAAACCAATTTTATGAGGTAGGTAATGCAAGTATCATCATCTCCCATTTTACAGATAAGGAAACTGAGGCTCCGAGAGATGAAGTCACATGCCCAGGTTCACATTCAGGATCACAGCCTGGATGCCAAAGATGCCAGATGGCTATAGGCCATGTGATGCCATTACATCTAAAGAATCAATAAAAGCATCAGAAACTAACTCCTTAAACATACAGGTTAGACTAGAGATTCTTCAGTAATTTCTGGTCCCCTTCTCCACCTGGTTCTCTCTGCCTTCACCTGGACGTCTCACCTTATCTGTTTCTGCCTTGTCTGCTGAGTTCAATAAAATGACTGACTTCTATCTTAGCTTAGGAAGCCTCAGACATTGGTCCATAGTCACTGTCTTTCCTACTGCTGCTGTGCTCTACCTTCACTGCAAGATTCTTTCCTTGGCCATGCATTTGTGGTTTGCTTCTTCTCAGCAGTCCCACTTTGATAACACTTCCTTGCTACCTTTTACACACCTGTCATCAATCCATAGCATTCTTGAGGGAAGAAGGAGGGATATTTTTCTATTCTGATTATATCAGAAGAAGACTGGAACTGTGAAAAGAGTACTGGGCCAGGAGTCAGGAAGACATGAATTCATATAATAGCTCAGACACATGCTCTGTGAACTAGGAAAGTGACTCAGTTTCTTGGGAACTTATCTTCCTTATCTAGAAAATGGGGATAATGATAGTGCCTACCTCTCACAGGGTTGTTTTAGGGAACCAGTGAGGTAAATGTACAGAACTTGTCAAATGTTAAATAGATTAGGTAGATAGATAGATTAGAGAGAGAGGTGCGTGCACACACACACACACATGCAAGCCATTAGTATTGTTATTTTTATCATTCTATCTACAGTATCACTTGCACAAATGGATTCCTTATAATGGGTGCTCAAGTTCAAGTTGGCATGAATCTTGATGGTTCAAGAAAAAGCTATCCCTTCCTTTTATTCCTCTTGGTGACAAGGAAAGATATTAGGTCTGCCGGCTTCTTTCAGTGCATGGTTAAGCCATTTCCTTTTCCACCTAATTTTCACAATATATTTTTGTTTACAAATAGATAAGAAGTCACTCAAATACACAAACCTTGTTAATTTCTGGGGCATCTTCCTCTTTCCTTGTAACTCTTGGCTCATTTAACTGTGTGGGTATTCTATCAATACTTTTAGAATGAATTCAGTTCCCTTGTACAAACATATTCTATTTGGGATTAATTATAGCAAATGTACCTCTATTGGATTTATCCTGTCTTAGAAATTATTTCAGACACTCTTTGTTCGTGGTTCATTAAAAGACCATAATTCCAAGAAATAATTCACAACTTGAAGGAAGAACAAGAGCCAAGTATAATAAATCAGGTAGAAAGTGAGATACATCTGAGATTCAGATTTTACAGTATCATTTTCTTTGAACTATTCCTGAGGAGTCAGAACTATTCCTGGGGGCATTATGGTGGTAGAACAAAGGCTTTGAACTTTGGAAAAAAGTCGACTTGAATGAATCTAGTTTGACTACAAGAAAATCTTTAGAAATTATCATAGAGATGATAACCACTAAATAGTTTTCTTTTTTCTGATAACATAATTTTAGTAGTTCAATGGGTCTATGATCCTATCAACATGGTTTCTTCCTTCAATCATCCATCCCTGCTCATCTTGTGACTATTCCATGCAAAAGAATTATAGAATTTAGGAATTTAAAGAGGCAATAACAACTTTATCCAATAAAGATCCAAAGAAAAAGAATTTTCCCTATAACAAACTTGATACAGCTTAAAAAGAATGAGTAAGGGCAAGCCCACTGCCTCCTATCACATCTTAACATGCAGCTTTGCAACTTATACTCATCCCTTATAG
Organism: Gymnobelideus leadbeateri; assembly: GCA_011680675.1. Lineage (NCBI taxonomy): Eukaryota > Metazoa > Chordata > Mammalia > Diprotodontia > Petauridae > Gymnobelideus > Gymnobelideus leadbeateri. Next base: position 107,611 of record WOXC01002799.1, read on the forward strand.
TTATGGCTTCTGGGTCCAAACAAAATTCTAACTACTCTTCTATATTGGTCTTTCAAGTACTCTTTAATAAGCATTCAAGTCTTTCCATAAATCTTCCATAGGGTATTCAACCAATGTGCTGGGCACCTTAATTTGTATCTCTTAAAATTACATATGTACCAATGTTACATTTTGAGATAATCAAAAGACAAATTATAATGAAGGATGGTGACTCAGGAAGGAAACTTTTAACGAAACTGGACATGTAAATCTGGGCATTATCTGCATAGAGAGGTTAATTGAAACCATGGGAGACGGTTTTCTTAAACATGGAAATCTTTGTAGGCAACAGGAAAAGAGCCAGGAGATGGGAGAGAGATTAAAGATAATAGAGAGATAATGATAGAGGATAAGGATCTGCTGGGAAAGATGAGAGATCGTACATGCAGTGGAGATGGTTTTGTCAAGAAGATTCACCCAACATTGAAAGATGGAGGCTGTAGATAGATGTTCACATACATACAAAGATACATAGATAGAAATCTAAGTGATATAAAGTGAAGAAAAGGGCAGAAGAAGTTCTTGGAGAATAACCTTTTTTCAAAGAAGTATATTGGAAGCAAGGTCCTTAGCATAGAGGGTCATGAGATGTGTTAGCATATAAAATTTAAGAAGGGATGAAGCTTGAAATAGTCACTAAGGGGCGGCTAGGTGGCACAGTGAGTAGAGCGTCGGCCCTGGAGTCAGAAGGACCTGAGTTCTGATCCAGCCTCAGACACTTAACGCACACACAAACAAAACCCTAGCTGTGTGACCTTGGGCAAGTTACTTAACCCCAATTGCCCTCCAAAAAAAAAAAAAGAAATAGGCACTAAGAGTAGAATAAAGAATCCAAATCAACTAGGGAGGGATGGAAACATTTTCTTGCTACAGGGAGGGTCTGTTTAATATAACATGAATTTGTAAGTGATGCAGTCAGCATGGTTTTGTAATTTCCTTGGATGAGTACCAATTTAGGTTGCACATACCCAAAAGAGAAGCACTTTGTCTATTTTTTTCTGCCTTTAAAAAAGATCATCACTGACCCCTACCCCACCCTAAGTGAACAAGGTTTACTTCAGTATCCTCCAGAAGTATAAACAAAAGTGATCATAGCTATAGATTTTATGAATACATATCTATATCTATCTACATATATCTACATCTATCTATCTATCTATCTATCTATAACCTACCATACTAGGGATCAGTTACATAAATTTTAAAAAGATTCCAACAATAAGAAATGACCCAAATTTAGGCACATTAACTTTATTTGATAGTGCTCATTTATATCCAGAAAATGAAAAGTTTTACCTCAATACTCTTGAAAAAAAAGTTTTTATTTTCTTATTTACAACAGAATCAAAATGCATTAAGATATATAACATATCTGAATTCTCAAACTACATAATTTTGTGGAAGGTAAAGGCCTCCATACTTTCCATGGTATCATCCCTTTCTGAGAGTATTTCGTGAAACCAGAGTGGCTAATTGTTCCTACAAGTAGCAATTCTGTTTATGCATATTCAAGTGCGCTGTCTTTTTCCCCAGGATGCCTTCTACAGAAGCTTATTTATCAGCCATCCACAATGTCCTCTGTTACTGTACATTTTTCAGATTAAGAAAGATGCCTGGCTGCTATTTTGTCCAATTAATATTTATAGTCCAAAATGTCCATTTCTTTCAGATAGAGGGCACGGCATCTGTTTAATGCTCTGATTCATGTCTCTACCCATGTGGCTTTAAAATATTTGCCAGCCTAGACACGGAGAGTGAAAAGTTCAGCAAAAGTCCTGAGATTTTCTGTTGGAGAAAATATAATAAACAAAGCCCAGGAAGAGAAATAATGATAGGGCACCCAGCTATGTGCCAGTTATCTATGAATAGCTTTTAAGATCTGAAGCATATCTTCTCTCCCTGAAGGTGTTATAAAGCAATTTAGTTGCTGTAAACAAAGACATTAATAATCATTAATAAATATTTATGACAGCAATTCTGTGGAAAATGTCAGGTAAAATATTCGTTAAAAGGTAAAAACTTCTATCAAGTTGCAAACACTAGGAAATTTGACCTTAGGAAAGAGGGATTTGTGAACTAGGGAAAGAGATAAACTCATTACTTCCACTAAGAGTCAATCTTTATGCAACATAGGATAATCTGTTTCTGATAGCATAGAGTCTCTCCTATAGGCAGTCCCCTCCTTACAAATTTGTTTTTGATCTGCAAACCAGGTAGTACACCAGAGTTTATTCTTTTTTACTAGTTAGAATCCAATCAAGAGCTTAGAAGCCAAGAAGTCAAAACCTAGGTCAGAGAGTCTCTGGTTACCATACTAACCATAGCTATTGACATTAGGAAGTCAGAAAAATCCTACATAGATTCAGAAGTAGAAGTCTAGATAGTAGACCATTAAGTATATTAAAATAACAGGAAAACAAAAGTGAACTTAATTCTGAGAGGTGGTGCATTTGTCTTTGAGGCTATTTTCTTACTGAGGATAAGAACTGATGATTGGGAGGTTTAAATAGTTCTCTGTTCACAAACCTTATATAGAACTGTATTACATATGCATATATGTATATATCCTCCTATATAGATTTTAATATATGTGTATATATGTATTATGTTAAACACACTGTGTATATATCAAATATATAATGTGTATGTGTAAATGACATGCATAGCACATATTCGTGTATGTTTGTATGTGTGTATATGTTATATATAATTTCAAATATATATATATATATATATATATATACATACATATGATATTATTTCTGGAGGGATGGTTGACAAAATGCCTAACTATGGATTTTCCTCAATTTATAGGCAGGGAGATTCAGAAATGGTTACAAGGAGTAATGATCATGGTTCAGTGTTAACTTCAAAGTTGTTCTCTAGTGGAATGACCCAGGGATATACTGATTTTATTATGTTGATTAACATTTTTATAAAAGACTTGAATAAAGACAAAAATGGTTTCTTTATCAAAATTCTTCAAAATAAGAAGGGGTAGCTAATATGTTGAATGATAATCATCCAACAAGATCTAAAACAGCTCTTAATAGACTAGAATACTGAGCCACATCAAATAAGAACACATTTAATGGAGAAATATATTAACTAACAAACATTTTGTTTAATCATCTTTGTAATTTCAAGTCAAGGAGGGATGACTAGATAGCTACCCATATGATAAATATCTGGGCTCTTATCTGTTTAAGTGACTGAGTTTCCATTTAATCAAAGAAATCTAGGTTGGAGTGCTCTTCCAGGCAAAGGGATGTGGCTCTCTTGGAGCAGATGCTAATTCCAAGACAGACCTAGAGCATAAGGAGAGGAGGTGATTATGTACATAGAGTGATCTCAGGTACACTGAGGAAACCCTATTTACCTTCATTTAACCTTAACCCCCTCTGACTTTTCCCTCCCCCCCCCCAATATTTCTCCAAAATGATTCCTTTCATGGTCAACAAAAACTGTGAAGAAGGAGTTTTTAATTCTTTTTGTGCCATGAATCCCTTTGGCAGGCTAATAACGCCTATTGACCTCTCAGAATAATATATTAAAAGGCATAAAATAAAACTTATCAGACTAGAAAAGAGACCAATTATGCTGACACCTCATTAACAAAATATTAAAAATAAAATCCATGGACCCCAGGATAAGAATCCTGGTTTTAAAGATATGGCTTCCAGTGCAAGTAGCCTTGAGAAAGCAAACAAATTGACCTAAAAATGCACACAATGTACAGGACTGTAAATATAAGGGAATAGTCTTAAATTCTTCCTACAGAGAAGGTTTTATGTGGAGGGAGAGGGGAAGGAAGAGTGAGAAGACCTGATAATGACACTTGAAATTGTAAGGTGAAGTAGAAGGCACAATGGGTTTTGAAAAATAAAAGTTGAGGGAAAAGGACAAGGACACCAAGTTAATTTAGCAAACTATATGTTTTTGCTGAGGACTAGACATGAGTCAATTCTACATCCACCTGCTTTTTGTTTGGGAAAACACAGAATCATGAGATCATAGATGTTAGAATCATAGAACCAGAGCTGAGAGGAACAATATAGGCCTTTAAGGCAATCTCTTTGTCTTACAATCGAGGAAACAATTGAGGTCCAAGGGAAATAAATGACTTGCCCCACATCATGTAGGCAGAGTCAGTGACAGGATCTGAATCCAGGTCCTCTTTTTTTTTTTTTTCATTGAACCATGCAGGTTCAATGGAAAGGGAGGTATTCTCACGTTCTAAAACCTCACAGTGTATATACAATTCTGTAGACAATAAAATTAAAAGGAAAAATCAATGACAAAGAACACATGGAGAGGAGCTTCTGTGTGTCATTTTCTTTAGTCATTCTCCATATTGTCTTATAGCCTTCAACTTAAACTGTAGAATGTCACTTGAGTATGTAGACCTACAAGGGCATTTATATACCAAGGCCACCATTACACTAAAGCACATACACATTAAATCTAGTATTCTTGGCATTTTTATTCATATCTAATCTTAATGTGTGAATAGCTACTAACACAGAATATATACTTAATTCTCTGGATCTTCTCCCATTCTCAACATATTAATTCACAACTCTTGATAAGGCTACCCATTAGAAGGTGGAGGACAGGCAGCAAAGCAGCTGAACTCTTTTGACATTCCCTTCCCAACAACTTTAAAATAACTCTTAAAATCAAATTTTGGAGTGACAGAGCCAAAAAATGTCACAGTGAGATATTTTTTCCAGTTTTAGGAGGTCAGCAGGAGAGTTCTGTGACAGTGAGGTCATAGCTGGCCCAGAGTACAACAGGACCACCAGCAGTGGTACTTGGAGGTGAGAGCATTGGTGGTGGCAGCAGCAGCAACAGCAGCAGGAGTCTTAAGATCTATCAGCTCAGAAATAGTAGGTGGAGTAGGGAAACTGCTCAGAAAGAAATTTCAGTGGATCCTTTGTTGGCTGGCACGGGTTGCAGCTGGCACTGATTGCTAATTATTGCCCATAAGTAATTCTGGGTCATAGTTCCAGGATGGAGAGTCGTGGGTCAATGAAAGCCAATGACTTCATAAAATATCAAGAAACAATGAAACAAAATTTTTTTAAAAAATGAAAAATAGGGGGCAAAGTTAAGTATCTCATTAGAAAAACAACTGACTAGGAAAATAGAACAAGGAGAGATAATTTTAAAATTACTGGACTATGTGAAAGGCATGATCAAAAGAAAAGTACCTAAACATATTTCAAGAAATTATAAAGTACAACTTCCCTGATATCTTAGATATAGAGAGTCAAATAGAAATTGAAAGGATCCATTGATTACCACCTCAAGGAGATCTCCAAATTCAAAGTCTCAGGAATACTATAGCTGAATTCCAGAGCTCCCAAGCCAAAGAGAAAATACTCCAAGTACCTAGGAACTATTCAAATATCATGGAAGCATAGTCAAGATCACATAAAATTAAGCCATTTTAAAAGAGTGGAGGGTTTAGAATATATTCCAGAAGGCAAAGTAGCTAGGATTACAGTCAAGAATAATCTGCCCAGAAAACTGAGTATAATTCTTTAGAGAAAAAAAATAGATTTTTAATGAAACTGATGACTCTCAAGCATTCCTGATGTAAAGATGAGAGCTGAACAGAAAATTTGACATTCAACAAGACTCAAGAGAAGCAATAAAAAATTAAACATGAAAGAGTAATCATAAGAGACTCAATAAAGTTAAACTCTTTATAGCCCTATATGGGAAGATGATACATGTAACTCCTAAGAACTTTATCATCCTTAGGGCAGTTAAAAGGAGTATATGTAGACAGAGGTAGGGCATGAGTATGATTATGTTGGGATGATCTAAAAACTATTTGGGTGAAAAAAAGAGATGCACTGAGAGAAGAGGGTGTAGAATGGAGAAATTTTTCTCACACAATAAATGTCATAAGGAAGATCTATTATACAGAAGAGGAAAATGGAGGTAGCAGTAGGGGTGACAGGCAATGCCTGAGCCTCACTCAGATTACAATTGGTTCAAAAAGGGAAAAATATATACACACATTCAGTTGGGGTCTATTTTACTCAATAGGGAAATAAGAGGGTCATAGAATAAGAGGCATGGAGCTTGGAGAGTAATAAAAGAGAGGGCTGCCTGAAAAAGACAGTGGTCAAAAGAAAAAGACTTTAGGAAAGGTGCAGGATATAAAGAAAGAAATATAAAGAGAATAAAATAGAATGGAGGGAAATACATAGTAATCATGATGTGAACGTGAATGGAATGAACTCACCCTTTAAATGAAAGTTGATAGCAAAATAGATTGGCAAAATTTTGTTTCAAGAGACACACTTGAAACAAAAAGGTACAGAGTTAAAATAAAGGAATAGAGAAGAATATTTTCTTCTTTAGGTGAAATAAAAAAGACAGGAGTGGTTATCATTATCTCAAACAAAGCAAAAGCAAAAGTAGATCTAATTAAAAGTTAATCAGTGGAACTATATTTTGCGAAAAAGTTACCACAGACAATGAAGGAATATAAAAAATTTTGAAGCAAGTTTCTCTAATAAAGACCACATTTTTTAAACATACCAGAAACTGAGTCAAATTTATGAAAATAAAAGTCACCCGTCAATTGGTAAATAGTCAAAGGGTATGAATAGGCAGTTTTCAGAAGAAGAAATCAAAGCTATTTATAGTCATATAAAATTGTCCTAAATCACTATTGATTAGAGAGATACAAATTAAAACAATTCTGAGGTATCACCTTAGAACGATCAGAAATGACAACTGTTAGTAGGGATAAATAAAAATAGGGACACTAATGTACTATTGGTGGAGTTGTAAAATGGTCCAACCATTCTGGAGAACAATTTGGAATTAGACCAAAACGGCTATAAAATCGTGCATGCACTTAGAAATAGCACTACTAGATCTGTACCCCAAAGTGATCAAAGTAAAAAGGAGATGTACCTTTATGTATAAAACTACTTATAGCAGCTCTTTTTTTTGGTAGAAAAGAACTGAAAGTTGAAGAGTGACTCACTTGGGGAAAGGTTGAACAAATTGTCTAAATGATTGTGATGGAGTATCATTGTATTATAATAAATGATGAGGCGTTGTTTCAGGGGGAAAATGGCAATACATAGGAACTGATGCAAAGTGAAGGCAGAAGAACATGGAATATAATTTTGCAAAACAAGCAATGTTGTAGTGATGATTAACTGCAAAAATCTTGTATACTCTGATCAATACAGAGATCTGAGGCAATGAGAGAATTCTGAAGGACTCGTGATTAAAAACAGGCTATCCACCTCCAGAGAGAGACCTAATAAACTCTGAACAAAAATTGACATATAATTTTCTTCTGTTTTTGGTTTGCTGCTCATCACATGGCTAATATAAAATATTTTGTGTAATTACAAATGTATAATTTATTGATATAATTCTGCTTACCTTCTCAGGGGAGGCAGGAGGGTTGGCAGGGAGGGAGACAATTTGAAACTCAATATTGAAAAAGAAAACAATGTTAAAAAGATAATGCCTACTAGTTTTTACCTCCATCTCTGCTAAAAGTCACTGGAACTAAGTCTTGGAATCACACTAGCATCTGCTCCTATAAATATATGATTCATAATCTCACCTGAATTCTCCCTGTTAATTTCTCAACAATCCTTTTTTAAACTGGTCTCCTCTAATTCTCTGTAGCAATTGTCCCATTTTTCCCTTTTCTCATAACATTAGTCAGTATCAGATTACTTGATATGATATTTCACTGAGAAGATTGAGGCTATCCCCCAGGAGTTCCCTCAAATAACTCTCTTCTCCTCCAAATTTCTACCCATAATCACCTATTCTTTCTTCCTTTCCTTCTTTCTCAAAAGTTAGATATTCTAACTATATGTCAAGTAGCTTGAATCTCCTATTCCTTCTTGCTGTAGCGATCACAAATTCTAATGTAGCTTTAATTTTGGTTTTAAGCATCAGCTCCTTCCTACCTGTAAAACAGATGCAGAGGTGAGCAAAGGAGAGGAGACAAGAGATGTCATATAACTGTTTATAGAAATTGAAGCTGCAAGGCACTTCACCTAATGCAGGCAAAGTGGCAATACAGCTTCTACATGAAGACTTCCATTGAGGTGGAGTCTACGGCATTATAATCTAGTCCTCTGTATTCATTGTCATAGGGGCTCAAGGACTATGGAACCATCCATCACTAACCTTTCCACCTAAACTTCTCCAAACTATCTTTTTTTTAGACAACATAAGCATGTGCCATCAGACCTGAGTGCTACCAATCCAATATAATTGAGAAATATTAAACAAAAATAAAATAAAAACATAACATTACAATATGTGGTCTGCAGGGATCTGTATATGTGGCTGTTTGAGTTGGACACCACTGTCAAACTCAATTTGTGCGGCAGGCTAAGTGTAGCAATATATCATTGGTCTGCCGTTTATCTATAAATCGCTGATTGTGTCATTACCCAGCCCAAAAACTTTTAGTGTCAGGGTGGCTAGGTTGTGCAGTGAACAGAGCACTGACCCTGGAGTCAGGAGGACCTGAGTTCAAATGCAGCCTCACAAATATACACAACCTCAATTAACACTTATTGATTGATTGTTAAGGGTTAGAAGAAAGTATACAAGGCATAAAAAGTAGAACTCCCTTATATAGCTTTTCTAGTAGAAGGAGATGACACACATGAATTAACTGAGGGCCTAGTACGTGCCAGACACTGTAGTCAAGTCACATTCTGTTGCTCCATGTGATCAAGGCTATGGAGCATTCTGTTAGGGAAAGAGGCTGACAAGAAGCCTGCACAGAAGCTCATTCCCAGGTGTTCTTTGGCCCCCACTGAGGTTTACTTCTGATTCTATTGTGTATATTGTGAGATTTTAGAAGGTGAGAATGACTGCCTTTTGATACACCATGATACATGCGAAAGAACAGTCAGAAAACTTGGATTCAAATCCAGATGAAAATTTCCAAAATGCAATTAGTGGTACAGGCTTGAATCTCAGTGGAAAGATTAGGGATAAATATATTGATCTGTGAGTTATTGGCCTAGAGATAATACCCAAACCCATTGAAGCAGCAGAGCATACAATAGGAACTGATTTGTTTTTTCTCTTAATGAGTCATATTAAAACCATAAGGAATGGGATAATAGCTCTTCTAGCCACTGAATGTTACTCTAATGATCCAAAATTCTGTTTCTTGGAGAGTTAAGATGCTACACATACTTTATCATAGGTTATTAATTACAGATTGCATATAAAGGATATATCCACTCAGTTACTTTAAATCACAGGCTGGCTTCCATTTATCCTGTAGCATGCCTAAGGGCCATTTGCCCTTGCTATAATTTCATGAGAACACTGAATGATAGGTCTGAAACTGAAAATAATTTTAGATGTTTGTCCCTCATTTTACAGATGAGGAAACTGAGTCCAAGAGAGATGAAGGGACTCATACAAAATGATAAGCAAGTAAATATGATATAGGTAGTAAGGTGGTAAGTCCTATATAGGTATTAAGTAGCATAGCAGTGATTCAAACTCATATCCCATGAACAAGTTGGACACTTTATATGCTTTCCCTTTCCACTGGTCCATGCTAATTGCCTTTTTATGTACCTGGGAAATACAAAGTTAATTTAATTTTATCCCAAGTGGAGCATAATTAAATAATTGAATTTTTCCCAAATTAATACATTATATTTCAAAGCCTAATAAAAGTATTTTAATTATTTTAATTATCTATCCTAAAGCATCTAGCCTATACCACATGGGATGAACAACCCTCTCCAGGGGTTACTGAAATATATTAAAGTGAAATTGAGAAACATTTAAAAAATAAATAAAAATACAACAAAAGACAGATAATTTTAAAATTAAATCAAAACTTTTCCATATCAATTTGCCTAATTAGGAGGCACAATTGCTCCAGAGAAGAGTATGTCCAGTAGAAAGTCAACTTCAACTACTCCCCCCGCCACACACATTTTGTTAGGCCAGAGTTCTTTAATAAATAATGATAAATTGTAACTAAAAGAAGTTATTTAACCTGTGACAAATGAAAAACTTCCTATCTCCTACATGTATCTTGTCAAAAATGAAGTAAGAATTGTGAGCATTATTCTACATTGTAAAAAAAACTGAAGTCATACTTCTAGCAAGATTAGTTAATGCTTAATAGAGACAGATAACCATAAACACAGTCATGGCGATCCTTTCATTTTCTGTCTATTTCTTTTCCTATGAAACAGCCCTATTATACTTACACTTCAAGAAAATGAATTTGTTCCAACTCCCACTCTGAGCAAGGAACTGTAATAAAAACATGAGTTTAAAAAAGGTTGAAAGAATTTTATTGCAAAAGAAGTATAAGAACCCATGGTATTACTTCTTTGAAAAAAAAAGAGAAGGAAACTAAATATTTGTTAGATCCCAGAAACATGGCACAATATTCTATGAATTAAAATATCTTTCATTCATTTCTGTTTCTATGAAAAGATTAATATTCTTAGGATTCTAACCTAGAACACAAAGAGTAGATTCCAAAATGGAAATTAGCAATTATGGAAACAAATTTTAATTATATGTTATGTGGTGTCCTATGTAAAATGAATACAAAGTACAAAATGATTTTAAAAAGAGACAAAAGGGAGTAAGGGAAGGAAGGAATCTAAATCTTGACACATTTTTGATCTCTAGATATTTAGGTGCATTATTCCAAACACTATTTATGCTATGATTTTAAATCCAAAGGACAAAAAAAGACAATATTTTCTGAAAAAGCTTTTGATTCCTTTCCAGATCTTACTTACCAAATTCAAATATTTATTTAATATATACCAGAGGCATATTAAAGATTCATCTCTTCATGTTAGTCTTAGCTAACCAGCAATGGTTCCTGTCAGTGAGCAGTTTTTGTTCCACTGGTTATGTTTCTTAAGCACATGCAGATTATGTGAGGCAATGTCAGTTTAATCAAATTAACACAATAGCAGACTAGGGATCAATATATCCACTTCTCTCCTTGTTTAATCACTAACTCTTATAGATAACAAAATCACATTATCTAACCATCGCATCCCATAGGGTCTAACTATTTGCCTTTTTCCTATAACCTCGAGAACCCTAGAAATTACCTATGCACCCTAATAACCATGAGGCCTTGTCACCCCTCTTTGATTCTGTAATCCAAGGACCACTAGGCCTTCCCATTCACTCTACGACTGAACTATCTCCCTTTGCATTATTTCCCCCACTTAGAATTTGAGCTCCTTAGAGAAGGTACTATCTAGATTTTCTATTGTATTCCATGTACTTAGCACATCGCTTGGTGCACAATAAATAGATTTAGTCCTTAAGTGCTTTTTTTATCCATTCATTCATCATTCTCTCTCTCATTCATTTATCCTTTAGAAAATTATGTGTTCATAGCGGAAAAATGAACACAGCCTCAAAAATTGTAGCTCTACATATCACCCTCCTTTTTGTAAGATTTCATTTATTTATTTACCCTTTTTGTTCTTGGATAAGATGGAGAACTACAGAAGCTATTAAACTAAAATTTAACAAAAGAGGTTTCTCAGACATTCAGAGACATGGATTCTATAACAAGATCTTTTAAAATTGTCTTTAAAAAATAACCAGTTAAACCTACACTCTATTGCAGTTATGAATCTTCCAATGAGAAAAAATTATTATTTTTACAAATCTCTATCAGTTTTTGTAATATTGCTTCACTTCATCAGATGGTAATACTTTAATTCCCTGAAATTATGATCCCTTTGCCTTCAATTTGTAACACTCAAGAATAATAGCATTAAATTAAGGGATACTTGCAGCATTAATGTGAAGAACCAATATGCCTAGGAAGCAAAATTTGGCACCAGGGGATACCCCAGACAACATTCAAAGTATTGTATGGATTTACAAAAGCATAGCTTACACTAATGTGTTTATTCTTATTAATCATCCAGAAGACAGAAGTAATCCAAATTTTGTGTGTGTATATACATACACACACATACTCATGTGTGTATCTATACATGTATCTATACATATATGTACATATACATGCAAATATGTATTCTTAAAATAGCACAAGTATAGCAGTAATAGAATCTTTTCACCACAGACCTAGGACACACAATTTTACAAATACTATTCAGAAGACTTGGTTTATCAAGAGAATGTTTGTAGAGGGGCATATATTCAGGGAACATGTTTGACAAAGGCATTCATGTAGAGAGGTAATACAGAGTTCAGGTGAAGTAGGATGTAGAAAAACATCTATGACAATATTATTTTTCTTGTTTTGGACCTTTTCCCTGGTTGTGTTGAGTAGTACAAAGTCTCTGCCAGGCATGTAGTCTCTCCCAGATGGTCTTGAGTAATACCTGCTGAGTAGTGGTCCTTTAGACCCATGTTCACTAATGAGCCATGCACATTCTGGTTCTCTCTACTCATTGTTGGTGTTTTCCCTCTACTGGGATTGAAGTTACAGAACTCTTCTTTTCTTCTAGTTTTTAGTTTCATCTGGAATAATCCTTTGTGGTATTGCCTTTTGCCCATAAGAAGGAGAGTGAGCTATTCCATTTCTTTTTTTTTTTTTTTGCTTTTGGAGGGCAATTGGGGTTAAGTAACTTGCCCAAGGTCACACGGCTAGATTTTTGTTTGTGTGTGTTAAGTGTCTGAGGCCAGATCCAACTCAGATCCTTCTGACTCCAGGGCCAGTGCTCTACTCACTGTGCCACCTAGCCACCCCCGAGCTATTCCATTTCACATTTAGTTAAAGCCCAAAATCTGATTGCCTGGAGAAGGTCATCGGTATTGTACATCAGTTTCATGATGGCATGCTTGTATGGGTTCTGGATAATGGACAATATCCTTGTGTTTTCCTAGTCACCAATGAAGTGGAACAGGGCTGTGTGCTAGCTCCCATGTTTTTTATGATAATGTTTTCAATGATGATGTCAGCTGCCCTCAATGAGGACAAAGATGACAAAAAGTCAAGACTAAAGGAGAGAGATAGTTGGTGAGCAATTGATTGTTTGTAGATGATCATATACTCAATGTGGCTTCTGAGGCTGATTTAATAGCGTATGGATTGATTCTCTCCTATTTGTGTTCATTTTGGCTTGATAATTATCATCAAGAAGACAGAGATACTCCACCAGCCAGTACACCATCCATACATGGAACCATTAGTTACAGCAAATGGAGAATAAACTAATTAATACAGCTAGGAGCAGGTTTGTGAAAAATAAAATAAAACGAATAATAAACCAGTGGAAAATTTGATTTTTGAAAAAGAAGAAAAGCAAAGTATCATTATCAAAAATAAAAAGCTTGAATTTCTCACCAATGAAGATGGAATTAAAAACAATTATTAGGAGTCATTTTGCCCAATAATATGCCAGTAAAACTGAAAATCTAAGTGAGAGGAATAAACATTTACCAACAAAAAAATTAACTGCCCAGATTAGTCTAAGATGAAATAAAATAGTTAAATAAGTCTCTTACAAAAAGAAACTGAACAAGCCAAAAATGAATTCTTTAAGAAAAAATCCCTGGGAGCAGATGAATTTAGAAGTGATTGCTACCAGATATTTAAAGAACAATTAATCCCAATACTATATAACTTATTTGGGAAAAAAAGGTCAAGAAGGAATCCTGTCAAATTTCTTTTATGACAAAAATATTGTTTCGATATTTGTAATGGTAATGTAATTTTGAATTTGAAGATCCTTTTTTGTTGGCAAAAGTAGCAGGTACTTAGCACTTAGTAACTGATCAAGCCTCTGTTGAGGAAACAGAAGGCATGAACTATTGTCTCTTGTTACTGATGTGAAAGGAAGGTTGGCTGAAACAGGAAGCTAATGCTGTGTGTATATAAGGAAAAGCTCCAGAGAGGCAGTCAGAATTTCTTAAGACCAAGATCTGGTCTTAAGATCAGAAGCTACAGAAGAATGGAGAACTGAGCCAGAATTTCTTGAGAACTTTTGGTGATGGAGCTTCTTCTGAATAGGACCCCCAGAGCCAGGAGCCAAAAGCCCAGGAGCCAGGAGCCTGAGCCCAGAGGCAGGAGCCCAGGTGACTGAGGAAGCATGACTGGGATGTTGAGACTTTGTTTGTGGCTTGGTTGAGCCTTGAATTCCCTGGAGCAGATATGGTGAAGGAGCTAATATGGACCACACCCCATGAACTTCAGTGTGGAGCAGGACCTACCCAGAGAGCTGGTCAAAGAACTAGGAGCTGTCTGCTATTGAACCCAGGTGACAGTCAGGTGAATCCAGGTAAAATCTGGGACCATGGAAGGGGATCCAGGGAATCTGAGAACAGGCCCCAAATCAAGATGAAGAGACCTCTCCCTGGGGTACTGAGTAAAGATGAAATTATGGCTTATTAGTGACCTAAGGGGTGGAGGGTTTGTGTATGATACTTAGTAATTGATTGATGAACAAGTAACTGACTGAGTTAATCAAGACTTTGCCCCAAGAGTAGAAGACTTTGCTGAGTAAGTGACTTACTAAGTTAAGAGTGACTATTATGCTTTGAGACTATGCTGTGAATATTATACGATTGTTACTAAAGAGTAACTGATTGTTAAAAAGTAACTGAGTTAACTCAGTTGCCCCACAGTGGAAGACTTTTGACTATTGTACTTTGAGACTATGTTGTGAATATTATATTGTGATTTTCTGTGATAAGTTGTAATATTGTGAATGCTGTACCTTGATTTTTTGTGAAAGTTTTGCTTTGATTTGTTATGGAATAAATAGAGTGATCACTATACTGTGCAATCAGAATACTAAAAGCTATTCACAGTAGCATTCTTCTGGAAAGCTGCCTGTGCACAGCATTACAATATCTAAACCAGGGAAGAGCAAAAACAGAAAAAGAAAACTATAGATCATTTTCCTTAATGAATATCAATATTAAAATTTTAAATAAAACACTACTAATGAAATTATAGCAATATAGCACAAAGATAATAGACCATGACAAGATGGGATTTATACCAGAAATATAGGGCTGGTTTAACATCAGGGAAACTGTCAGCATAATTGACAATATTAATAACAAAAAGAACAAAAATCATATGATTATAACAGTAGATGCAGAAAAAATATTTGGACAAAATATAACACCCATTCCTACTAAAAATACTAGAAAACAAGGGGTGGAGCCAAGATGGCGGAGTAGAAACAGCACTTTCAAGGTGCTCTGCCCCACGCAAATTTCAAAAAATGTGAAAGGGAACTCCAAACAATTTCTGGAGCCCCAGCACCCACAGAACAACACAAAGAAGCTAACCTCCCACTGAGGACAGCCCAGCAGCCCTGCAGGGAGCGGCCAGCACATTGAGAGCAGGCAGCACAGCATGCTGGGAACCAACAGCACAGGGCGCAAAGCCGAGCCCAGGTCCGCGGTTTTAGGCCCAGGGCAGCTGGGCCTTCAGCCGGCTGGAGGGACCCCAGAACACCAGCAATTGTGGCGAATCCAGAATTATCAGCATAGATATGCCTAGGACAAAGTGAGAGGTTAGTACCCTATGGACTTTGGGACCAGTATTTGGGGAACATGTGGCTTCCTCCCTGGGGGTGAAAAGCTGCTGAAGAAACAGCAGCACAGAAGCCATTTTGCAGCATCAGTAGTGGCTCTAGCTCCTGGTCTGTGAACTGAAGGGAGATCCAGCCATCAGTCTGGGGGTTAATCACTCTTGCTTTAAACTGCCTGGATCTGGATTGTGGTCTGGGGGGGGGGGGGGGGCGGGGTTGGGGTGGGTAAGCAATTTGCCAGAGTGGGTGGAGGCTTTACAGAGGCCACCCAACTGGCAGAAGTTGTGAAGACCCCACATTTGGGCGGAAGCTCCCCTGTCTGGTGGCAGAGTCCTACTGTGGCAACAAGCCCAAAAATCAAGTAATTAAGTGGCAACATGCCTAGGCAAATGAAACAAAATAAACAGAAAAGTTCAACATTGGACTCCTATTTGTGGTGAGCCAAAGAGGCCTGAGCCAGGACTTCAGATAATTACCCTGATATCAGTGGACCTGAACAACAAAGACCTCTTCAAGATGCGACTTTTCACTAAGTCAGCTCTGGAGTTCTTTTGATATGGGTCACACTTATAAGGATGGTATTTGAGTTCTGAGGCTAAGAGGCTCTGCCCCAAAACTTTAGTTGTCCAAAACATTTGCAGGAAGTCAGTTCTTATGCAAATGTTCTTGATGATGTGGCCTTGGCCATTAGGCTTTGAGGCCAGATCTCAAGAGCATCCTTTCTGATGCAACTGACTGAGATAAGAGATAACTGCCCAAGACTCTATGGCACCTAGGAAACAATAGGCCTTATTACCATGCTACTTCCAGGATACAACAGACTAAAATAATGATTTCTCTTCCTTCCCTTCCTTTGTCTCTTTGCTCTATAAAAACCTTTCCCTGATTATCAATAAATGGAGTTCATGGTTCTTCCTTGAGCTAACCACATGGCGTGGTCGTTTCTTATTCATGTCTCCGAATCATGCTAAGTGCTGGACACTGAGCAGCCCACGGCAGCTATTTTAGGGGCAAAGATGCTCAAAGCATGGAGGAGGACTGTGAGGTCAGAACTCCTGCACCAAAAGCCCCAAATGAAAATACAAGCTGGCTACAGGCCATAGAGGACCTTAAGAAGCAGATAAGAGAAGTGGGGGAAATTTTGGGAAGAGAAATGAAAAAGATGCAAGAAAAGTATGAAATGACAGTCAACAGCCTGACTGAGGAAGACTAACTCAAATGGCAAAAGAGGCTCAGAAAGGCAATGAGGAGAAGAATGCCTTAAAAAGTCGAATTTGCCAGATGGAAAAAGAATCTCAAGAGCTCACTGAGGAGATTCATTCCTACACAGTTAGACTAGAACAAATGGAAGCTAGTGACTTTATGAGAAATCAAGATGCTGTTAAACATCAAGCAAATGAAAGAATAGAAGGCAATGTGAAATATCTCATGGGAAAAACCATTGACCTGGAAAATACATCCAGGAGAGATAATTTAAAAATTATTGGACTACCTGAAAGCCATGATCAAAGAAAGAACCTAGAAATTATCCTTAAAGAAATTCTCAAAGAAAATTGCCCTGATGTTTTAGACCCAGTGGGGGAAACAGAGGTTGAAAGAATCCACTGATAGCCTCCTGAAAAAGATCCCAAAAAGAAAACTCCAAGGAATATTATAACCAGGCTCCAGAAATCCCAGATAAAGGAGAAAATACTACAGGCAGCCAGGAAGAAACAATTTCAATATTGTGGAAACACAATCAGAATAGCCCAGGACCTAGCAACTTCTACACTGAGGGATCAAAGAACATGGAATATGATATTCCAGAGGGCAAAAGAGCTGGGATTGAAGCCAAGGGTCACCTACCCAGCAAAACTGAGTATCTTGTTTCAGGGGAAAATATGGTCATTCAGTGCAATAGAGGACTTTCAAGCATTCTTGAGGAAAAAACCAGAGTTGAATAGAAAATTTGACATTCAGACTCAAGAAACAAGAGATGCTTGAGAAGGTAATCAAGGAAAACAATTCAAAAGGAACTTATCAAAGATGGACTATTTATATTCCTACATGGAAAAACAATAGCTGTGTTTGATGAAACCTTTCTCATTATGAAAATAATTGAAGAAGGGTACATGGCATATGTTCACAGGTATACATGGATAGAGGGCACAGGTTGAATTTGAGGGGAAGGGATCATTCTTTTTTTGGAGGGCAGTTGGGGTTGGGTGACTTGCCCGGGGTTGCGTGGCTGGGTTTTTGTTTGTGTGTTGGGTGTCTGGGGCCGGATCCAAGCTCGGGTCCTTCTGGCTCCAAGGCCAGCGCTCTGCTCCATGCACCACCTAGCCGCCCCAAGGAAGGGATGATTCTTAAGGGGTGAAGTCAAAAGGTGAGAGAGGAAAGAGGCAAGAGGAGATGGAGAGAGACAGGGTAGGGTAAACTATCTCATGTAGAAGAGGCAAGGGGAAGTAGTTGCAGGGAAGGGGAAGAACAGGAAGGCAAAAAGGCAAAAGCATATTCTCATTGAAGTTGGCTCAAGGAGAGAATCACATACATACTAAATGGAATATCTTACCCTCACTCACTCTCCTGAATAGGGGAAATGGGGATGAGAGGGGGAATGATGGAGGGGAGGGCATTCTGGGGAGAGGGGAGGTTAGAAGTACCCACTATCAAAGAGGGACAGGATCAAAGTAGGGAATGGACCAGGTGGGAGGTGAGACGGGTGGGAGGGAAATATAAGCAATCTTTTACAATATATCTACTATGGTAATGTTTTGCATAGCTATACATGTACAACACATACTGAATTGCTTATCTTCTCAGAGGGGGTGGGTGACAAGGGAGGAAGGGATTGGATCTGAAAACCGAAGTTTTAAAATTAAATGTTTCATAAGATGTCCAGGCGTTGGGGCTCAGAGATTCACCTTGCCCTAATGGCAAAGTCGAAGGGGGTATGGGAGAAGATATGGGAGAGAGCAGATTGGATGAGGGGATACCTAGTGGGTCTGCTATTCTGGGGTGGTTGGTAGGGAAAAAATGGGGGTAAAATGTAACTCATAATCTGGTGGAAATGAATGATGTGAACCAGAAGTTAATAAAGCATTTGTTTAATTAAAAAAATTACTAGAAAACATGGGAATCAATGGCATCTTTCTTTAAATAATTAATAATATCTATTTAAAACCAAGGGTAAGCTTTATCTGTAACAGGGATAAACTTGAAGCCTTCCCAGGAAAATCAGGGGTGAATAAAGGATGTCCATAGTGACCACTATTATTTAGTATTATACTAGAAAAGCTAGATATGGCAATAAGACAAGAAAAAGAAACTTAAGGCATCAAGGAAACAAAACTATCACTCTTTGCAGATTATATGATGGTATACTTTGGGAAAACTAGAGAATCAACTGAAAACCTACAATTAACAACCTCATCAAAGTTGCAGGGTACTGAGTAAATCCACAAATACCATCAGCATTTCTATATTCTATCAACAAATTCAGCATCAAGAGACAGAAAGAGAAATTCCATTTAAAATAACTACAGAAAATGTAAAATGTTTGGGAATCTACCTGCCAAGACAAACCAAGGAATTATATGAATACAGTTATAAAACACGTTTTCATACAAATACAGACCTAAACAAGGGGAAAATATTCTTTGATCCTGGCCATGCTGAGTCAATATGATAAAAAGGGCAATTCTACCTAAGTTAATTTATTTATTCAGTGCCATACTGATCAAAATACCAACGAATTATTTTATAGAGCTAGAAAAAAATCATAATGAAAAAATCTGGAAGAACCAAAAGTCAAGAATATAAATGGAATTAATAATGGAAAAAAGTGAAGGAAGGTGGTTTAGTAAGTTCAGATTTCAAATTATATTACAAAAGGGGCAATTATCAAAAGAATTTCATACTGGCTAAGAAATATGGGGATGGATCAGTGAAATAAATCAAGTACACAATATACAGGTAAATGACCTTAATAATCTAGTGTTTTATAATGATAAAGTCCCAAGTAGTTGGGGTAAGAACTCATGGTTTGAAAAAAAAATTGCTGGGAAAACTGGAAAAGAGTCTGATAGAAACTAGGTATAGACCAGTATCTCACCACATACCAAGATGATTTAGACATGAATGATTATGCCAAAAATAAATCATGGAGCATCGAAAAATGTACCTGTCAGACCTATTGATGAGAGAAGTGTTTATTATGAAATAATAATTAGAGAGAATCACAAAAAGTAAAATCAATAATTTTGATTTCACAAAATTAAAAAGCTTTTACACAAACAAAACTATTGAAGTCAAAATTAAAAGGAAAACAGGAAAATGGGAAAAGCTTTTACAGCAGGTTCCCTGATAAAGGTCCATTTCATATATATATATATATATATATATATATATATATATATATATAAGCAAATTTATAAAAAAAAAAAAAGCAACATCCCCCAGTTGATAAATGGTCAAAAACTTATGAACCAGCAGTTTTCAAAAGATGAAATCAAAGTTATCAATCATCACTTAAAAAACCAATCCTTGGGGCGGCTAGGTGGCGCAGTGAGTAGAGCGCCAGCCCTGGAGTCAGAAGGACCTGAGTTCGGATCTGGCCTCAGACACTTAACGCGCACACACACACAGACACACACACACAAAACCTAGCTGGGGACCTTGGGCAAGTTACTTAACCCCAATTGCCCTCCAAAAAGCAAAAAACAAAAACAAAAACAAAAATAAAAACAAAAACAAAAACAAAACAAACAAACAAACAAAAAAAACAATCCTCTAAGGCACTACTGATAAGAGAAATGCAAATTAAAGCAACTCTGAGGCATCACCTTGCACCTATCAGATACATTAAGTATAATGGCAAGCAAAGAAGTAGTTAACACCTTGTTTCAGCTATTTAATTAACATCTTGTTTCAGTTCTTGCCCATAATTGTATCAAGTCAGTGTTGAGAAGCAGAATTTGTAACCCCCACAACTTGTGAACCCTAGAACTTGTAAACTCCTGTTGCTTGAGGAGGAGCTAATGACCATAGATAAGGAGAGGCCAAGGCTGGAGA
Organism: Gymnobelideus leadbeateri; assembly: GCA_011680675.1. NCBI lineage: Eukaryota > Metazoa > Chordata > Mammalia > Diprotodontia > Petauridae > Gymnobelideus > Gymnobelideus leadbeateri. Next base: position 128,250 of record WOXC01002799.1, read on the forward strand.
TATCAGAACCAAGAACTGAGCAGAGAACTCTTGTGGTGGCACAGTCAAGAAGGAGAAAACTTGTGGTATCCCAGTACTTTGTATTTGTCTGTGTTGATTTCTGTTTGTGCTATCTTGTACAGAAGCCCTAGGACCTTACTAGAAGCCCTGAAAGAAGATTTTCTGGTTGTCTGTTTACAGAAGTCCTGGAGGATAGTTTTGGAGGTCCTGGGGCTGTATTGATGATTTGTGTTGACCTCTTCGACCTTGTTTGTGGGTCTATGTTTATTTCACAGACAGATAGTGAACTGATGATGGTACTGGCAATGTGATAAATGTTGTTTTGGCTATATTAAGCTTTGTCTTCCCAGAAACAGGAACTATGAAGGACTTCAGGTGGACTGGACACTGTGAGCTTCAATATGGAATGGGAACTGAACAAGGAGGTGAACAAGGAGTTGAGAGCTGCCTGCCTTTAAATCCAGGTGACAGTTGGGTAGATACAGGCAGGAGCTGGCACTATTGAAGAGGAACCATGGAAGCTGAGAGCCAGCCTCAAGTCAAGATGGAAGAAGACGTTACTTGGATCCTGTGTATTGATTGAGAAGATCATGATTTACTGTGACCTAGGGCTGGAGAACTTTTACTTTTGTACTTTATGTTCCTTAAGGAGGACTGCTCCTTAAGGATGATTGAGTTAAGGACTTATTGAATGATGTCTTTTGTTTAAAACTATGTGGCCACTTTGGTGAAAACTCTGTGGCCACTCCAGTGATAACTTCTTATGCTATAACACTGTGGATGTTGTACTTTGATTAGTTTACTACTGAATAAATAGAGAGTTCAGTATACTATGTAATGAGAACCTTGAAGCTGTTTACAGCAGCAGTCCTCTGGAAAGCTGCATGTGCTTGCCTTTACCCTAAAATGAGGGAAAAAAAATGACAAATCCTAGAGAGGATGTGAAAAAATAGGACGTTAACATACTGTTGGAATTGTGAACTAGTTCACCCATCTCATGGAAGAATTTGGAACTACACTCAAAGAGCTGTAAAATTCTGCATACTATTTGACCCAGCAATAAATATCACTACTACAACTGTATCCCCAAAAAGATAAAAGATAAGGGAGAAGGACTTATTTGTACAAAAATAGTTATAGCAGCTCTTTTTATGGTGGCAAAGAATGAGAAACCAAGAGGATGTACATCAACTGCAGAATGGCTGAAGAATTTGTCGTATATAATTCTAATGGAATTTTCATTGTTTAGTCATTTTTCAGTCATTTCCCATTCTGCATTACCCAATTTGTGGGTTTCTGGGCAAAGATAATTGATTGGTTTGTCATTTACTTCTCCATGTGATGGAATAATATTGTGCTATAAAAAATAATGACCAGTATGGTTTCAGGAAAACCTGAGAAAACTTATATGAACTCTTGCAAAATGAAGTAAGCAGAACCAGGAAAACAATGCACACATTAACAGCAATATTGTTTTGACATTCAATTGTGAAAAACTTAGCAACTCTGATCAGTACAACTACTGAAGACAATTTCAAAGGACTTATGATGAAAAAAGCTATTCACCTCCAGAAAAAAGAACTGATGGATCTGAGCGCATATTGAAACATATTTTTTCTCTTTATTTTTCTTTATTATTTTCACAACAGGACCATTGGGAATATGTTTTGTATGAAGTCATATGTATAATGGAGATATCATTTCTTGCCTACTCAATGCTGATGTAGGGATAAAGGGTGGTAGAAATTTTGAAACTGAAAAGTTCAAAAGAAAATTTAAAAACCTATGGGCTATTATCAAGGCTAGGATAAATTGACTGTTCCTCAAAAATAAACTTAATATTCAAAGTAATAATAATCTAATAAAATAATAATAATGATAATCCTTCATAATAATTTTTTAAATGAGTCAAAAATGTTTGCACTCAAAGCAAATTTCTTGAAAATAAGTGATGCTGCCAAAAGGAAGAGGAGGGAATATTGCATATTCAATGATTGTGTATAGTGGAAAAAATATAAAATTTATTGGCTTATTAAATTTAATTAATTTACATCATCCCAGTTAATTATAGTGTTGTTCTATTGTTGTCATATGAAAACCTATAGTGGTATCCTATACTGGTGTCCTCTTTTTAATTATGTGATAACAATAATAATGTCCCATCTCTATAGCTTATTTTCAAGCCCTCATGAATCATTTTTCTCTTAATCAGTGAATAAAGGAAGCACGCTGGAAAAGCTTAAATAGAAATAGATACATACAAGAAATAGCTTTATTTGAGAGCTTGCCTACCCCTGTTTCAAAATTTATTTTATCTTGCACACAATATTTTGCCTAGTACATAATACATAATACACAATACCTTGCCTAATAATTTGGTTTAATTTAATCAAATGAAAACTTGCTAACAAGTAGGGTATCCTACACATAGTAGGTGTGCATGTTTGTGGTTTTTTTTTTTAGTTTAATCTGCCGCCCACTCTCAAAAATTTAGATTTAAGTTAGCTCTAAGATATATTTATTCTTGTTTAAAAAGACTCATAAACTTTATAGATTTTTTTGTTTTTGAGTGAACATTCATATAAAAAATTCATAAGCAGGATAGCTGCTCCATCCTTTTATTTTCTATTTCAAAAACAACACATGGCAAAGAATTGGAAATTGAGGGCTTGTCCATCAACTGTGGAATGGCTGAAAAAGTTGTGGGATGTGACTGTGATGGAATACCATTATACTACAAGTAATGATAAGCAGGATGCTCTTAGAAAAAACTTATAAAACTTATGTGACTTGATACAGAGTGAAATGATTAAAATCAGAAAAACACTATACACAATAACAGCAATACTCTGCAATGATCTACTATGAATGACTTAGATATTCTCAGAAATACAGTGATTCAAGACAATTCCAAAGGACTTAGAATGAGAAATGCTTTCCATCTTCAGAGAAAGAACTGATAGTCTGAATGTAAAGCAAAGCATTTTTAAACTTTTTTTTCTTTTTTTGTCTTTGTTTTCTTTCAAAACATGACTAATAAGGAAATATGTTTTGCATGACTGCATTCATATAACCTATATCAAATTGCTTGCCTTTTCAATGAGGAGGGAGGAAAGGGAGGGACAAAGAGAATTAGGAACTCAAAATTTAAAAAAAAAAGAATTGTCAAAAATTGTTTTTACATGCATTTGGGGGAAAATAAAATATTAAAGAAATATATTTTAAAAGCAAAAATATAAAAAAATATAAAAAACACACATACTCTCATAATACATCCAAGATCAATAAGCAGAAAAAGTCAACTTGGAGAGCTCAAGTCCATAGGATAGCCAATGTAGTGATGTAGAGTTGGAACAACAAAGCATCCCTCTGTTTAAGAATCCAAGGTTCCTGAATGATCATTCTCCCTATTCAAAACATGCCATACCACCTCTGTGACTGAGGATGGATTTATATGACTGATACTCCCCTGAAAGTGGCCAGGGATAGCTCAATAGGAAACCACACTTATAAGATAATCTATCAAATCTTGATATTCCTTTGCTAGACAAAATTAAAGAAAATAATCTATTTAAGAAATAGTTCATTCAGTCTTAATAGATTCAGAGGAGATGGACAGAAAACAACAAGGCAGTGATAGTAATGCTGTATAGTGGGAAAAAATGCTAGACTTATACTCAAAAGGCCTGACATCAATCTTCTGGATTTATTAGCTCTAGGACAATGAAATACCATAGCCTCTCCGAATTTCACTTTTAACACATATAAAATTTGAGATAATAATACATAGCCTTCCTAAATCACAAGACTATTGTAAAGACCCAATGAGATGATGGCTGTGAAAATATTTTTGCTGACTGTAAAACTCCATAAATGCAGGACTTTTTATTATCTAAGTCAAAAGCAGATATGCAGCATTACTTGAAGATTATTATGTTAAATAGTTATGCCTTTGTTTCAAGGATAAGCATGGGATCATTAAAAACACTAAAAATTTTTCCAAAGATAATCTAGACAATTCTCTTCCTACTACTAATTCAGGGTCCAATTAACTAATCATCTGCAGAATCTGTCCATTATCTCCATAACAATAGAGCAGTTCTATGGGTCATTCATCCAACTGTTCTGAACAGCAGACTTTATTTAATCACTTAGTTTTTCCTGTGTTGATTGTTAGCCCGAATTCTCTTAAGCAATAATAAGTGTTGTTTAAAAGAGGTTGCAGTGTTTGGTGCAATCACTTAAATGTTATCCCCCCCCAAAAAAAGAATTTATAGAATCTATTTATCTAGAGTAAAGCCCTCTTTGTTTGAACTTGGCAATGGGCATCCTCAGTGATAATGGCAAACACTTTAGGCAGACATAGGCCACCTTGTTTGAAGTTTCAGTTCATATTAAAAATAGTATGTCCTTTAACAATGCAATTTCTATTGTTACATTTTTCAGACTATCTTGTTTTCTTTAAAGTTTTTCCATGCTTTTTTCTATAAAATTTTATAAAAATTTCTATACTAGAGGTCATTTCTTAATATAACTACACCTATCATTAAACCATGTCTTATAAAAGAAAAATACGTAAGTACAATCAGCCTAAAGATGATGACATATGACATCCAATTTAATGTTCCCTATCCCTTAGCACTTATATTAAGAGTATGACCACACGTCTAGTCATTCAAGGCCATAACCTCAGAGTCATTTTATCTCATTTCTTCCCTTTCCTTCATCTACTGTATCTATAATTAGCAACTGTCTTGTTGATTCTGTGACTACAACATTCCTCACATTCATTCCCTTCTTTCCACTCAGCCACTACCCTAATTCATACCATCATGACCTCTCACTTGGGCTATTGGAACTGAAACATCTGGATGGTGCAGTAATTACAGTAATTACCTGAAATCCAGACAGCTTAGTCACTCAGCCTCTACCTTAGTTTCTTCATCTACAAAATAGGAATAAGCAGAGCACAAATCACCACAGGCAGTTGTGGGGAACAATTGAGATCATATTTATAAAATGCTTTGTAAAATTTAAACTTGTTATATACATTTTAGCAATTATTATTAATAAGTAAATAGTTATTTGTAGTAAAACAATAAATTCTTAATTGGTCTCCCTTTCCAATATATCCTCCACACAGATGTCAAATTAAAATTCCTAAAATAGTGGTCTGATCATGTCACTCCTTCCACAAGCTCCAGTAGTTCCTTGCTTTCAGGATAAAATATGAATTCCACAGTTTGGAATTCAATCTCTTCACAATATGACTCCATCCTACTTTCCTAAGTTTATTACACTTCACTCTTCTTTCTTTTCCAATTTATTTATTTACTTTTAGTTTTCAACATTCATTTCCACAAGATTTTGAGTTACAAATTTTCTCCCCAACTTTCCCCTACCCCCTACCCTAAGACAGTGAGCCTACTGAATACCCCTTACCCAAATCAGTTCTCTCTTATATCCTCCTCCCTTACTCCCCCTAACTTTCTAGTAGGGCAAGATGGATTTCTATACCCCAGGGCCTGTATATATTATTTCCCAGTTGCATGTAAAAAACAATTGTTTTTAATATCTGTTTTTTTAAACTTTGATTTCCAGATTCTTTCCCTTCTTCCCTACTCATCCACCCCCACTGGGAACACAAACTATTCAATATAGGCTATACATGTATAGTTACACAAAATATTTCTATAGTAATTATATTATGAAAGACTAACTATATTTCCCTCCATCCTATCACATCTCCCACTTATTCTATTTTCTCCTTTGACCCTGTCACTTTTCAAAATTGTTTGCTTCTAACTACCTTCTCCCCCAATCTGCCCTCCCTTCTATCATTCCCCTCTAATCCCCTTCCTCCCTACTTTCCTGTAGGGTAAGATACCCCATTGAGTGTGTATATTATTCCCTCCTTAAGCCAAATTCAATGAGAGTAAAGTTGACCCATTCCCTCTCACCATCCTGCTCTTCCCCTCCATCGCAACAGTTTTCTCTTGCCTCTTTTATATGAGATAATTTACCCTATTTTATCTCTCCCTTTCTCCTGTTTCAATTTCCATTTTGCCCTCTAGTTCTAGAATATCAGGGCAATTTTCCTTGAGAATTTCTTGAAGTATTATTCCTAGGCTATTTTATTGATCACAGCTTTCAGGTAGTCCAATAATTTTTAAATTATCTTGTTGTGAAGAGAATAAGAGAGAGGACAACACCTGGGTTTAAGACAAATGTACTGATCAAGTATGACTGCCTGAAGTATACAGTCAAATCAGGCAGCCCCAAATTGAGATACAGGTAAAGCTTATAAAGGCAAAAACGACAACTGGGGAGAGAAGCTAGCATAAGCAATGATATACAGAAGCCAAGAACAGCCATTGATTGCATCTATAGCTCAGGGCTAATTTGGGAATCACGGTGCAATGTTTGACAGGGGTCCCTCCTAGAACAGGGTGGAGGGTACAGGGGAGTAGAATTTCCCAGAACAGGTTAGGGTCAGAGAACAGGTCAGGGTCATGTTCTGGTGAAGGGTGTGGGGGACCCTGCTTGATCTGGGTGGAGGACCTTGCTGGGTCAGCATCCCAGAACAGGGTGGTCTCTTGCATAGAATAGACTTGCCCTGAGATGTCTATTCAGCCTTGCACCATAATCCTTATAGAAAATGCTGCTTCAAGGCTTACTAATTTACAGAAGTTCTAACTATGCCTTTAAGCTGTTACAAGCAGTTACAGGGTTTAGGATAAAGACAAAGACAAATATAAAGGAGCTTAATGGTGGCAAAATGGTGGGCTCCAAATCAGGAGTTGTGTGATTTGGGTTACCTTACAACAATCTCTCCTGGATCTATTTTCCAGGTCAGTGGTTTTTCCAGTGAGATATTTCTCATTGCCTCCTATTTTTTCATTTGTTTGGATTTCTTTTATAGTATCTTGATCTCTTATAAAGTCATTAGCTTCCATTTGCTCCAATCTAATTGTGAAGGAATTACTCTCTTCAGTGAGTTTTTCAAATTCCTTTTCCATCTGGCAAATTGGTCTTTTTAAGGCATTCTTCTCCTCATCGGCTTTTTGGGCTTATTTTGCCATTTGAGTTAGTCTATTTTTTAAGGTGTGATTTTCTTCGGTAAGGCTGTTGACTCACTTTTCATGATTTTTTTATATCATTCTTATTTCTCTTCCCAATTTTTCCTCCACTTCTCTTACTTGATTTTCAAAATCCTTCTTGAGTTTCTCTATGAACTGCAACCAATTCATATTTTTCTTGGAGGCTTTTGATGCAAAGAGTTTTAACTTCATTGTCTTCTGGTTCTATATTTTGATCCTCTTTGTCCCCAAGGAAGGATTCTATAGTCTGATTGCACTTCCTCTCTTTGCTCACCTTGTCAGCCAGTTTATTTGACTTTTGAGCCCTTTGCCATGGTAGAACTCTGCTTCCAGAGTGGAGAAAGCTGTGTATCAAATTGCTTGGATTTTTGCACTTGTTAGAGCTAAGAGGAGGGAGCCCTCTCTACAGCCACCACAAGCTCTGGCACACTGGTATTCTTCACCCCAGGACTGCCACCCAAGACTGTGACCCAGATCCAAGCAGGTGAAAGCATAAGGGATTACCCTCTGAATGGTCACTTTATTCTCCTAAGATCTGCAGGCCACGAGCTCCAGAGGCAGCCACATGGCAGTAGTGGCAGCCACCATGCCGCTGCCTCCTCTCACTCTGGGGGCAGAGTCTGGGTCAATCTCTTTTCCCACCCTGGATCAACAGGGCTCCCCACTGACCTTTTACTTTCTCTTTGGCATTTATGGGTTGAGAAGTCTGGAAACTGCCACAGCTGCCAGTGATTCACTCTCCTGAAGTCTTCTCTGGAGGGTCTGGACCACTACTCAGGGCCTTCCCAGGTGTGGGCCTGCACAATTCATGCAGGACTGGTCTTTGTTCCCAGTTCAGTGTGATAGACCCTTCCTATAGGCCTGCCAGGCTGCCTTCAACAGGGGATTTCTTTCTCTCTGTCACTTTGTGGGTTCTGTAGCTCTAAAATTTGTTTAGAGTCATGTTTTTTATAGGCATTGGAGGTGGCTGGAGTGGGAACTCAAGCAAATTCCTGCTTTTATGACTCCATCTTGTCTCCATCCCCCATTTCACTCTTCTTAATGCATTTTTTATTATAGGCAAAATAGAAGAACGTTTCTACTTGCTGTCCCTTATTCATAAAATTATATCTTCTGCATTTGTGACTTTAAATAGTTTGTTTTTGCCTAGAATGCATTATCTCCTCACTTTTCTACTCAGCCTTAGAAATCCTAGCTCCTTTAAGGCTCAGCTAAAATGCTATGTACTAAATGAGAACCCAAGTAACAACCTACCACATACTAGCAAATAGAGCTCTTCAAGATTAATTTGTGTTTACTTACATATATAGACATATATATGTAAATATATATATACACATTTACATATATTCATAAATACAGATACATACATTCTCCTCATTCAAAAAAAACATGTATTATGCACCTATTATGTGCTTAGCTATATGCTAGGCATTAGAAATACAAAAAGAGGCAAAAAACCCTCTGCCCTCAAGAAGCTCACACTCTAATGAGGGAGACAGAATGCATTCAGATACAAAACAAGATATACACAGGATAAATAAGAACTACTTAAATGAGGGTCGATATTGGAATTAAGAGGAGTTGGGGAAGGCTTCCTGCAGAAGGTAGACTTCTAATTGGTACTTAAAAGAAGCCAAGAAGGTCAGTAGTTGAAATAGAGAATGGAGAATGTTCCCTATACCAATGAAATAATAGGTTTAGTCTCCTCCTATGAGACATTACTTTCACCTAAAGCAGCTAGGTAACACAGTGGATTGAGCATCTTGCCTGTAGTCAGGAAGACCTAACTTCAAATCTGGCCTCAGATACTTATTAGCTGTGTGACCCTGGGCAAGTCATTTAACCTTGTTTGCCTCACTTTCCTCATCCATAAAATGAACTGGAGAAGGAAATGGCAAAATACTCCAGTATGTCTGCCAAGAAAATGCTAAATGGGGTCATGAAGTATCGGGCAGGACTGAATCAACTGAACAACAAACATAATCTATTTATCCACACCTCACTTCATGGCTACTTGTTTTAGTTTCATTTTGAGCTACCACAAAATGTGCTTCTGTGAAAATTTTAGTTTAAAATTTATCCTTTTTCCCTGTCTTTGACCTCCTTGTTATATGTGTATGATTTTACCTTATGGGTTAGTGTAAACACAGAAATTCTTTCCATTTTGACCAGAAACTCTGAGGATGTCGCCCTCCCAGACTGATTCTTTTTCGAAGGTAAACTAGGCCATCTGTTCTCTTAATTCTTACCTAGACTTTTAAGTATTGAATGGGTTTTGACCTAGATACACTGGAACCAAGGGCTTCCATTGCAACTAGGCCCATCGCCAGTAGTGTTGACTTATGTCTTACCTCTGGCTCTGATGACTCTGAAGGAGAGAATGAGGCTGATAACTTCATAGCTCTACCTCACTTAAATCCAATTCCCTTGCAAGTCAAGAAATCCCCCATGTATGGCATTTGTCCTCTTTGAGAATAAAGAACAAATAACAACATCATATGCACAATGAATACCTTGCTAGAGAATAGCCCTTTGAAGTATCAATGTGAAAAAAACAACAACAAAAAAAAAGACCTTTCATATTGGAAGAAGTAGCCAGATAATATATTTAGAGATGGATGGGGTGTAAGAAAGGCTATCCAGTACCAGCCCTTCATTTTACAAATGTTGAAAATCATAAGAGGTTAATGGACTTGCCCAAGTTGATATAGGTAGCAAATAGCCACATCAGAATTTGACCTTGGAGCCTTTACCTCCGATTCTAGTGCTCGTTCCAATACAACATGCTATGTTTTCTGAAAATTTCACATTATCAGACTAATTTGGTGCTTTTCTATTGACTGGGATGTGGTTCCATATATTTGTTTCTTGGTTTTGTTTTGTTTTATTATTATATACATTCACTCTGTTCCCTAATCACTATGGAATGGTGGATTTTGTTATTTAGTTTGGTGTGATTCATCTGAGGTGAGGAAAAAATCTGAGTTCAAATTGTAACTCCAATTTATTTCAGTCTACAAAGAACTTATTAAGTACATGCTTAAGCAACGGATTAAGCTCTGAAGCTTACCAGCACTGTGACTATGAGGAAGTCTCAGAAGTCAGTTTCCTCATCTTGAAAATGGGCATCCCAATACCTCTCTGGGCCTACTTCACAAGGTGGTGATAAAGATCAGCAAAGTAAGTTGTATTCCTTAAAAGACCACATGGATGTCAAATTTTATTATCATTACTTCATGAATGGAAAATGATAAAATTAGAAATTACCAAAGCCCATTTCTTGTCTTTTTATCACATTTTTGCCATTAAGCAATGATTTGATCAATTTAGGAAAAGGTTTACCGATTAATATCACATCTTTTCTTGTCTTAAGACTACCTGCAAACCATAATAGATTTTCTCTGTGTTGTTTCTCCCTGAAAGCGTGAGGCTTCTCAGATAATTTACCTGTTCTTTATCTGTTCTTCCATCTCTCCTCTTCTCCTCAGACTAATTAGCACATGCCTTTACTGTTGGCATTCTGGGAGGAGAAGGAGACAATGTGTTTTTTTGTGTGTGTGTGTTTTTTTTTTTTAGGAAATCCACAGAGTTTGAGAGAGGTGTGAATCATTTTTTAGTTTTTGTCTAAAGGAGAATTCTATTTTAGTAGCAGTAAATAAGAGCACATTCAATTTGCATCATACATTACTTCATACTTTCCAAAGTAGTTTTCATGTTTCATCTCATTTTATCCTCACAAACCACCCTGTAAGGTGAGTAAGGCAGGACTTATTATATTTTTCCATTTGACAGACAGGGACTGAGACCAGACCTATGATGTCATTGGTATAGGGAACTAGAAGGAGCTGCTCCACCAATGCAGATCAGCACTTTCTGGGCAATTTATAGCTCAAATGTGGACTATATGGAAATTTGACTTAGCCCAGTAAGTTCAAATTATTTCCCCTCTCTAAAACTGCAGCAAGCATGGGTAAACCATCAAATCTAATTTAAATTCCTTTAATAACGGAAGATTTAAAACACATAAAACAAATGTTAAATACAACATGTGCATGTGTTTGTATATGTCCGTGTATATATATGTGTGTGTGTGTGTGTGTGTGTGTGTGCATGCATATATACATTCATGTATACATGTGTGTGACTTGCATGGGGTCTGACAGCTAGTAGGCTTCTAAAGTCGGGTCTGAATTCAGCTTTTTCTTACTCCAAGTCTAGTTTTCTATCCCATTCTCCATCCTGCCTCTAAACCTGAGCAAATTGCCTAGGATACCAACAAGTTAAATAATGTGCCCAAGGTCATATATATAGTATGTTAGAGGCAGGCCTTGAGCACAAGTCTCCTTGACTCCTCAGTTACCTCTTCTTCCATTATGCTCTGCTAACTCTAATGTTTGACAAAAACTGAATCCCAGGCAAGTGACATGGACTGTCCAGGTTTCATAGTAATTAACTCAGGATCAGAACAGACTAGGAACCTCTTAGTCCTGTATTCTCTCAACCATCCCATGCTGCCTAAACCATGTTGTCTCTAGTTAGCTGTGTCATTTGTTTTTACAAATCTCATTAATTTATAGGCAGCTATATGTATAGTATATAAAGGACTGGGCCTGGAGACAAGATGAGCTCAAATTCAGCTTCTGACATTCATTAGCCTTTTTTATTTGACTTATGACATGTCACATAATCTGTCTGCCTCAGTTCCCTTAACTGTAAAACAGGGATAATAATAGCACCTGTTGTGAGTATTAAATAAGATAAATATTATAAGGGGCCTAGTATAGTGACTAGTATATAAGCTTAATAGATACTTATTTCCCTATTCCCTTTATGAAAACCAGCATGGCTTAATGGAGAAAAAGCCAGCCTATAACCAGGAAAATTCAAGGTCAAGTCCCAGTTCTCAGGTCTACTGACTATGTAATCCTGGCCAAGTCATGTAACCACACAGTGCTTTGGGACCTAGAATCTAGCAACACCCTGAGAATATAAGTTGGAACAAAGTTTCTGATCTGCACCAGAAAAGGGAATTTCCTCACTCAGGGTTACCGTGTACCAATGAAATCACAGATTCATTTCCTATATACACTATCTATATATTATCTGTTTGGTTGTTGTTGAGTCATTTTCAGTCGTGCTCAACTCTTCATGATCCAATTTGGGGTTTTATTGGCAAAGATATTGGAATGATTTGCCATTTCCACCTCCAGCTCATTTTATAGATGAGGAACAGAGGAAAGCAGGGTTAAGTGACTTACCCAGCTAGTAGGTGTCTGGGGCTGAATTTGAACTCATGAAGAATAGTCTTCCTGACTCCACGTCTGGCATTCTATCCACTGAGTCATCGAGCTACCCCCCAAAATATCTGCATTTTGAAGCATGTATATGCACACATACATATACACATATATATACATACATACATATGTATATTATGTATATACATATATACATAAGGAGAGAGATGTTTATGGAAACATAAAGAAATTAACTTCTTTCTAATTTACTAATTTTTATAGAATGTACAAACATCAACATTTAATGATGTCTATATACCAAACACATACTTCATTATCAAGTAAAAGAAGCAGTATTATATATAAAGAAGCTAAGACCATCTAAGCATTATTTTTGCTATGTTCTATTAAGAATTTTAATATTTTTCAAAGGAAAAAACAAGTGTCTCCCAGAAAGCTTCTTTAAGAAACAGATACACAAATATTCCTTTGCTTTGTTTTCCTTCCTTCATCATCCTCACAGTTATAACACCTCCACTTCTTTCCCACCACAAAGTGGATCACAGAAGCCCTATCAATTTGATGGGATTAAAGGAACTGGGTATAGAGTTAATATTGTCATAACCCACAAGGAACCACCCACAAACCATCTGGCCCCTCACCCTGACGGAGAGACAGTTTCAGAATATCTTGGCCAAAAAGATGGCAGCAGGAGGGAGCATTGGGGGACTGGCAAAAAATACCTGAACTCAAAGTTCTTGGACCAATCTGTGATAAGGTAGTGGTGAAACTTCTTGGCCCTAGAAATGGCATCCATTGAGAAGTTAGCCATATGGCCTAGTGGTGGGAGTTGCTGTGCCTACAGCCTTCGGAATGCATGCCAAGAATTCAGTTTGACAATAATTCGTGGGAACTAGAGGATCAGCAGGATCTGATATACAATGTGGAGAAGCAAAGCCTTGACTCTGCCTTTTATTATTATATTAAATAATTCAGTCACAAGGGAAAAGAGGTATATTCTTTGTAATCCCCAGTTCATCATACCTTAAGGGGAACCAAAATATTGGGGTAGTACCCTACATAAGAACAGAGAACTGTTTAGGTCCCTGGCATTTTGCTTGTTCTTAGCTTTCTCTGGATCTGCCCAATGGACCACTACATGCTCTTTATTATATACTTAAAACTAAAGGGAAGACTTAGTAATGCAGCATGGTCCAATGTAATATGGTTGGGACCAAAAAAATAATCAAAAATCATGAATATCCACATGACCTTTCTAGCTTCATCCTAATGTCCTAATAATTTATGTTATGCAACATAAATGTATGTTACATAACCTCAACTGGGCTCTCACTGCCACTGGGCAATTCGACTATACCTGCCTAATTAACTCATTGTCCCACTATGCAGAACAGCTATTTCAACTGTTTCCATTCTTTCTTAAGTCTCTTATGCCTTGCCTTTCCCCAACTCTTGCAGCTGAAAACCCTGCCTCATACTTAATGGATAAAATTGAGGCCATTTGTCATAAATTCTCTCTCCCTTCTCTTCCTCATCTCCCATTATTTAGCTGCCATATGATAATGTCTTATTCTTCACTCCTGTCTCAAATGATCTCACTCCTCACCAAGGCTAACCTGTTCAAGCAATCCCATTCCATCTCATTTCCTCAAATAGAATATATTTTGTCATCCCCTTACAATTCAGCTTTCAACCTTATCATTCCACTAAAACTTCTATCTCCAAAGTTACCAATGTTCTCTTAGTTTCTTTTCTTTAAAATTAATTTGTTTATTTACTTTAAGTTTACAACATTCAGTTCCACAATCCCTTGAGTTTCAAATTTTCTCCCTCTCCCTCTCCCTGTCCACCCTCCCCCTCCCATGGTGGCATGCAGTAATATATAGGATCTACAAATACCTTCACATTAAATATTAGTCAGGTTGTAAAGAAGGATTATAACCAGTGGAATGAACAATGGGAAAGAGGAAATAAAAAAAAACAATAAAAAGAAAGAGAGCAAGAATTTTGCTTCAATCTGCATTCAGACTCAGTAGTTCTTTCTCTGGATATAGATATCTTTTTTGTTCATGAATATTTTGGAGTTGTCATTGCTAAGAGGAGTCCAGTCTGTCAAGGTTAGTTGTCACACAGACATTGTGTCTTTGTGTATAAATTTCTCCTGGTTCTGCTCTCCTCTCTCAGCATCAGTTTATATAAGTATCTCCAGGTCATTATGAAGTCTGTCTGCTCCTCATTTCTTATAGCACAATGGTATTCCATTACACTCATATACCACAACTTGTTCGGCCATTCCCCAATTAAGGGACATTCCTTTGATTTCCGATTCTTTGCCGCCACAAAAAGAGCTACTATAAATATTTTTGTGCAAAATCGTCCTCCTCCTACTCCTGTGACCTCTTTGGGATACAACCCTAGAAGTGGTATTGCTAGGTCAAAGTGTTCTCTTAGTTTCTCAATCTAATAACTTTTTTCAGCCCTCTTTCTCCTTGATCTCTCTGCAGCCTTTGACACTGTTGATCACATTCTCCTCCTTGGTATTCTCTTCTTCCTAGGTTTTTGGGACACCACTCTTCCACATTTTCCTTCTATCTGAATAATCCTTCTCTGTTTCCTCTGCTGTATACTCCTGCAGATCACTCCCTCCAGCTAAAGGTGTCTCTCAGGGTCCTGTCCTGCACCCTCTTCTCTTCTCCCTCCATCCTATTCACTTAATAATCTCATCAGTTCCAGTGCTTTTAACTGATACCTCTGTGCTGGTGATTCTCAAATCTACCTAAATCACCCCAATCTCTCCATTGACTTCCAGTCTCACATCTCCAACTATCTTTCAGACATCCTTGAATTGAATGTCCAGTAGACACCTTAAATTCAGTATGTCCAAAAGAGAACTCTTTATCTTGCCCTCTAAATCCTTCTCCCCTCTTATCTTTACTATAGTTGTAGATGGCAAGACCACCCCCCAATCCCTCAGGCCCATAATCTTAAGAGTCATTCTGTGTTCATCACCATCTCTCACCCCCCATATCCAGCTGTTGCCAAGGCCTGCCAATTTGATCTTTGCAACATCTCTTGAATATGCCTCCCTTCTCTCCTCTGACACTGATACTACTCTGGCACAAAGCCCTCACCACCTTATTACAGCAGTAGTTATTACAGAAGCTTGCTGGTAGGCCTGCCTCAAATCTCTCCCCACTCCAATCCATCTTCCATTAAGTCACTAAAATGATTCTCCTAAAACACAAGTCTGACCACATAATCCTACTACTTTCTAAAATTCAATGATTTCCTACTGCCTCCAGGAGCAAATACTATGCTATTTGGCTTTCAAAACCTAGACCCCTCCTACCGATCCAGTCTTCTTAACACTTACTCCCCAATACTACTCTTCAAGCCAGTGACACAGGACTCCTGGCTATTCCAAAAACAAGATACTTGTCTTTCAGCTCTGGACCTCCTCTGCTTCCTCTGCCCTGACCACCTACCTTCCCTGCTCC
Organism: Gymnobelideus leadbeateri; assembly: GCA_011680675.1. Taxonomy (NCBI): domain Eukaryota; kingdom Metazoa; phylum Chordata; class Mammalia; order Diprotodontia; family Petauridae; genus Gymnobelideus; species Gymnobelideus leadbeateri. The sequence continues at coordinate 144,108 of WOXC01002799.1, forward strand.
TTTTAAGTTCCAACTAAAACTCCACCTACCATATAAAACTTTTCTTCAACCCCTTTCAATTCCAATGCCTTGCCTTGGTTCATGATTTCCTATTTATCCTATGCATAGCTTGTTTTGTATCTATTTGTCTGTATGTCTTCTCCCCCATTAGATTGTAAGTTCTTTGAGGGGAGGGAGTGTCTTTTTACTCTTTTTATATTCCCAGGATTTAGCACAGAGTAGGTACTTGATAAATACACCACACACACACACACACACACACACACACACACACACACACACACACACATGTATATTGCTTGACATTCCATTTTGTATACTCAATCAATCACAAGGATTATTATAGTAGTAACTGCCCCCTGGAGACCACCTAGTTCCTACTGGACAGTGCTGCTATTTCTTCCTTCTTCTCCCCCTCTTACTCCTCCTCCTCCTCCTCCTATTCTTTCTAGTCCTTTTCCTACTCTTACTTTTCTTCCTCCTTTACCTCTTCCTCCTGCTCCTCTCCCTCTGTCCACATGCAGTCCTACCTTTATATGTGGGTTCTCTATCCAAAGGAATATATATATATTTTTTTGCTTTTTGAAGGGCAATTGGGGTTAAGTAACTTGCCCAAGGTCACACGGCTAGGTTTTTGTTTGTGTGTGCATTAAGTGTCTGAGGCTGGATGCAAACTCAGGTCATTCTGACTCCAGGGCCAGTGTTCTACTCACTGCGCCACCTAGCCACCCCAGGAATATAATTTTTGATTGCATATACTTTGCAAGGTATCTTGGGGTTTGGGGGATAGATTTTTTTTTCTTTTTTCTTCCTTATTTATTCAATCATTGTTGAGTTTTGTTTTGTTTTGTTTTCAAAAAACCAGTTTAATTAACTCTTAACATTTCTTGAAATATAGCTCTGAAAAACCAGGCTCTGTTAAAACCCATACAAATGGATCTACTTGACTATGCCTTTAAACCCAAATCATTCTGGCTTTCACTGATTAGCAATAGTAGGTCCCAGCACAAGTCTCACTTGCTTATTATTTGAGTTTTGCTGGCTCAGAGTGTAAATAGGAATTGTTTCTGTTCTGGTCAGAAACTGAGGTACTTCCCCTCCCAGACTGATTCTTTTATGAGGGAAACATAGGCGATCTTTTACCTCAATTTTTACTTAGTCTTTAATTACTGAATGGGTGTTGCCTCTGACAAACTGAGACCTAGGCAAGACCTTACTTTAAAAGGCCATTGCATCCAGGACCATAGCCAGTCATCTTGACCTATGTCTTGCCACTGGACTTCTATGACTCTGAAGGAGAGAATGAGGCAGATGACTTTGCACAGCTCTGCCTCACTTAAATTCAATTAATTTGCAAGTCAAGATATCACTCTCCTGATGTCATCGATCCTCTTAGAGAAACAAAGGACCAACAACAAGAACAACAACAGTCAATCAATCAACAAGGATATATACAAAATCTTTGATGTGACAGGCACCTCTATTTGATGCCTGCATCACAATGGGAACAGGCCAAACAGAGAAGTGTGAAATGATGGACACAAGCCAGGAGGGATCTGTCATAGCAATTCTAATTTATTGATCAGGGGGCAGGGTTTATATAATGAGCGTAAAGCAATTACCTCTTAGGTTCCCGTGAGAAAATGTTTAATGTCCTTGTTCATTTATGCACATCTGTATGTTTTAATGTCCTTGTTCACTTACATAAATCCATATGTTTTAATATCATTGTTCCCTTGCATGCATCTATGTCTGGGTCACTACTCAGTTATTTTGTCCTAAACTCCTGCAAGTCAGGAAGAGATGGTGAGCCAATCTTAAAACAAAATATAGACTTCACAGGGAGCTGGCTTGGGAGAAATCCTGGACCAGACTCTTCCCATTTATGGACTGGCTCAGAGACTGTCCCTCGACACTGTTATTTGCTAGGGATATATATATATATATATATATATATATATATATATATATATATATATATGTATGTATATAAAATGAAACAATCTCTACCCACAATTAGCTTACCTTCTAATGGAAGAGACGTCAAGGACATCTATTTGGCACTGGATTTAGAAATACCTAAGTTTGAATCCTGTCTCACACTCTTACTAGCTGCATGACCCTGGGCAAACCACTTAACATCTCTCAGTCTCTCTTTCCTCATCTTTAAAATGGAAATAAGAGCACCTACCTCAGAGTTTTACTTAAGAATCTAAAGACCAGTTTCAGGAAATTCACATATTCATGGATTTATTTATCTTCTTCATGTTGATGATTCTCAAATCTACCTATCCAACCTATCTACCTCAAAACTATCCACTTCACTGCTGACCTCCAGCTTCTCATCACTCTACCTTTCAGACATCTCTAATTGAATGTTCAGTAGGTATCTGAAACTTAGTATGTCCAAAATCTAATTCATTATCTTTCTTCTTAACTCCTCCCCCTTTCTAAACTCCTCTGTTACTATCAAACCCACCACCATCCCGCCCATAGGTTTCCAACCTCAACTCTTCACCATCCCTCACTTCCCATATCCAAGATCTTGCCCCGGCCTATAGATTTCTCCACTACAATATCTCTCCAGGATTCTTCTTTCCCTTTTATGACATTACCACCACTCCAGCACAGGCCAGCCCTAGTCACCTCCCATCTGCATTGTAGTCATAGCTTGCTGGCAGGGCTGCTTGACAGAAGTAGCTCCCCACTCTAGTCTATCCTCTATACATCTAACAAAGTAAGTCTAAAGCACAGTAAGTCTAACTACATCTCTTCCCTACTTAATAAAAGCTAGTGGCTCCTTATCACTCCCAGGATCCAATACAAATTCCTCTGTATGACATTCGAAGCTCTCCACAACCTAGCCACATACTGTTAGTTCAGTGACACTGGCCTCTTTGCTGCTCCATGAATAACAAAAACAAGAACAACAACAATAACTAGCATTTATATAGCATCTGCTACATGCTAGGCTCTGTGCTAAGAATTTTGGAAATATCTCATTTGAAACTCACAACAACTCTGGGAGTTAGATTAGCATTATTACCTGCATTTTACAGTGAAGGAAACTGACCCAAATAGAGGTTAAATGACTTGCTCAAGTCACACACTTAGTAAGTATCTGAATTCATATGTGAACTCAGATCTTCCTAATTCTAGACCCAGGGCTCTGAATACTGTACCACCGAGTTGCCCAAAGAGCAAGACGCTCTATCTCTTGGCTCTGGGCATTTTATCTGACTGTCCCCCATGCCTGGAATGCTCTCCTTCCTCATTTCCACCCCCTCTCTTCCATATCTTCTGTAAGTCTCAACTAGAATCCTATCTTCTACAGGAAACCTTTTGTTTTTACTTTACAAACACTTACAATTTACTCCCCCTTTTTGCAAAGTCTCTTGCAACACAGTAAATCAATTAGGTTAAATTAATAATTCAGTGACCTCATCTGAAAATACATACAATATCTATAGCAACCTCCCCACCTACCACTTCAATATTAATGAGAAAAAAAATATCAGAAACTCCTAATAAGAAAATTCCCTCTGGTAACTCTGATACTTTCTCTCTAACCCTAGAGAGTCTTAGGGAGTTGGTAGAGCAATGAGAGTTTAAGTGACTTTCCCAGGGTCACACAGCAAGTACATGTCAGAGGCAGGACAATCTTTCTGAATGACTCTCAAGTGAATCAGCAACAGTGAAGGTGAGATTGCTAATGGCACTGGTACTGTTACTCCTGCTTCCAATCTATTTCCTAGTATCTGAAGTCTGCCAGGCTAGAGATTATAGCTGAGGCCTTTTAGTGTCTGACTCTGTACTGCTATTAGACTTCCCTAAAAATTACTATAAAAGAGAGAAAGGTACCTCCTTAGCCCATGAAATTGGATTAATGTCACCTAATTTTGATTTGTTGAGAGTTTCTTTGCCTAAAGCAGAATCTTTTTCATTTAACTGCTTTACTGATATTCTCAAAAAACATCTCTTGTTTCCAAAGAACAAAATAACACAAACAAAGCTATAGCTAAATTTCTCTTTCAGTGAAACCATTTTTAAAATTTGTTCATCCACAAAACAAGGCAAAAATCAACAATCAAGCAAAATTTATTAAGCACCTACTATGTGTTAGGCGTTGGGGATGCAAAAAAATGGCAAAATAATACCTTCTCTTAAGGAGGGAAACCACAAATGAATATGTACAAACAAACCACATACTGCATAAATAGGAAATAATTAACATATGGAAAACTGTATAGGCAGAATTGTAAAAGGATACCTATAAAAGATGGGGTTTTAGCTGGGAATTACAGAAAAAAAGTTATTATTACAAAAACGTCAGGCAGAGTTGATGATGGAGAATATTCTGCCACAGGAGACAGTCAGAGGAAATGCCTGGGATGGAAAAATAGAGTGCCTTGACCATGGAATAGGCAGGATTCCAATGTCATTGGATTGAAGGGTACATGGTGGGGAAAAAGTTATAAGGAGACGGGAAATGTAGGATGGTAATAGTTTATTAAAGGTTTTCAATAACAAGCAGAGCACTTTGTAGTCAATTGTAGATATGATAGGGAGCCAATGAGTAGGGAGGTGATATGGTAGGAAGTATTTTTTTAGCAAAATCACTTTACTGGATAAACAAACAATAGAATAGAGTGGGGAGATATGTGAGGCATGCATGCCCACACAAGTTATTGCAATTATCCATGTTTGAGGTGATGAGGGCCTGCACTAGGCTGGTATCAGAGTAAGAGGGGCTGTGTTGAGGAAATCTTCCAGAGATGAAATCTACAGGCCTTAGAAACAGTTTACATATGGGGTAAGAGATAGTGAGGAGTCAAGATAACATGTAGGTTGGAAACCAGAAGGGCTGAGAGGATAGTGTTGCCCTCTATAATATTGAGGAAGGTGGGAGGCAGGAAAGTTTTAGGGAGAAAGATAATGAGTTCTAGTTTGGATATGTTAAGATGTCTACTAGACATCCAATTTGAGATGCCAGAAAGGCAGTTGTAAATGTTAGATTAGAGGTCAGCAAAGAGGTTGGGGTTGAATAGGTAAATTTTTCTCTACTTTTGTTCAGAAGCATGGGTATAGGAGTGAAGGAAATGAATGATGGGAGTGATCCAAGGTTGAGACTTGGCAGGACATAATTGTCAATATGACAAAAGGGGTAGGAATCCAAGGACAAAGACAGTACAGAGTTGAATTGGTTCACCAAGTGGTCAAGATGGGGAAAATATTTGTAAAACTTAGCTCAGTGGGTTGTTATAAGGAAAGCACCTCGTAAACCTTGAATTTCTGTGAAAATGTGGGTTGGTATTAATCAAGAAAAATGTTTTTAAATAAAGTGTTATTTTCTAGTGACACAACATTACAATTGTTTGAATATACATGCCCTGCGTGAGTTGTGTCCTGATATTGCAGGTTCATATTCTACCATTTTGGTACTTGATTTGCCCCATATTTTTTAAAAAATCTGCATAAAATGAGTGTCCTTATTCCTTCTCCATTACATAGCAAAGAAATATCAGAGATCTTCATTTAAAAACCTTTTTTTCTTTTCTTTTTCAGGGTAGAAAATTCAAGTTTCTCTTCCCATAGGATGTTGAATCTGTAAATCTTTTCTTTCTAACTGCCTACTGGAATCTTGGACTAGATATCATATATAAATATAAATATACATACATACATACATACATACACACACATATCTGAAACTCAACTTATTCAAAACTGAACTCATCATCTTTTCCCCAAAATCATTCGCTCTTGCTAACTTCTCTTCTTCTGTGCAGGATACCAACCATCTTCCCAGTCACCCAGGCTCATGACCTAACTGTCCTACTTGATTCCTCACTCTCTCTCATCCTCTGTACACAATCTATTGCCAAAGCCTGATGATTTTACCTTCATCAAACTTTTCACATAGTCTTTCCTCTGACACTGCCACTACCCCAGTGTAGGTACATATCACCTCATGCCTGGCCTATTACAATAACTGCTATTTGATCTCCCAGCCGCACGTTTCTCCCCATTCTAGTCCATCCGCCACTCATCTGTCAGAGTGATCTAGCTCAACCTAAAGCGCAATCTGACCATGTCGCCTTGCTACTTAATAAGCTCCTGTGGCTCTCTCTCACCTTCAGAATCAAATATAAAATCCTCTTTTGCATTCAGCACTTTTCATAGCCTAACCTTATTCAACTCCTCCTATCTTCTTATAAAAAGACTACCCACATGCTCTGTGATGTGTGTTTTTTTTTCTTTTTGGAAGGTGGAAAGCAGGGCAATTGGAGTTAAGTGACTTGCCCAAGGTCACAAGGCTAATAAGTGTTAAGTGTATTTAAGGTCTTCCTGACTCCAGGGCTGATTCACTGTGCCAAACATATATCAGATAATCTTAGAGGGAAGGCACTAACATGCAATGTTGTTTGGGGTTTTTTTTTGCAGGGATGCTCTGTAATTTTTCCACTAACCTCATAGCTGTTGCTCAAACAGATAATCTCCCAACTCTGGGAAATTTGAGTGACTGTCCCCAGTTTCTAGAATGCTCACTCTACTTGCTTACTCCTTCTGGCTTCCTTCAAGTCCCAGCTAAAATTCTTCCTTTTACCATTCCCTTAATTCTAGTGCCATAGCTCTGTTTATTAGTTCTAATTGCTCCTCTATATAGCTTGTTTTTCAGTTGTTTGCTTGTTGTCTCTCCCATTAATTGGACTAGGAGGTTGTCTTACCTTTCTTTGTATCCCTAGAGCTTATTGCAGTGACTGGCAAACAGTGGATGCTTAATGAAAGTTTGTTGTCTATCTTACTGTTTGTGTAGATGGGGTTATGAAACTGGACATGAAACAAAATTAATGCCCCAGAGTTTATATAAAGTGTACATTTTGAGCAATGTGTTATGAACCTTTGCATCTTGTTCAAAGTCTATTTTCTGTATAAAGGAAATATCCCTGCAAAGTCAAGGCTAAATGAAGTTATGGGCCTATATACTTGCAATAATAAGCAGTGGAGCTTTCATAAACACTTAAGTATTGAAAATATCTCATATACAAATTGTAGATAAAATCATTGAGTTTATTTGGAAAAAGGGGGAGAAACACTACAGTTCCATATGAATGTCGACCCAGGTAGCACAGAATTTCTTCACCACCTTCTTCCACAGTGGTTTCTCTAAATTCCATTTCTATCTCTGCAAGCTCTTGCAGAAAGAACTTCCTCCCCATATTTTTCAGGAGAGGTGCCTAATCTTTTACTTACCTGAGAAAATACATGTCATCCTACCATGACCTGTCACTAATGTTCAATTTAACTGGATATGTGTATATCTATGTATGTGTGTTTGCATATATGTAAATATATGTGTGTTCTACCCACCTAGATCTTATATACACATGTATTTTATATATCACATTTAATAAATTATATATTTTTATTCTAACTGAATTTTATACATATATATTTATAAATACATATATATGCATATATATATATATAAACAATGTTGATCAATTGTTTCAGTCAGTCTGATTCTTCATTACCCTATTTGGGGTTTTCTTGGAAAAATATTTGAGTAGTTTACCATTTCTTTCTCCATCTCATTTTATAACTGAAGAAACTGAGGCAAACAGGGTTAAATAATTTCCCCAGAGTCATATAGTCATATTTGAACTCAGGAAGATGAATCACTCAGTCTCCAGGCTCTGCACTCTATCTACTGCACCACCTATAAAACCTAATATCTCTTCAATTCTGTGCACACATTATCAAATTCTTTTTTTTTTCCTTTTTGTAGGGGCGAAGGCAGGGCAATTGGGATTGACTTGCCCAAGATCACACGGCTAGTTTTTTGTGTTAAGTGTCTGAGGTCAGATTTGAACTCAGGTCCTCCTGACTCCAGGGCTGGTGCTCTATTCACTGCACCACCTAGCCACCCCACATTATCAAATTATTGATGCACATTGTTACTTTTAAGTCTCTCAAACTCAAAATGCAAAAATCAGCTTTCATTATCTTTCTTCTCAAAGCACTCTCTTTTCCTGACTTTCCTTTTTGTGTTGAAAGTTTCATTATTGTTAAAACAATTTTTGAATATACTCATTTTTTTGTATCTCCAATGCCTGGCACAGAGTCTTTCACATAACACATTAATAATGTGGAATTGAATTAAAATCTTTTAGAAATAGATGCCTAACATTGCATCTTATTCATAATAGGAAACAATAAATACTTGTAGAATGGATTAATTATAGAAATCAAAGCTTCTGAAACTATATTTTTATACAGTAGAAGTTAGAATAAATCATCTCTGAGGTCCTTTTTGACTTTACAATTCTATGCTTTTGTAATTTAATTGTTAAACTAGTAGTCAAACTGGAAAGGCACCATGATATAGTGTTGTCCTCAGACTCAGGAAAACTTGGGTTAAAGTTCCCCTTGTGTGTAACATACACTGGTTGTATAATCCTGTTCTACTCATCTCATTTCTTAGTACCCTTATAATTCTAAAAATTGCAAATAGCATGTTTGTGTGCTTTGAGAGTGGGATTTCCTCACTGAGAGCTCACTTCAATTTTTTTTTTATTTTAATGAGCAAATTATAGTCTACAGCACAACACAGACTCATGCTTATCAAGTCTGGTCTTCAAAAGAGCTGCTCCCAGAAGCCACCAAAGAAAACCTAATAAGGCTCAGCAAGGGAATGATCTAGAAGGCTTCTGATATGAAAGGCAAAAGAAGAAAGCTAAAAAGCCCAGAAATTGTCTTTGCCTGCAAACACAAGCTGTTCTTGCCAAGCAAGAGAGGGCCACAAGTATTTCTGTAAAAATGTTTTGCAAAAACCATGAAGGATTATAGTGGAAGATTACAAGAAGTAACCTTCAGAAAGGTTGAAAAGCAGTGGAAATGAAAATGAATTAAAGAAAGCTTTGTGTGAGATGAAAACAAATCATAAGATCCCAAGAATCTTCATAGATGAACTTTTAGAACAGCAAATTGGTGCAAAATGGACAAACTATGTCAACAATTTCATAGCAATCTATTTTTTTATTATTAGTACCAGAGGTTCCACATTTGTATATTAACACATGAACCTCTGAAGTAATTTAGAAACAAATGAAAATGGCACTTAAAAGATATGGAAAGAGTTTCTTGACCAGACCAATTCCATACCAAGAAAATTTTGACAGGAATTCGAAAATCTTGAAAATAATGAGTATTTCCATAATTGCAACAGCTTCCTAATATCTCCCTGCTACAAGTAGCTTACCACAGTGACATATCCTACACATTGCCACCAAAGCACAGACCTGACCAGATGACCCCGCTACTGAATGAACTCTAATGGTTTGCAATTGCCTCTAGGATAAAATATAAACTCCACTGTTTAGCTTTTAAAGTTCCATAAAACTTTCTCCACTTCTATTTGTCCATTGGACAATTGGACATTGGACATTGCTTCTTCTCTTGAACTCTGTAATTTAATCAAACTAGCCTTCTCTCTCTTCCTCACACAAAACCACTCAATCTCCCATCTTCATGGTTTTGAACTGGCTATTTCTTAAGCATGGAATACAACTTCTTTTTTACCTCTACATCATATCTCCTTTTAAAATGCAGCTCAGCTACCATCTATAAATGAAGTTGTTTTTTTTTTTTTATTCCATCTGCTAGGCCCTCCTCCTCAAACTATCTTGTATTTAACAACTTCATGTATGTTTGTATTTATTCACCTTATGTTTAGGCTAAATATAGATATGGATATATGAACATATAGACATAGATATAGACACAGATATGCATCTCTCCAGACCCTCCTAGATTCCCCTGTTCATAATATTTTGCTGATCACATCAAGCTCCAGAACACTACAGGACCTCTTCTTTAAGAGTTGTAATTATCCAAAATAATCCTAACAATACCTGTAAGGAAAACTAAATGGATTTTGTTGTATCCAAATTATGACATGCAGCTGTGAAGCAGGATGCTAATATGCTAGGCTTATATTTAAATTCTATCTTGCATTCTCTGTGTGGCCATGAGTAAACCATGTTACCTTTTTCAGCATCAGAGTACTCATCTGTAAAATAGGTGTAATAAGACTCATAAGAGTAGCCTCACAGAATAGTTCTGAGGTTCAAATCAGAAAGTGAATAGAAATTGCCTTTAATCTTTACAATGTTCTATATATGATATGTATTCATTATTATTACCATGGGGTTAGCTCTTTACTACATATATGTGAGTATAGCCCTGTATATGGTTTGATGGTGTGGTGTGTGTATATGTATGTATGCATGTATATGAAAGAAAATGGGGTAAATTGAATTTGGAACATTGTGCAGTACTTTGAATAATAACAAATTTCACCCTGATAAAGAGAGCCATCCTTTCAAGACACATATTCTCCTAATAATAGCTGCAAATCTTAGAAAACCAGGATCTCTAGGGAATTAAAGTTACTAGTGATCAAAAAGGAATGGAGACACACATAGCTCACAAGTATACTCTAGCATATTTTCAATGATAGCTTACCTTCATTAAGTGTCATCAAGGGACATCAATGAGGAAATATGTGATCACAAAATGAGCCTGTCATGTGGGACAGATGAGGGATGATAGACAGACAAACTTAATGTTCTCTTGGTACTCTTCAAATGCAAAAAGACCTAAAGGAATACCTTCAGCAAAATAGTTTAAACCTCTGTATGAAATATATGTAATAAAAATGAACAAGATCAATACAGGATATGAAAATTAGGTGGGTTGTAATTTATATTTGATAAAAGCAAGCTAGATGGTGCAGTGGATAGAGTTTCTGAACCTGGAGCCAAGAAGACCTGAGTTCAAAAACCAGTCCTAGAAGCTCCCTAGCTGTGTGATCCTGGTTATGTTGCTGAATTTTTGCCTGCCTTAGTTTTCTTATCTGTAAAATTGGGGATAAAAGTAGCACCTACCTCCTGGGGCTGCTGTAAAGATAAAATAGGTCAATATCTGTAAAGCACTTTGCAAATCTCAAAGCACTAGCTATTATTATTATTGAGGGAATAGTTACATTCATGTGGATGGAGAGCTATTTAATTACTAGTGTAAAATGAGGCTAACATAATAGGAAGGGGATTATGGAAGGCAATTAAGATGATTTTGAAATGACTAAGAAGTTTTTTAAACTTTATATTGGTATATAATTTCCTAAAAACCTTTCTAATGATAATAATAATGATAGTAATAATAGCTAGCATTCAAATAGCACTTTAAGGTTTGTGAAGCTCTATTCTTATTCTTAAAATAACTCTGGGAGATAGGTACTATTAACATCCCATTTTTATTTGTTTACATCTTTATTTATCTTCATTATTCCAGTACTTATACTGACTAGCACACAGGCAATTAATAGATGCTGATTTTACAGATAAGGAAAGTGAAGCACAGGATAAAAGATTTTATCAGGGTAATACAGCTAGTAAGTATTTGAGGCTGGATTTGAAATCATCTTCCTGATTACATATCTAACACACCCTATCCACTGTACCACCTAGCTGCCACTGAGAACTTTCTATAGAGTATGTTGTTAGCATCTTGCTAGTGTTTTCATAACAAATTAATTAGAGGGTTGTTTTTTTTGTTTTGTTTTTGTTGTTGTTGCTTTTTTTTTTTTAGAAAAATATCTAGGAATTTCTGTGATTCAGATCTTATGAAACAATAATTTATGTTTGTTGATTGACATCTTTTATAATATTGACCTATGAGAGAGAAAAAAGTACTTCTTAAAGCCAAATATTTGGTATCTGATGTCTCTTGAAAATTGTCTAATAAAAATGTCCACCCCCCCCAAGGTAACCCTGATTGAATTTGAATTTATAAATTGTGACCTCTTTCTAACACTAATATCTGCCTGCTTGATTTCTTGGGAAAGTGTGTGTGTGTGTGTGTGTGTGTGTGTGTGTGTGTGTGTGTGTGTGTGTGTGCCTGTGTCCATCCCCATAATCACATTGCAGGAGCACCAATGAGATAAAAGATTCTGATGATTTATATCACTGCTATATCTGAACAACTTATTTCCCATCAATTACCAAGACTGGTGAAAATACTGTAAATTTCTGTGTAACAATTCAACTTCATTCCCTCAAATCATTCATCAAGAACCAGAGCAAAATGTGAAAAGAATTCTCAAAAGAGTCTTGCCAGCTTTTTGCATTTCCAAAACTTAGATATGGATTCATAGATAAAAGAAAGAGGTCACTAGGAAAATGAACCATATTCAGATTAAATATCTGCTCACAATGTGCTTAAGCCCCATACAGAATATTACAAAGATGTGGACCCTGATGTCCTTGGGGCTAATGTGAAATAAACCCCATTAACAAAGCAGGACAGTTAAGAAAGCTTTTAAATAAGGTAGCTTCTTCAGGAAGCTGAAATGTTATCAGAAAGACTGAAATTGAGCAAAAAGCATGCGGGCTTTGTAGTAGTTCTCCCAGTTTAGCTGGGGGAACTGCTCCATTAGCCCAGCTAATTGAACACTCTGTTATCTCACTTGGATTGTCACTGCACAGAAGAAAAAGGGGCCATATTATTGCTCTCTGAAACAGAATCTGAAAATGGTGAGGAGAGTCAAGGGACAGGATACACGCTGATTACTTTATTTTGACACCAGATCTGTGCCTGGAATTAGCTGAGCTCAGATATAAATATCCTTTTAGACACATCTAGCCACTAGCAATCTATATTATAATTGGCAAAATTGGCCAAGAAGAAAGAATAGGGGAAAGAAAGGGGCCTTTACTAACCCCAGCATGAAAAAGAGAAAATATCATGCTTTTACATTTACAGAGGTAAATCAGACCAATGCGGACATTAAATTCAAGTATGAATGATGCAGATGGGACAATATGAGCACTCTATTTTCCTTTCTAAAGATTTGCGTGGTTGAGCCCTAAGATTTAATTATCTGAAATAGTATGATGAAAAGGCAGGGCTCTTTTTAATTTGGTACATGGAAATTACCCGTATTTCCAATTGGATGTAAAGAACCAAACATTCTTTTGAATAAAGAGATGACATGAAACAAGGTAATAATTTCATATTCCCCAAGGAAGAAAATAATTACTTATGACATGAAAAACCATTGGAATTATTCACATTTGCCCCATTCCACTGTGGGTTATAATTAAGTGTCTCAAGAGCCTTCAAACAAACAGGAAAAAAGGGACTATTGATAACATTTGAGTCCTGAGCTCTTTAAAAAGATATAAGTGGAGAGAATTTTTTAAATACCCAAATTCTCTTTCTTCAACATGTCCCTTATGCAAGTTACCATCATTTTCCTCTCAAAAAATATTGTTCTGTCCCTACACATTTGGAAGTCCATGTATCCAAAGGAAATTTCTCTAAAGTTCAGTGCACAGGAAGAGAATGGCTAAGGTTTTCTGTCTTGAGAGAAAAGACACTCTTGCTATTTAAAATCTAAATGGTTTCAACAATAATCTCTCTGCAAGCATTTGCTCTAATCCTACTGCTACAGTAGCTGTTGGTTTTCTGTTTTAGTCTTCTTTGATTTCCATTTTGGTTATTTAACAAAAGGATGATGAATTCTTGACCTTCAACTCATACCCTGCCAGGCTTGACATTTGATAATGTCCTATAATATCATCCCTTTACCCTCAGGGTCTATATTCTCTCTACTGTAGATTAACTTTCTAAATGGAGTCTATTGGAAAAGTGGAAAATTCATATTTTTCTTTTTTTAAAACTTTGCTACTAAAAACTCAAAAGTAAAAAAAAAAATGGCAAGTTAGAACCAATTTCCATTTGAGAAGGTTAAGGTCAATGGATAACCAACAGAAGAATGTCTTATACCTTGTAGTAGTTTGCTGCTCTCAAATATAAGTCATTAGAAGATGTTGTTATATTCTTCAGGTGGTATTGCCCAAATAAATGCATTAGATTGTAAGCCCCTTGAGGTCTGGACTATCTTTTCTTTAAACTCAAATTTGTATCCCCAGTACTTAGCATAGTTCCTGGCACATAAGAGGTGGTTAATAAATGTTTCCTGACTGCCTGACTTTTGATTATCAATCATATTTATCTGTCACTTCATATTTTCATTGAAGACCTTGAGTATATTTTAATACAGTGTTATTAATTTAAAAGCTGGTCTTAAGATAAATCTCAAAGGATATCATCAAAGAGATTTACAATTCAAAAAGTATGTGACCCAATCATGTAGCAAGAGTAATGCATGTCTATTGAACTGCTAGTATGTTCCATTAGTATCTATGTCTATCAAGAGACTTAGTGGAATCTAAGCACATTAGATAGAAACAATTTATGGAAAGATATAGACAAAGTCACATAGGATGAAAAAGTATAGAAGAATTACAGCAAATACAGTTAGAGGAAATACCAGCATCTTTGAGATCACAGGTCATGGAAGAGTAGGGTACATGCATTGTTGATCAGTCCATGGGGGAAAATGAGATATAGGTTTCACTGTTGAAGAACTAAGCAAAATAATGACCAGTTAGAATTAAATGTAGTGAATATATACATATATACATATACTATCAAAAAAGTTCACAGCACCATCACAATTAAGAGCACTAGTTCATATGTTAATTGTATTTGTGGTCCAATTTGAACAAATTATGTAGAAAGTCCATGCCTAATGCATATTTTTAACAATTTTAAGCCTGATTTTTCCCTCTTCCACTTTCACAGAATATATCATACTACCATAACAGACACACAGACATATATATATATATATATATATATATTCATAAATAAATATATATATATTCATAATTATATATTCACAAATATATATATATATATATATATATATATATATATATATATATATATATATATAAAGTGAGAGAGAGAGATAATTGATTCAAATTATTCTGCCTCAACAAAAACCCAGTAAGCTAATGATAACATGATCTCCAATCTGCAGGTTAGAGATCTAGGCTGATTAGAAACAATTTCCATTTTGGTTCTTTTTCAAAATGTGCACAAATCATAGTTTTGATGTTGAATGAATTATGGAATAAAACATCAAGACCAAAAGGCATTATTTAAACATTATAATTAGATTCCCCCAAGCTTCTGAGTAATTATATAGAACTACATGTTATTTCTCAAGTTCAAGATCCTGAGGTTAGGCCTTTATGATAAATGGTGATAACTTCGTTATAGTGTGACCCTGCCAAATGTCAGATCAGCACCTTTACCTACAATTGAGGAGAAGAGGTTTGTGGGCCATGTGGAGGTAGTTAGTATGATCTCTTTTTGGAGGTCATTCTTTATTTTTTAAAAATTAAATTCTTTAAGCTGAAATGAATTAGAGCTGTTCTATGTGCAGGAAAAAGGGAGTGGACCAGGCAACTCCCCAAAGTCACTCATTGATTTTGTAATGTAAACCTATATTTAATTGTTTACTATTTACACACTGTGTTAAGGGCAGCTAATAAAGGAGGCTACATTATATGTCAAGCTAATGCTTTGTTAATACACAAAGAAACGTTGTAAGGAGCAGGTTGAATCTGCTCTTGAGCAACTGGCCTCAGCGAGCCAAATGATGTGTAACATCATGAGGAGGGAAGGCTTTTGAGTCATGAAGAACTGGGTTTCAATCCAATCTCAGACAGTGAGCAAGTCACTCAACCTCTTTTATTCTTAGTTTTCTTATCTGTAAAATGGGGATAACAACATATGAAGCACATTCCTAATAGTCAATGAATGAATATTTATTAAAAACCTGCTGTGTATCAGGCACTGTGCTAAGATCTGGGTATATAAAGGCAAAAGACACTCCCCCAGCTCTCAAGACCCTAACAGTGTCATGGGATAGACAACATGCAAACAAGGATATACAAAGCATGCATAGGATAAATTGTAAATAATATCAGAGGGAAGACACTAAAATTAAGGACTGGGTAAGGCTTTTTGTAGATGTTGAGACTTGAACTGAAACTTGAATGGAGTCAGGGAAGTTAGTAGGTAGAGATGAGGAAGGAAAGAGTTCCAGGCAGGTGCTGAAGGATATAAAGTGGAGGGGAGTTAATAAAAGAGATTAAATGATCTTAAAGGGCCTTGAAAAATGTCATTTATTAAAAGTCAACTAGGAGGACAGGTGATGCACCATCCTACCACAAAATGACAACAGGACCTCAGTAGAGGAGTCCTTAGCCACTTGATGCACTGATCTCTGTGAACACTTTGGTTTTTTGTTTTGTTTTGTTTTTTTGCTTTCCCATCCTGGGATTTTCAGTACCATTTCTGTCTCCTGTATTAAAATATCTGGGCCCAAAATTTGGTGGTTCTACTGCTCTTAATGGTAAAAATTAGTTTATTATAAAAAATCTTGTCTTTTTTGGCCAACTTTTTTTTTGCTGTGAAGTCAACAGCATTTGTTAAGAATCTGGTACTTCTATGGCACTGTACTAAGCACTGGCAATATTAAGAAAGGCAAGAAACAGTCTTTGTTCTCCAAAATATCATGATCTAACATGGAGAGTGGGGGAAGGGTAGAGACAACATGTTAGCAAGTTATGTAGAAACAAGATATATGAAGGATACATCAGAAATAATCAATAGAAAAAAGGCACCAGCATTTAGGGGGATTAGGAAAGGCTTCTTGGAGAAGATGAGACTTTAGTTAGAAAATGAAGGAAGCCAGGAGGTGGTTCTGAGGCAGGAGAAAATTCTAGGCATGTGGGACAACTAGTACAAATGCATAAAACAAAATATAGAGTTGTCTGTGCAAGGAACATCAAGGGTCATTAGATCTCATAGTAGGTCGAAAGGTGTGAGGCCTAAGAAGCCTGGAAAAATATGATGGGCCAGGGCTTTAAAATCCAAAGAAAGGATTTAATTTTTGATACTGTAGATAATAGGGAGCTCACAGAAACTTTTTCATAGGGAGGTGACCTAGACATGCCTGTGCTTTAGGAAGATCTGTTTGACAGCTGAGTAAAGGACTGGACCATGATGGGGAGAGAGGTAGCCTGGGAGACCAAACTGCAGGCTATGGTAATAGTGCAGGTATGAGGGAATGAGTGTCTGCACCAGGATGCTGGCACATGTTGGAAGAGATATATATATATATATATATATATATATATATATATGAGAAATGTAATAAAGGGAGACTCAGTAGGACTTGGCAACTGACTGGATATGAAGAATAAGAGAGATAGTGAGAAATTGAAAATGACACCTAAGTTTCAAGTCTGAGTGATGGGGAGGAAATGGTGCCCTTGTCAGTAATAGGAAAATTACAACGTGGGGTGGGTGGTACAGACTGGAGGAAAGATAATAAGGTCAGTTTTGAACATGCTGAGTTTAAGACTAGTTTGAAATACATAAAAGACAACTGGAGATGTAAGACAATAGGCCAGAAAAAGGGTTAGGACTAGAAGAGCAGATATTAGAATTATGAGCATAGAGATTTTGTCCTTATATTTTCATATGACTAGAACTGGAAATGGCTCAAAGGTTACATATTACAAATATCAGCTAGGTAGTTCAGTGACTAGAGCATTGTACCTAGAATCAGGAAGACATGAGTTCAAATCATGGCTCAGACATGAGCTTAAGGCCCCAGGGCAATCATTTAGCCACTGTCTGCCTCAGTTTCCTCAACTATAAGCAGGAAAAGTGTCTGATAAGGTTAGTGTGAGAATTGAATGAGATGATATCTATAAAAGTGCTTAGCATCATGTCTGGCACATGCTAGTTGCTTAATAAATGTTTTTGGTTTTTTTTTCCTTTATCATGATAGCAATGAATACACATTGATTGAACTTAAGCAAGAAATACACACACACACACACACACACACACACACACACATACACACAAATTGCTGTTGTTTGTACTTTGTTCTCAAAGAGGACCATAACATCAGGAAGGTGATTGGATTTTTTTCAAAGCAGTAGAGGTTAAATAACTTGCTAAAGGTTACAAGACTAGTTATTTATGTGTGGGTGCTAAGTACTTAGGCCAGAACTGATCCGGGTCCTCCCGACTCTGGGGTGGTCACTCTTACTCACTGAGCCACCTAGCTGCCCCACATGATTGGATTTAAGTGAAGGAAGTCTGTGCAAGGTCACCAGTTTCACTCTCTCCTCCAGAGCCATCTGGGTCCAGTGGTAACATATAGATTAGGAGGTAGTTTCAAATGCAGTAGGAGATCTTGGCTTTTTTAAGTTAAGGTCTTTCCAAGGTTTCAGTCTGATTAAGGCTTCATCCATTCAGTAATTAAGGCAAAGCAAGAAATGAGGCAAAGAATGGTCTCATTTACCTAGCAAAAAAGAATCAATCAATCTGGGAGGGAAAGATCCTCATGGTTGTTGTATATATGTATATACGTATATGTGTATGCATATATGTAGATGTATGTGCGTATGCACATATACACATGCATATGCATATATGCATAGATGTGTGTGTGTGTATGGATAAGTTGCTCCCTTCATACACTATGTTAAATCATTATAAACTTCTACATAGGTCAAGTTGGAGTAATTATATATAATTTTCCCTTTTTATTCTTTTTCTAGTATTTTTTTTCTTTTTAAAACGTTGGTGATCTTGGGGCGGCTAGGTGGCGCAGTGAATAGAGCGCTGGCCCTGGAGTCAGAAGGACCTGAGTCCAGATCCGGCCTCAAACACTTATCACACACAAACAAAAACCTAGCCCTGTGACCTTGGGCAAGTTACTTAACCCCAATTGCCCTCCAAAAAGCAAAAAAAAAAAAAAGTTGGTGATCAACAGCTAGTATGATGATGACCAACATTTATATAGTGTTCTAAGTTTTGCAAAGCACTTTACACATATATATTAACTCTGTTGACCCTCAACCCTGTGAGATAAGTTCTATTATTATCCCCACTTTATATAAGGAAACTAAGGGTGGCAAACCTGGAAACCAAGGGGAATAGCCTCAGTTGGGGAATAACTAAACAAGTTATGACATACAAAAGTAATGGAATACTAGTGTGCTATAAGAAATTATGAAAATTATATTTTCAGAGAAATGTGGGAAGACCTGCTTGAACTGACACAGACTGAAATAAGCAGAAACAGGAAAACCAACTATATAATAGCAACAACCATATAAAAATGAACATACTTTAGTGACTTAAGAACTCTGATAAATATGGTGAACAGTAATTATTCCAAAATACTAGTGATAAAAAATGATACCAATCTTCTGAAAGAGATGTTATATACTCACTGTGCAGAATAAGATACATATTTTTGGAAATGACCAAGGTAGAAACGTATGTCACTTAACTATACATATTTGCTACTTGAATTTTGTTTTTCTTTCTTTTTTTCCACTACTGTGAGACAGGAGATGAAAGACAGAGTGAATTAATGTTTGTTCATACAGGTGGGAAAGAAAATTTAATTTAAAAAATAATTGAACCTGAGAGAGGTTAAATTATTTTCCTTGATTAAACAGCTAGTATGCAATGTAGAATTCAATTCCTAAGTTTCCTTACTCTGTAAGTACCCTACAACTATGTCATGTTGGCTTCCTTTGGCCTTAATGGGAACAGTATAGGCAGTTGGTGTTCTACTCACCAAGAAAGGAGTCAAGAAAGTACAGGAAAGAGTGAAAGAGAGACAGAGACACAGAGAGAGCACATTCAGAAAACCTGTGCCTTTTTGCCTCACTTATAACATGCCAGGTCTCTTAAATTCCTCCTTGATATGATCCACGTTTTCTCTTATATTGGTGATGTTTATGACATCATAGTTCTCTGCAACCCAAACCAAATCCTAGATTCTAAGGCTAATGAAAGTATCTAATCCCTTTCTAAGGTATGAGTCACTTTCAAATAAAGAGGTCCTGACCTGGTAACACAAGAAAGCTGCTCTATCAGTTAGCAGGACACATTTTCCTAAGATCTATTATTCTGGTATTTTGAGAGTCTATCAATGGAATGTGGGCTCAAAGGCATACACACTATGTATATGAAGAGCGACTGTCTCAGTTGAGATAGGCAACATAGTCTCAGAATGCTTAAACATTTAATACAAGTACTTTGTTTGAAAAACTATTGTCGCATTCATAAAGACTTTTGTGGCAAACCTTGAAGAGCAATTATATTACAGGTTTTCTGATAATATAACCTCCATTTTACATTAGACTAATTGCTATGCTTTAAAAAGGGCTTCCAAAAATATTATTTTATTTGATCATCTTGGGCTTATAAGAGCTATTCAAGTATTATATCATTTCATATTTCTGTTACTGTCATCAAACAAATCAACAAAAGTTCCACAAATGTCACATAACAATTTTATAATAAATAACGTTTATATTTTTACTATTTGCTCTATCCACACTGACAGAATCCTAATAAAACTATCCCTAGCCCCAATATTCTAACTTCCTTATGGGCCCCACTGAACAGCAGGCATGTCCTGATTTAGCTATACAATATGGATTTAACCACACCTCAGGCCCCCAGAGTCAATATAGCCACTGACCCTAGCCAACCACTGCCCCAGATCCAATTCAAATATTTGAACAGATGTGCTCTTGTATTCAATCACAATCACATCATCCATTTAGCCCAAGATAGGACCACAAGAGTTAACTATCTTGATCAGATAGACCATGGCTAGCCAATTGTAGGGCAGCATGACCAGAACATTTAACCACCAAACCATAGAAGTGACCCCCTCCTCCATTATCTAATCTCTTAACAAACTCATCCTACTTTTAAAATATTAATCATATCCCTATATTCTATGTAAATTTTGATAGTATAATCAGCACCTTATTCTCTATAAAACTGTATGTCTTGTCTTGCTGAAATTATTAATTCCTCTAAGGAACTTAACCACTCACCAAAGCATGAAACCTCAGAACTATATTAAATCTTTACAACTGGCTTGGAGGTGACTTGAGTCTTTGAAATTCTTTAGAGATGTCCCATTGCAATTTTACTTGACCCTCATCAGTCAAATTGGCATCCCTGGCTGGGCAGAGTTTCAGACTCTGACCTCGCCCTCCATGTGGAACAGAGTCTCTGATTTGGATCACCTCTAATCCAAAGGTAAGCCTATCTTTTTCCCTTTCCTTAAGTCCTTCAAGCATCTAGAAAGGCTTGACTGGATTGCTTGGGCCCTAATGCCCAAGGACCTTGTGGCCAGCAAATTCCCTCTAGACAGAGGACACTCTGTTTGAGAATTTTGTAATTTTTTCCTTCATCCTTCAATGGGACATCACAGACAAGATGAAAATGGCTATGGTGGGATTTCTCTAAGCTTACTGGCACTCAGTCCCAACTCTTATTCCAGGGACTAAGCTTGTAATAGCATCTGGTCTCTATAAAATCTGGAAGACCAAGAAAAGTTATCACTATCTGTGAATTCTGTTTGTATCTATCTGTTCTGTGTCTGTGTAAAAATCTCTGAGTCTATCACCTTGTAAGATTTAAAATGTAGCCAACTATAAAAGAAAAAAAAGCTGTATCTGTGCTAGAAAAATTGAAGATCTTTTAAAGAAAGGTTGTTGGGGAATATAACAATAAAAATGGTGTGCGCCCTCTCTCTCTCTCTCTCTCTCTCTCTCTCTCTCTCTCTCTCTCTCTCTCTCCCTCCCTCCCTCCCTCCCGCCCTCCCTTCTTTCCTCTCTCTCCCTTTGCCTCTCAGTCTCCCTCTCTCCTTCCCCCTGCCACTTCCTTGGACTCTGGCCAAGTTCTGGAGATGAGGGGACAGATGGAAAGAAGAAAGGGAAAACTTCTCGCTCAGATCTATCTAAAAGAAAAAAGGGTCATTTTACTGATGAAAGAGAGGTAGGTTGTAAAGCTGCATTTTGGAATAGGACTAGCAATTAACCCTTTCCTGGGTCACAGAAAGAGAACAATATAATATTATTTGGAATATAGATCCAGGTAAGTGAATTCATTCTAATTGCATTTTAAGTGAAATGTTGTCTCTCATAATTTTATTTTTAAGACAAGTCAGGATTTATTATACTATTATTATTTATTATACTATTCTCTCATGATTTGATGTTTAAGACAAGTCAGGATTTATTATACATTTACTGTTTATTATACCATACTATTACTAAGATAAATTGGGAAAATGCATAGATCTGAAAAAGAGACACCTCAGAGATGAAGCTTTGAGCTCTCCAGTATGAGAAAGAGGAGACTAGGTGCTACTGGATCTTTTCCAGAGTCCCACTCACCTTGACTGGCAGGTTCAAAGCCCTCACTTTCAAAGAAGTTTTAAGGAGTGGACACAGAAGTGAAGATTACTTGAGTAAACATTTAAAAAGTTAAAATACTAAGATAATCTTCCATGTGGTCCTACCTTCCCAAATCTGAGACACAACCACCCCCACAGCCAAGCTCTGCAACTGTGGGGAGAGGAGAAAAGGGTATGGGCCAGTGTGGTAAAAGGTGAGAAGTCAGCTAGTCAGCCTCTTCACTTGGTAAGCCCAGCTTTCTAGCAATAACCTTTATATGTGATGATTTGGAAATGCAATTAATTTCATCCGAAGTTTCCTGTTTGTATTAATATTGTATTTCTATATTGTAGTAAATTCTTTTATACT
>WOXC01002800.1:0-237913 GCA_011680675.1 Gymnobelideus leadbeateri
GGTGATTAATCCTTGGTTGTAGTCCTAGCTCTCTTGCCCTACGAAATATCAAATTCCAGTCCCTCCTCTCTTTTAATGTAGAAGCTGCTAGGTCCTGTGTGATCCTAACTGTAGTTCCTTGATAATTGAATTGTTTCTTTTTGGCTGCTTGTAGAATTTTTTCTTTAATCTTGTAATTCTGGAATTTGGCTACTATACTTCTTGGAGTTTTCAGTTTCCTCTCTCAGGAGGAGTCGGGTTAATTCTGTGGATAGTTATTTTATCTTCTGATTCCAGGACCTCAGGACAGTTTTCTTTGACAATCTCTTGGAGGATGTTGTCTAGGCTGCTTTTTTCATCATGGCTTTCTGTTAGACCAATAATTCTTAGGTTGTCTCTCCTGCATCTGTTCTCTAGGTCAGTTATTTTTCCAGTGAGATATTTTACATTTTCTTGCAATTTTTCGATCATCTTGTTTGTTTTTTGTTTTTTTTTTGGTTGACTCCTGCTGCATCATAGAGTTCTGAGTTTCAGTTTGATTGTATCTAATTTTTAGTGAATTATGGTCTTCAGTTAGTTTTTGAATTTCCTTTTTTAGGGAGGTATTTTCTTTTTCCAAGTTGGTCATTGCCTCCCTGATTTGGTCTTTAAAATTTTTCTTAAGCTCCTCCAGGAATGCTATTTGGGCTTGAGACCAGATCATGTTTCCTTCTGTGGTCTCTGGTGTGGGCAGAGAGTCTATATTGTCCTGTGTGTTTTGTTGTTCTTGCCCTGCATAGTATGCTCGAATAGACTTTCTTGCCTTCCCCTTCTCTTTTTCAGCTTCCTTCCTTCCCCTTGTGACTTCCTGTTTCTTAGTGTCTCAGGCTATGAGTTTGGGGCCTGATCCTTGACTTTGAATACCTCTGGGTGGCTAGTTTATGGCTAAGTCAGGGAAGTCAGTGAGGAATGTAGATGTGTAGGTGGGGATGAGTCTGACCACTTCAGATTTCTGCCTCTATACCCCTGGGCTATAAGTAGGCTTTTTTTGGTGAGGTGAGGTGGGGCTTGTTGGGTCCCCTCCCTCTCTTCTCTTCAGATTCCTGGCTGTCTCAGTTACACCCCTTCTTGGAGATTCTCAAGCCTGAGGCTATTTCCATTAACTTGGGATTTCAATCTGGGTGGGAGACTTATCTTTGGGTTTTCTGCTTCATGAAGGAGGGATGGGAGGAACAGAGCAGCTAGAATTTACTTTGCCATTCCAGCCCCTGTATTATACAGGTAGGCAGTTTCTAAACTTCCAGGCTGGGGGCTGAATGCAGCCTGAGAAGCCACTCTCTCCACTGGGGGCCCGACTCTCCTACCTGACTCCAATGATCCTTTCCCTCTGAGAGATGACTGTGATTAGTCCTCCGTAAGTCTGCAGGCTGGGGCTTTTGCTCTCTCTGGTGTAGTCTGCTTGTCTGTTCTTTGGTCTGGGCTGTGCAGACACCACACGCTCTGTGCTCTACCAGTCCGGACACACTGGGCAACTTCCTGAGCTGGACTCTGCCACACTTCGTCTTCCAGTGGGCTCTGTCACTCCGTATTCCACTCTTCTTCACCTTTTGAGCCTAAGTGACCGAGGAGCTCAGAGAGGTTACTGCTTCCTTTCAGCCATCTTGGGTCCTCCCCCCTCTATTCTTTTTCTTTAAATATTTGGTAGAATTCACTTGTAAGTGCATCTGGTCACAGGGATTTTTTCTCTTAGAGAACTTATATATACCACTTGTCCAAATTATTTTCTAAGATAGGCTTATTTAAGTATTTTATTTCTTCTTCTTCATATTTTGGCAACTTATATTTTTGTTTATATTCATCCATTTCACTTAGATTATTATTTTTGCTGCCATATAATTAGGCAAAATAGTTTCAAATAATTACTTTAATTGTATCTTTATTGGTTGTACATTTACCTATTTCATTTTTGATACTAGTAATTTTATTTTCCTATTTCTTTTTTAATCAAATTGACCAATAGTCTACCAATTTTATTGCTTTTATTTTTATCAAACCTGTTCCTAGTTTTAATTATTAGGTCAGTATTATTTTTTAACATTGATTTTCTTAGTGTCTCCTTTTATTTTCAGGATTTCTATTTTGGAGTTCAATTGAGGACATTTAATTTGTTCTTTTTCTAGTTTTTTTTTTTTCAAATTATGTGACCAGTTGCATACTCAAAATTATTTAGTTTTTTTTTTCCCAATTCATTAAACTTTCAGATTAATAAAATTCCCTTTCAGAATTGCTTTGACTGCATCCCACAAATTTGGCTACGTTGTCTCACTGTTCTTATTATCTTTAAATTTGTTCATTCCTGAGACATTTCTAAATTCTCACAATAAAAACAATACTGAACAGCAGATCCAACCTGGTTCCACTATAATTTCACATCCCCCAAACCTCTGTACTGGGACCTTTTCTCCCTCTTTTCAGTTTTGCTTATTGGTTTCATTGTGATTGTTGTTTTCTATAATGATTATTCTCAGATCTGTTTATCTAGCCCTAACCTTTCTTCTGTCCTCTAGTTTGACATATCCAGTTTCATCTTCATCATGTCAAACTAGAGACATCTTAAACTAAATATGTCCAAAACTTAACTCAACTTCCCCTTCTCCCAAGCCCTCCACTTCCTCCTAACTTTCCCTTTACTCTTGAAGACACTATTCTCCCAGTCATCTAGGCTCCAAATTTACATATCATATTGATTCCTCAATCTCCATTACCTCCCATATCTAATCTGTTGCTAAGTCCTGTTGATTTTGCCTTCTTTACATCATTTATATTCACTGCCATTTTATCTCATGCCTGGACTATTTCTGTAGTATTTTGGTTTATATTCCTACTACCAGTCTCTCCCCACTCCAGTACATTCTCCATTCAACTGCTAAATTGATCTTCCTAATACTACATAACACACACACACATTTCAATTAAATTCAATGGCTCCTTATAAAATAAAATATAAAACTCTCTATTTGACTAAAAGTCCTCCATATACAGGACAATTTACACTTTTCCAGTCTTTCTTTTTTTTTTTTTTTTAATTTTTTTTTTTTTTTAAAGCAATTGGGGTTAAGTAACTTGCTCAAGGTTACACGGCTAGTCATTTTGATTTATGCGTGGGTGCTCATTTTCTGAGGCCGGATCTGATCTCGGGTCATCCAAACTCCGAGGCCGGCGCTCTTACTCACTGCGCCACCTAGCCGCCCCTTTAGGGCAATTGGGGTTAAGTAACTTGCCCAAGGTTACACGGCTAGGTTTTTGTTTGTGCGGATTAGGTGTTGGAGGCCGGCTCCGAACTCAGGTCCTTCTGATTCCAGGGCCGGCGCTCTATTCACTGCGCCACCTAGCCGCCCCTCCAGTCTTTCTTATACCTTACAATCTCTCCCCCACAGATACTTTATGATCCATCAAAATTGATTTGTTTGGTGTTGCTCACATACAGGACTCCGTGTTTTCCTGCCTCTCATTTTCATTGGCTACTCAATATGCCTAGAATTCTCTCTTTTCTGATCTCCATATCCTGGTTTCCTTGGTTTCATTAAACAAAGCACGAAAATCCCACCTTTTATAAGAAGATTTTTCCTAATCTCTTTTAATTTTAATGCTTTCTCTCTAGGGTCATTTCAAATGTATCCTACATTATCTTGTTTGCATGTCCTCTTCCCCTTAGATTGTAAATCCTGAGAGCAGGATATGTCTTTTGTCTTATTTTCCAGAGCAATTGGCACAGTGCCTGACATATAATAAAAGCTTAATAAATGCTTACTGACTAAGTGACTGACTTTAAAAAGCAGAAGACCTAGGTTCAGATGCCACCCTGGAAGTTTTCTGATTGTACCACTTTGACTTGGCTAAATTTTTTTTTGATTCATATATCTCTGGGAAGCAGTTATGGAAAGCAAGCTTGTAGTTCATAGAATGACTAAACCTATTTATATCTATGAATAGTAGCCACCTCTGTCAGTCAGACAGCAGTTTCAAACATTTCACACGCTGTCTTCAGGTTAACTTGATACATTCCCATTAATTTGTCATACATTTTAATCTTCTTCAATCTCCAGGTCCTCTCTTCTCCAGAAATGAGGTTTAACCTTTTCATCCCTGTAACTCTTGTTGTGTGCTCCCCCACTCCTATTTCCCAGCATATCCTGATTAGTGGTGGCTTTGACCATTGTTCTTGGGAATGTCAGTTGATTTCCCTGGGTTCAGCTCATCATCTCTATAACCTTCCAAACCAAAACACTCCTCTGGGCCACCACTCCCCTATATGTGATTTTTCCCTCCATTAGAACATAAGCACATTGGAACAGAAACTTTTCTCTTTTATATTTGTATCCCTAGTGCTTTGCACTAGGAAGACTTAAGAATTGCTTTTGTTTTCATTGACTCATTTATTCATTGTCCATTCTAGTAGAGAGCTATTTGCATTCCTGGTATGAAGGTAACCTTATACCTTCTGGTAGTGTCAGGCTATATTTTTGTAGTTCTAGGTTGGATGAAGAAACTTGCTTATATTTTCCCTTGGATTTCTTTATCATTTTTCACACTTGTGCTTCCTTTTAGATCATTGTTGGAATATAGATGGGAGAGATAGACTCCTTAATGACCTTTCATGCCATCATGTTAAACAGTTGTTTTAAATCTCCAAATGATACTTATAGTTGATGTCAAATTTCCCAAATGTGTGAAAATAGAGTCCTTGATATACAGGAAGGTAATAAATGAAAGTTTAGAATAAGACCACCCTTTTCCACAGGAAATATGTAAAATGGAAAAATCGATAATACATACACAAAAAATCTAGCACTCACAATACTTCCCCAGAGAAGGTAAACATAATCTGAGAATATCAAATAAGTAATTTTCTTCCCACTACACCTGCATCTGTACACATTGTGCTTGCATGGAGTCCAAACTCATTGTTTTCCTTAACCATTAATCCATTTTACTTTCCCTCCTAATATGGGAGCCACAAAAATGATCTTCATTCTCCGAAACACAACTCTTCTTTTCTCATAATAGTATATCCAATCCTCTATTTTTCAAACTGGTGCTTTTGGGCTTTGTGTTATATTAAGGAAAATCTCCAATGTTATTATCAGAAGAAATATCTTATCTGTGGTTGGAAGGATAGATTCAAGGGTGGAAATTTCTTAAAATATCAGAATATTTTTATATACTTAGGAAGTTGGGCTTCAATGAAAATTATCTACTAGTTTCTCTTTTAAAATTTGTTGCTATGCTCATGGCTCTTTCTGACTCATGTATCAATAGGAAATCTATTAAATCTTTGACTGCTGTCATCTTGGCATTTTTGAAAGGTTAACCATCAGGTTTCCAGGCTCTGACCTGGGTTCTAAAAGCTGTTGATATGTTCACCAAACTCTTATGGACTGGCTTCTGCTCCACTGCAAACATTATTAGTCCTTAAAAGAAGGAGACTTTATTTCATAAACTTTCTCCACTTTCTCCACTCCATCCAACAAAACCTACACTTTGGTGATCTGCTTTCTCCTCTAAACAGGAAAATGGAGAAAATTCAAAAAGTTTGAATGGTGTCTGTTAATATCCTTTATAAGCCTTTTCAGAGGGAAGACTACTTGACCAAAGTTTACTTTCCCCAAATATCAATGAACGAACCATCCTGGATGGAGCCAGTTATTGGAAATCTCATAGGAATCCAGTCACTGGAAAAATAAGCAGACGTTATCAGTTATCCTCTTAATAAGCATTGAATGTATACAACAGTATCCTAAAGTGGGCAGAGATAAATTGGTTTAGTAGAAATTCAGTGATCAAGGCCCCTCATATTAGTATTCTTTCTTATCAAGATTTGTTTCTTGAGATTTCATCTTGCAAAAAACAGTGAGCCTAGACCACTCTAATGATAAACTAAACTAACCAAGGTTAAATTCTAGACTGTATCTGTCATTGAATCTGTACCATTTCCCCACATATTTATTTTCTGGTTTCCAGCATATGTGGCTTCTCCTGATGATTATTCAGTTTTTATGGGTTAACTCTTTGGCTACCACATCAGGCTATGTTACTTATTTGGTCTTATCTTATGGCTTACACTGATCTATGTACATTTCTCTCACTCTTGCTCTCTTACAGATGGGGGCAATGGGAATGCTACAGATGTGAAATGTTCCATGTACTTTTAGATCAAGTCATTGTTTATTAGTTTGACTTAACTATTCTACTTTGTTAAAAGAAACCTCTTATGGAGTGGGAGCAAACCAGAAATGTTTTTAATGTAAAAAAGAAAATACCTTTAAAAAAACTTAAAGAAAAACAGGTTAAGAACTTATCTGTGATTCAGAGATTTATTGTTTCCTGTAGCACAGCCTTTCTCATCTAACCATTGTGGAGCCCTACTTCCTTTATGTGCATGTGCACATACATACACATATACAAACATACATATACATATTTTATAGTGTGTA
The DNA here is from genome assembly GCA_011680675.1 of Gymnobelideus leadbeateri. NCBI lineage: Eukaryota > Metazoa > Chordata > Mammalia > Diprotodontia > Petauridae > Gymnobelideus > Gymnobelideus leadbeateri. Next base: position 6,453 of record WOXC01002800.1, read on the forward strand.
TAACATATAATGCATGTATAGTATAACATAATATGCATACATGAGTATAGTGTGTATATATGAGTATAGTATGTATATACACACATGTAAACATACACACATGAGTGCAACACACACATATATCTTGCTGATTTATTCTCATTGCCCAAATACATCATGATATTATAAACTCAGTCCTTTCTTGTGTTAAGAAGAATTCGGTTTTCAAAATACCATCAGCGTCCATGACTTGCTTTGGAGGTCATAGATGAATGAGATTGCTCATGCCTACATACTAAAAAATTATGTAACTGTGTTCATTTAAATTATTGGTCAGTCAAACAACTTGCATTCAACTCCAAAATTTAACATGTTTTCTATTGTGTTTAGTTGAAATAATATCATCGTTAAGAGGTGTTCATCTGCATATTCTTTTTATTACTAGTATGAGATGATGTCTTGAATATTCTGTGTCTTCTCTCTACCATCTCTATACCCCATTTTTTGGAAATTAATTCCACTTTATTGAAAACTGACATTTTGCATGGGCAACAATTTCCTAAAACTTTTCAAAATATTGGAATTAGAACTTGTCAAGTACAGTTGTTCTTGCATGAGTTGTTTCCAATTGTATGTGAATAACACACATAAAATGAAACCTCTAATTAATGATATTTGTCATTGCTATACCAGAATCAATAAAACCAAAACTAACTGTGTTTTAAAGCACACAAAATCTATGTGATAATAACTGGGACATATGTGGCCTCAACAAAGTTATCCCAGAAAGCAACATATTGGCAAATAGAATCCAGTAGAGAAGACATGATTTAGATAGTTTGCTATTTAGTCTGAAGCAGAGATAGCTTTAAGAATTATAACAACATATACGAGAGTTCATTCAAATAGGTGCCACTAAATGAAACCACTTCTTGTCTTCCTCTTAATGACAGGGAATACATTCTCTGTGAACCAGAACGGTCTTTCTAAAGTTAAAAAAGTAACTTAGTGTTACAGAGAGGCTTGAAATTATTCCTTGAATTAGTCCTTGCTTTGACACTTTATAGGTGTTTGTTACTCTGAGTAAGTTATTCAGCCTCTATGAGTCTTGGTTTTATTAACAGCTGAAATGAACATATTTGCATTCCCTACTTCAGAGAATTACTACTAGAAGAGTATTATATAAATGAGTTATTATTATTAGGAAAGAAGAGTCCTTCATATATTGCGTTTGTTGCTTGTCTGTTCTACATTCTCAGAGAGGACTCATGGCATCAAAAAGGTGATGTCTTGTTTTGCAAGTGAATTGTATGTAAGTGAGTTAGGGCTGTGCAAAGTCATTAGCCTCACTCTGTTCTCCAGGATTATCTGAGCGCAGTGTTAAGACATAGTTTGAGATGACTGGAGATGACCACAAATGAAATGGGAGAACTTAACCTTTTTAAGCTAAGGTTTTTCCTGGTTTTCAGTTTGTGTGAGATAACATTCATTCAGTGATTTAAGACTAGGTAAGAAATGAGGCAAAAGATGGCTTATTTTCCCTAATCAGGAAAAAAAAAACCTGAAATAGGAATATCTATATTTTGGAAAAAGTCAAGTAGTTTGGTTTCTCTAAGTTCCCCTCCTCCCCACCTGTAAGTTAAATATATTTTATTTTTCCAACTCCCAAGTAATATTTCTAACTGTCCTCCTAGCCCAACACAGGACTACAAAACCTAACTATCTGTCTTAACCAGACAGGACCACCATAGCTAGCAAAAAAACTCCTTCTGCCTTTTTAATATTAATGATATTCCTTGGGGGCAGAGTAAAGATAGTGGAGTAGAAACAGGACTTCTGCAGGGCTCTGGCTTCCACATTCCCCAATTCATGTAAAAGTTGACTGTGAACAAATTTTGAAGCTACAGAACCCACAGAGAAGCTAACCTCCTACTGATGACAGCCCAGCAGTCTGGCTGGGAGCAGCCAGCACAGAGCTCTGGGAGCTGAGCCCAGGCCAGTGTGATCCTGAGGTTTTAGCCCAGGGCAGGCCTGACAAGCCACTGGCTAGGATCACCAGCAGCTGTAGTGGTTTCCAGAATTATTAGATGCTAAGGAAAAAGTGATAAATCAGGGCAGTGTGGACACTGGGATCCAGTAGTTGGGAGTGAATCATCTTTTGCCCCCCAGGGGAGAGTAACTGCTGAGGTGCCACAGTTCGTCAGCCACAGCCACAAGTAGCTATTCAGCTCCTGGCCTGCAGACTATAGGGGGAACAAACAACCAGTCTGAGGGGTAATCGATCTTGCTTTAGCCTGCTTGGATCTGGATTGAAGTCTAGGGAGGAGGTACTGGGGTGTGTGATCAGCATGCCAGAGCATATGGAAGCTTCAGAGGTGGCACTCAACTAATACATCTAGCAGCTGAGAAAATCCCAGCAATTGGGATGGAAGCTATCCTGTCTGGTGACAGAGACCTACTGTGGTAAAAAAAAAAAAAGCCCCAAAACAAAGTAATTGAGTGTCAAAATGACAAGACAAAGGAAGTAAAACAAACAGAAGAATCCAATATTAGATTCCTATTTTGAGGAAAAAAAGGATCAAAACATGGAACAAGAGGAAGACACCAAAAGCTTCAAAGGAAAATACAAGCCAGTTATAAGCAATGGAGGACCTTAAGAAGCAGATAAGAGAAGTGGAGGAAAAATTGGCAAGAGAAATGAGAAAGATGCAAGAAAACTATGAAATAAGAATCAACAGCCTGAATGAAGAAAATAAAACCTAAAAATAGACTAACTCAAATGGCAAAAGAAGCTCAAAAACGCAATAACTGGAAGAATGTCTTAAAAAGCCGAATTTGCCAGATGGAAAAAGAGTCTCAAAAGCTCACTAAGGAGAATCATTCCTTCAAAATTAGATTGGAGCAAATGGAAGCTAGTGACTTTATGAGAAATCAAGATGCTGTTAAACAGATGTAAACAAATGAAATAATAGAAGGGGATATGAAATATATCATGGAAAAAACCAATGACCTGGAAAAGATATCCAGGAGAGATAATTTAAAATTATTGGACTACCTGAAAGCCATGATCAAAGAAAGAACCTAGAAACCATCCTCCAAGAAATTCTCAAGGAAAACTGCCCTGCTCTTTTAGAATCAGAGGGCAAAATATATGTTGAAAGAATCCACCAATCACCTCCTGAAAAAAAAAAATCCCAAAAATAAAACTCTTAAGAAAATTTTCGCCAGGGTCCAAAATTCCCAGATCAATGAGAGAAATTAAAAACAGCCAGGAAGAAAATTTGAATATTGCAAAAAAATGAACAGGATAATATGCGATCTGGCAGCTTCTACACTGAGGGCTCAAAGGATCTGGAATATGACATTCTGGAGGGCAAAGGAGTTGGGATTAAAACCAAAAATCACCTAACCAGCAAAACTGAGTATAATGTTTCAAGGGAAAACATGTTCATTCTGCGGAATAAAGGACTTTCTAGTATTCTTGATGAAAAGACCAGAGTTGAATAGAAAATTTGACATTCAGATACAAGAAGAAAGAGAAACTGAGAAGGTAAACAGGGAAAAGAAATCATAAGGAACTTATCAAAGTTGAAATATTTACATTCCTGCATGGAAAAATGATAATTATAACTGATAAAACTTTTCTCAGTATGAAAATAGTTGAAGGGAATAGAAATATATATATATATATATATATATATATATTCTATATTGGAGGGTATATGGGCATATGAATACATATGGGAATGTGTATATGTATATACATATATATGTATGTATGTACATACATATACATATATACATATATATGTATGTATACATATGTATATGTATGTACATACATATACAGGTATACATAGATAGAGGGCACAGGACCGATCTAATAGGAAGGGATGATAGTTAAAAGGTGAAATTAAGAGGTGAGAGAGGACTATAATGAGAGGAGATGGGGAGAGACAGAAGGGGGTAAACTGTCTCATACAGAAGAGGCAAGAGAAAATGGTTACAATGGAGGGGAAGAATAGGAATGCAAAAAGGAATGGGTCAACTTTATTCCCATTGAATTTGGCTTAGGGAGAGAATGCCATACACACTGAATAGGGTATCTCACCCCATAGGAGAGTAGGAGGGAAGGGGATGAGAGGGGGATAATGGAAGTGAGGGACAGGTGGGGTGGGAGGGAAGTTGGAAACACCCACTTTTGAAAAGGGACAGGGTGAAATTAGAAAATAGAACATGTGGGTGGTGGGATAGGAGGGATGGAAATATAATCAGTCTTTTCCAATATATCTATTATGGTATATTTTGCATTAGCTACATGTGTACAACCTTTATTGAATTGCTTATCTTCCCAGTATGGGTGGGTGACAAGGGAGGAAGGGAATGAATCTGTAATTCAAAGTTTTAAATCCAAGTGTTTAAACATATATATTACTATCACTACAATATTACATTTAATTAGTAAATAAGATATACAGGCACTGGGGGAATACAGATACACCATGACCTACTGGAAAAGTCAAAGGGGATATGGGGGAAGATAGGGGAGAGAGCAGATTGGAGGAGAGGATATCCTGTGGGACCACTATTTGGGGGCGGTGGGTAGGGGAAAAACAGGGAGAAAATTTGTAACTTAAAATGTGGTGGAGGGGGAGCGGAGCCAAGAAGGCAGAGTAGAAATAGCACTTCCATGGTGCTCTCTCATACCACTTCAAAATCATGATAAAGGGGACTCTGAACAACTTCTGGAGCTCCAGAACCCACAAAACGACATAGAGAAGCTAACTTCCCTCTGAGGACAGCCTAGCAGCCCTGCAGGGAATGTCCAGAGCAGAACTATGTGAGCCAACAGGGAAGCACTCTGGAAGCTGAAAGCTCAGGGCTCTGGGAGCCAAGCCCAGTCCCACCTGAGTCTCAGGCCCAGGGTGGCCAGGCCAGCAGCCAGCTGGAGGGACCCCAGAACACCAGCAGCTGTGGCAATTCCAGAATTATAAACACATATATGCCTAGGTAAAAGTGAGAGGTTAGTGCCATATGGACTTTGGGATAAGTATTTGGGGAATGCATTGGCTTCTTCCCCTGGGGGGTAGAAGCCACTGAGGAGACATGGCACAAACACCATACCGCAGTTTCAGTTACAGCTTCAGCTTCTGGTCTGTGAACTGGAGGGGGATCCAGCAATCAGTCTTGGGGGGTAAGCACTCTTGCTTTAACCTCCCTGGATCTGGATTGCAGTCTGGGGTAGAGGTCTAGGGGTAGGTATCCAGCTTGCCAGAGCATGTAGAGGCTTCACAGAGCCCACCCAACTAATACCCCCAGAAGTTGTGAAGACCACAATGTTTGGGATGGAAGCTCCCCTGTCTAGTGGCCGAATCCTACTGTGGCAACAATCCTAAAAGTCAAGTAATTAAGTGGCAACATGCGAAGGCAAAGGAAAGAAAATAAACAGAATAATGCAATATTAGGTGCTTATTTGGGGGGCAAAGAGGATCAAAGCATGGAACAGGAGGAGGACTGTGAGGTCAGATATATTGCACCAAAAGCCCCAAATGAAAATATGAGCAGGTTACCGGCCATAGAGGACCTTTAGAAGGATTTTAAAAACCAAATAATAGAAGTGGAGGAAAAATTGGGAAAATAAATGAGAAGGATGCAGGAAAAGTAAGAAATGAGAGCCAACAGCCTGACTGAGGAAAATAACACCTTAAGAAATAGACTAACTAGGGGAGGCTAGGTGGCGCAGTGAGAGTGCCGGCCTCAGAGTTGGGATGACCCGGGATCGAAACTGGCCTCAGAAAATGAGCACCCACACATAAATAAAGACTAGCCATGTAGCCTTGAGCAAGTTACTTAAGCCCAATTGCTTATTATAAAAAAAAAGTAGACTAACTCAAATGGCAAAGGAGATTCAAAATGGCAATTGAGGAGAAGAATGCCTTGAAAAGCTGAATTTGCCAGATGGAAAAAGAATCTCAAAAGCTCACTAAGGAGATTCATTTCTTCAGCGTTAGACTGGAGCAAATGGAAGCTAGTGACTTTATGAGAAATCAAGATGCTGTAAAACAGATAGAAACAAATGAAAGCATAGAAGGCAATGTGAAATATCTCATTGGGAAAACCACTGACCTGGAAAATAGATCCAGGAGAGAAAATATAAAAATTATTGGACTACCTGAAAGCCATGATTAAAGAAAGAACCTAAAAATCATCCTTCAAAAAATTCTCAAGGAAAATTGCCCTGATGTTTTAGACCCAGAGGGCAAGATAGAGGTTGAAAGAATCCACCGATCACCTCCTGAAAATGATGCCAAAAAGAAAACTCCTAGGAATATTATAGCCAGTCTCCAGAATTCCCAGATCAAGAAGAAAATACTACAAGCAGCCGTGAAGAAACAATTTCAATATTGTGGAAACACAATCAGAATAGCACAGGACCTGGCAGCTTCTACACTGAAGGATCGAAGGGCATGGAATATGATATTCTGCAGGGCAAACGCCCTGGATTAAAACCAAGAATCACATACTCAGCAAAACTGAGTATTGTGTTTCCAGGGAAAATATGGTCATTCAGTGGAATAGAGGACTTTCAAGCATTATTGAGGAAAAATCCGTAGTTGAATAGAAAATTTGACATTGACACAAGAAACAAGAGATGCTTGAGAAGGTAATCAGAGAAAAGAAATCAAAAGGAACTTATCCAAGTTGAACTATTTACATTCCTACATGGAAAAACAATAACTGTGACTGATGAAACCTTTCTCAGTATGAAAATAATTGAAGAAGTGTATATGGGCATATGTGTGTATATATGTTTGCATGTGAATGTGCGTATATATGTTTACAGTTTTACATGGATAGAGGGCACAGGTTGAATTTGGTGGGAAGGGATGATACTTAAGGGGTGAAGTTAAGAGGTGAGAGAGGAAAGTGGCAAGAGGAGATGGGGAGAGACAGGGTAGGATAAACTATCTCATATAGAAGACACAAGGAGGAGTGGTTGCAGGAGAGGGGAGGAACAGGAAGTCAAAAAGGCAAAACCCTGTTCTCCTTGAGTTTGGCTTGGGGAGAGGATGACGTTCATACTGAATGAGATATCTCACCCTGCTGGAGAGTGGTGGGAAGGGGTATGAGAGGTGGAATGATGGAGGGCAGGGCATTCTGGGGGAAGGGGAGGTGGAGGTACCCACTTTTGAAGAGAGACAGGATCAAAGTAGGGAATGGACCAGGTGGGGTGTAGGATGGGTGCGAGGGAAATATAAGCAGTCTTTTACAATGTGTCTAATATGGTGGTGTTTTGCATGGCTATACATGTGCAGCACGTTCTGGGTTCCTTATATTCCCAGAGGGAGTGGGTAAGAGGGGAGGAAGGGAGTGGTACTGGAATTCGAAGTTTTAACATTAAGTGTTTCAAATATATATAAATACTATTATTAATGCTATTTTGCATGTAATTGGGGTATGAGATGTGCAGGCATTGGGGCACGGAGATTCACCCTGCCCTAGTGGTGAGGTTGAAGTGGTGAGGCTGTGGGAGAGAGCAGATTGGATGGGGGGATATCTTGTGGGGCTGCTGTTCTGGCGTGGTAGTTGGGGGAAAGATGGGGAGAGGGTTGTGGTTCAAAGTCTGGTGGAGGTGAGAGATGTGGACCAGAAGTTAATTAAGCATTTTTTTTAAAAAATTTGGTGGAAAAGAACGATATAAAATAGAAGTTAATAAAGCATTTGAAAAAAAGGCAAAAAATATAAAAAAACAAAGATTTAATCCCCTCAAATATGATATTCCTCTATTCTATGTAAATTTCTGCTATGTAATTGCATCAATACCTTATAAAATTTCTGGCTCCTCTTGGAACTTAGCCTGCTTCATGAGAGGCATAAATCTCAATAAACATGGTCTGACTGAATTCTTTGAGATGATTCCACCACAGCACATCATGAAACTGCAACACTTTTTGGCATCCTTGGGTTTAAACTGCAACAAAATGACTCTATCTTTACTCCCTTCCTTCCCCCTCCCTGCCTTTTTTTCTTCTATTGCTCTTTCCTTTCTTTCTTCCTTTTTTCCTTCATACCTCTTTCTTTCCCTTGCATCTCAGCCTCAAAGGCTGCACTGAATGAACAACATCTATGAATGAAAAGTTGCACATCAACTGTCCCTTCACTTTAGTATTGCCTTGTTGCTTGTAATGTGAGTATGATAGCTGACCTTGATGCCATCTTCATCCTTTTTGAAGTTGTCTGCCAACATAGCTAAAAACCTCATATTAAAAAGTATAGGAGAAATCACAATGTCCTGTTTCACTTTACTGGTGACTCAGAAGATGTGACAACATTATCAATTATCTAGAACTTGTGTAAACATTCCATCATGAAATTGGCATACAAAACTAATTAACGTATCCAAGCAACCAGTCTTTGCCGTGGTCTTCCAAAAGACCTCATGACTGAGAAAGGCCTTGTTCAGAGTGGTATACATTGTGAACAGACCTCTGTTCTGTTCCTGGTATTTCTTCTGGATATGTTGAACAGCAGACACCTTATCAATGGTCCCTTGGCCAATTAAGGAGGATTCTAGCAAGAATTTTGCTTGCAGTGGCCAAATGAGAGACTCCCTAAGCCTGTCTCAAGGCAACGTATTTCCATTTCTTTTGTAAGACAGACAATGGAGGCTGAATTCCTAGGAGATAATCTGTTCTTGCTATATAAACAAAAAAAATTCATTCTTTTTTTTGTTAACAACAATAACACTTAATTGGGGTTTGAAATGCCCTTCCTATTATGCATATTTGTAAGTGGTGAAATGCTATTATTAATACACATTAATTAACTCAAGGCTTGGGCCAATCACTTAACTTTTCTTTTTTTTTTTTGATAGATAGAACATTTATTAAACACTACATATCAAACATTGTGTTAAGCTAGGGACTAAAATAAATCCAAAGCTAATAGCAATGTTTATCAAAGTCACCACTACAGAAAAGGAGACAACAGTTTGGCAATTTAGTGAGTTACATTTTCCCTCACTTTTCCCCACCCATCACCCCAGAATAGCAGTCCCACTAGATATCCTCTCATCCAATCTGCTCTCTCCCATATCTTCTCCCATACCCCCTTGCCATTTGGGCAAGGTGAATCTCTGAGCCCCAATGCCTAGACATCTTATGAAACACTTAATTTTAAAACTTCAATTTTCAGATCCATTCCCTTCCTCCCTTGTCACTCACTCCCTCTGAGAAGATAAGCAATTCAGTATGTTTTGTACATGTATAGCTATACAAAATATTACCATAGTAGATATATTGTAAAAGACTGCTTATATTTTCCTCCCACCTGTCTCACATCCCACCTGGTCCATTCCCTACTTTGATCCTGTCCCTCTTTGATAGTGGGTACTTCCAACCTCCCCTCTCCCCTGAATGCCCTCCCCTCCATCATCACTCCTCTCAATCCCCTTTCCCCTACTCAGGAGAGTGAGTGAGGGTGATATATTCCAGTGATTCTCTCCTTGAGCCAACATCAATGAGAATATGCCTTTGCCTTTTTGCCTTCCTGTTCTTCCCCTCCCCTGCAACTACTTCCCCTTGCCTCTTCTACATGAGATAGTTTCCCCTACCCTATCTCTCTCCATCTTCTCTTGCCACTTTCCTCTCTCACCTTTTAACTTCACCCCTTAAGAATCATCCCTTCCTTTGGGCGGCTAGGTGGTGCAGTGAGCAGAGTATCAGCCCTGGAGCCCGAAGGACCCGAGCTGGGATCCGGCCCCAGACACCCAGCACACAAACAAAAACCCAGCAGTGACCCCAGGCAATTCACCCAACCGCAACTGCCCTCCAAAAAAAAAAAAAGATTGATCCCTTCCCATCAAATTCAACCTGTGCCCTCTATCCATGTATACCTGTGAACATATGGCCAAATACCCTTCTTCAATTATTTTCATAAGGAGAATGGTTTCATCAAACACAGTTGTTGTTTTTCCATGTAGGAATGTAAATAGTCCAACTTTGATAAGTTCCTTTTGATTTCTTTTCCTTGATTCCCTTCTGAAGCATCTCTTGCTTCTTGTGTCTGAATGTCAAATTTTCAATTCAACTCTGGTTTTTTCCTCAAGAATGCTTGAAAGTCCTCTATTCCACTGAATGACCATATTTTCCCCTGAAACAAGATACTCAGTTTTGCTGGGTAGATGACCCTTGGGTTCAGTCCCAGCTCTTTTGCCCTCTGGAATACCATATTCCATGCCCTTCGATCCCTCAGTGTAGAAGCTGCCAGGTCCTGTGCTAATCTGATTCTGTTTCCACAATATTGAAATTGTTTCTTCCTGGCTGCTTGGAGTATTTTCTCCTTTATCTGGGGATTCTGGAACTTGGCTACAATATTCCTGGGAGGTTTCTTTTTGGGATCTTTTTCAGGAGGTGATCTGTGGATTCTTTCAACTTTTATTTTTTTTTTTTAAACAAATACTTTATTAACTTCTGTTTTACATCATTCATTTCTGCCAGATTTTGAGTTACAATCATTTTTCCCCCATTATTCCCCTACCCAACCTCCCAGAATAGCAGTCCCACAAGATATCGCTTCCTCCAATCTGCTCTCTCCCATACCTTCTCCCATACCCCCATCGACTTTTCCATTAGAGGAAGGTGAATCTTTGTGTCCCAATGCCTGCACATCTTATCTCCCAATTATAGCAAAAGAGTATTAATAATAGTATTTATATATATTTGAAACATTTAATGTCCTACCTCGAATTTCAGATCCATTTCCTTCCTCCTTGTCACCCATTCCCTCTTGGAGATAAGTAATTCAGTATATGTTGTACATGTCTAGCTATGCAAAACATTATCATAGTAGATATATTGTACAAGGCTGCTTATAGTTCCTCCCACTCATCCCACCCCCCACCTGGTCCATTCCCTACATGATCCTGTCCCTCTTCTATAGTGGGTACTTCCAACCTCCCCTCAAAGGATGCCCTCCCATCCATCATTTCTCTCATCCCCCTTCCCCTATCCTGCTGCAGGTTGAGATATCCCATTTAGTATGTATGTCATTTTCTCCCTGAACCAAATTCAATGTGAATGTGGTTTTGCCTTTTTAGCCTTCCTTATTCTCCCCTCCTTTGCACCCACTTCCCCTACATGAGATAGTTTACCCTACCATGTCTCTCCCCATCTCCTCTTGCCACTTTCCTCTCTCACCTCATAATTTCATCCCTTGAGTACTCTCCCTTCCCAACAAATTCAACCTATGCCCTCTATCCATATATAACTGTAACCATATACACACACATTCACATATGTATTCATATGACCACACCCCCTTCTTCCATTATTTTCATAGTGAGAAAGATATCATCAGTCACAGTTATTGCTTTTCCATATAGGAATGTAAATAGTTCAACTTTGATAAGTTCCTTTTGATTTCTTTTCCCTGATTACCTTCTCAGGCATCTCTTCCTTCTTGTGTCTGGATGTCAAATTTTCTATTCAACTCTGGTTTTTTCCTCAAGAATGCTTGAAAGTCCTCTATTCCACTGAATGACCATATTTTCCCTTGAAACAAAATACTCAGTTTTGCTGGGTAGGTGACCCTTGGGTTCATTCCCAGTTCTTTTGCCCTCTGGAATATCATATTCCATGCCCTTCGATCCCTCAGTGTAGAAGCTGCCAGGTCCTGGGCTATTCTGATTGTGTTTCCACAATATTGAAATTGTTTCTTCCTGGCCGCTTGTAGTATTTTCTCCTTGATCTTGGGATTCTGGAACCTGGCTATAATATTTCTGGGAGTTTTCTTTTTGGGATCTTTTTCAGGAGGTGATCGGTGGATTCTTTCAACCTCTATTTTGCCCTCTGGATCTAAAACATCAGGGCAGTTTTCCTTGAGAATTTCTTGAAGGGTGATTTCTAGGTTCTTTCCTTGATCATGGCTTTCAGGTAGTCCAATAATTTTTAAATTGTCTCTCCTGGATCTATTCTCCAGGTCAGTGGTTTTTCCCATGAGATATTTCACATTGCCTTCTAATCTTTCGTTTGTTTGGCTCTGCTTAACAGCATCTTGATTTCTCATAAAGTCACTAGCTTCCATTTGCTCCAGTCTAACTCTGAAGGAATGAATCTCCTCAGTGAACTTTTGAGATTCTTTTTCCATCTGGCAAATTCGACTTTTTAAGGCATTCTTCTCCTCATTGCCCTTTTGGGCCTCCTTTGCCATTTGAGCTAGTCTATTTTTTAAGGTGTTGTTTTCCTCAGTCAGGCTGTTGACCCTCATTTCATACTTTTCCTGCATCCTTCTCATTTCTCTTTCTAATTTTTCCTCCACTTCTCTTATTTGATTTTTAAAGTCCTTCTTAAGGTCCTCTATGGCCTGCAACCCACTCATGTTTTCCCCTGGGGCTTTTGGAGCAGGACTTCTGACCTCACAGTCCTTTTCCCGCTCTATGCCCCCAAAATAGGAGTCTAGGGTTGCATTTTTCTGTTTCCTTTGCCTTGGCATGTTGCCACTTAATTGCTTGACTTTTGGGCTTGTTGCCACACTATGGCTTTAAGGCCAGATAGAGGAATTTTCGTCCCGAACGTGTGGGGGGCAACTTCCGTTTCTGGCAAGCTGTAAACCCACCCACAACTTCCACCCTAGATCACAATCCAGATCCAGGAGGTTAAAGCAAGAGCGATTACCCCCCAAGACTGATCGCTGGATCTCCCCACGATTTGTAGGCTGGGAGCTGGAAATGCCTCTGAAAACTACACAGTGGCGTCTCCTCAGCAGCTTCTAGCCCCCAGGGGAAGGAGCTGACGCATTCCCCAAATACAGGTCCCAAAGTCCATAGGACACTAACCTCTTACTTTGTCCTAGGCAAGTCTATGTTGATAATTCTGGCGTCTCAAGAGTTCACAGCCGGGTTCCTCCAGCCGGCTGCTGGCCCTGCCGCCCTGGGGCTAAAACCTCGGCTCCCAGGGACCTGGGCTCAGCTCGGCTCCTGCGCTCTGCGTTCTGCGCGCTGCTGGCTCCCAGACCACTGCGCTGGTCCTTCCTGCAGGGTGCTGGGCTGTCCTCAGCGGGAGGTTAGCTTCTCTGTGTCGTTCTGTGGGTGCTGGGGCTCCAGAAGATTTTCAGAGTCCTTTTTTACATAGTTTGTGGAGAATCTGGGGGCAGAGAGGCTTGGACGAGCTGTTTCTACTCCGCCATCTTGGCTCCGCCCCCTCAACTTTTATTTTGCCCTCTACGTCTAAAACATCAGGGCAAATTTCCTTGAGAATTTCTTGAAGGGTGATTTCTAGGTTCTTTCTTTGATCATGGCTTTCAGGTAGTCCAATAATTTTTAAATTATCTCTCCTGGATCTATTTTCCAGGTCAGTGGTTTTTCCCATGAGATATTTCACATTGCCTTCTATTCTTTCATTTGTTTGGATCTGCTTGACAGCATCGAGAATCCTGCATTTCTTTAACCTTTACATGTACTTTACTTTTGATGGAATTAAATGGTGCCCTCTTAGGAATGTATGAACTATCCTATTGGTAAACCCTGTAAACTTCTTGTTTTCCATTTGACAGTGCCTGAATTCCCTCATAAATTTCATCAGACCAATCCTCATATTTGTGAATGTTCTGATTCAGGGAAGTAAATGTATATAGCAAATCTCACAAAACTGCCTGTTCCATTTTTGCTCCACTGTCACCAACCATGTATTGGCTCAGTTTTCCTTCCAAGTCAGCAACTAAGTTCACACATGGAGAAACATTTTAACTGGTACATTCCCTCCCTTAACTCCATATATGATTCAGTTCATCATGGAGTTTTAATATACACAGAGTATTTTAGAGCCTTTTTTCCCTTATGATTTGCTACTAATTCTCACATTTTTCTTGTTACTTAGCTATGAATCAGTGAACTAGACATGATATCCTTGAATCTTTCCAATTCTGTATTTAATTGTAAGATGCCCTTTTTATTTCTACATGCTATATTGTACTACTCTTTGTGAGTTTCAAGATTATATGCCCTATATTCTTAGACAAATTGCCAATTTTTGTAGCACATTAGAATTAGAATTATTTACATTGTATGTTGCTAAACAACAAAAATATAACAACATTATCATTACTGTTGAAGTCTGATCTACAATAGGGCAAGATTATATGTTAGTGGAGGATGTCATTGAATTCACTGCACCAAACCCTTTGACATTACTGGACCAACTGCAACTATGGAGTTATAAAGTATAGATAAGGTCAAGATTTGTTCATGATCCAGTAAATCCATAAGTGTAGAAAGACAATCCATATCAGTATTTCATATTGAATTATGTGGATGGGTTACTTAACCTAATCCACCTAATAATTGATTTTGTTTTAATTTCATTGTTCTCTGTCGACCAACTCTGTCTTTGTATTGTGTTTTTCTTTCTGAAATTTGGCTTCCTAAAGTATTTTGGTTTTATTTTAGCTGGAATATTGTGGAATACAAGAAAACTGTAGGTTTTAGGCTAAAATGATGAGTAAAAACATTGCTGACTTAGAGTGTGTGCCTGATTTGAAAGAGCTGCTTAACCAGACATGATTCCCAAAAAGCACTCTGTAATAGTAGGCACAAGAATAGCTGGATATGAATTATAAGAATTCCAAACCACAAATGTGAAACATATAAAAAGCAGTATCTAGAGTTAGCCAAACTTGCTAAATTTGGGGCTAAATCTACAAGCCATGTCATCATGACAGTAGGGCTATGTGGAGTCAGTAATCTAAGCTGCTTCTCCAAGTGTATTTGAGGCATTTCTTATAGAAGATGATAATAGCAAAGAGTAGGTCTCATTTGAGTCATTTGGAGTGGTTTTAATAGGTCATATAATTTTTAACCTATTTTATTGTGTAGTCTAAAGCATAACCATGATTTTTGATATTCTTAATTGGAGTTACAAAGTTTGACAACTTGAAAGCACCATAGTGATCATCAGAAATGGTGATATAAATGTCTACCTATATATATGATGTGACTTTAATTCTGAATAACCTCTGCAAATACACCTTATTTGCCTTTTGTTTAAAGGAAGGATTCGATTAATTTTTCTAATATTTATTACACTTAAGAAAGGTAGTATTTATTTTAAAGTGCTATACTTGGTGTCAGGAAGACACACCTCTGATGATTATTAGCTATGTGAACATGTTGAGAGACATTTAGCTTTGAGCTTTAGGTAACTCTCTAATTCTATAAGTTACAGATGATTTTATATCTATGTTGGTATAAGGAATTATCACATTAATGGTTTCATACTTCCTTCAACTACTGACTTAGCGACCCCTATCAGAAAATGGTCAAGCTGCTAGTGGTTAATAATCCACCACATACATACTGTGTTTCAAAAGTGATAAGGAAGGAGTTTATCAGGAAGGAACTAGTCATGTTGTGGTCTAGGGCCTGATGAAAATCCACTACAAATTAATTAGCAATCCAAATATAAAAACTGAAAACCATACTTAAAAATGGTAAAATGGTCATTCACACTCTAAAAAATGCCTTCAAAATAAATAAATAATTTTCTTCAGAAGAGATTAAGCTGTTTTCCTCTAATCAAAGAGCTTGCTTTGCCAAGAAGGAGATTAATTTATTGAGAGTTATGCTTTGACAAATATCAAAAGCTATCGTTTTTTTTTTTTTTTTTCGTGGAAATGCTCAACATTTGCCAATTGAAAACTTCTATTTTTAGGCTCCAATTAAGGTCTCATAATAGACAGTACTGGACATGCTTTGAAATCTGGACATTGTTGATTTTGTTCTACAATTTACTTCCCAAATTTCAATGGGCTGAAAAAGAAAATATTTAAATTGTAAGCAATTTGGGGGCTCAAATACAAATTATAACCAAGTTATACATAACGCCATTTTGGAGGACCATGATCTCTTTCTTTTCCCCAAATCAGTG
Organism: Gymnobelideus leadbeateri; assembly: GCA_011680675.1. Taxonomy (NCBI): domain Eukaryota; kingdom Metazoa; phylum Chordata; class Mammalia; order Diprotodontia; family Petauridae; genus Gymnobelideus; species Gymnobelideus leadbeateri. Next base: position 22,352 of record WOXC01002800.1, read on the forward strand.
GTATTAGTAAACTGAGTGTATAAGTTTAAGTACTTACTATCTGGTTTAGCTAATTAGGATAAAACCATAGTGATAATGAGACACAAGCCATAGCTTAGTAATAAGTCATTTAACTTTGAATAAAAAGGGGGGATCTGTTTACTGGCAACTGAGGAGTTGGCACATTGATAAAAGCATTGACTTTAGGGTCATGTATATTGGGTCAGACTTAGATCCTGTCTGTGCTATTTACTACCTGTATGACTTTGTTTTGGGGCCTCATACAATGAAAGGGTTGGACAAGGAGGTAACCTTTAAGTTCTTTTTCACCTCTAAAACCATAATAAAACAGTATTCTATGTAACAGTACTTAAAATACATATGTGACTCTGTGTGTATTATCAAGGGATATAATATTTGGTTAAAGTATCATCCATCTCTGTTCATAGAAAAGAAACTACAAACATATAAAAGTTAGACAGGTTACTGTGTGTGTATTTCAACTTACTTTTATTGCTATGGAATAATTTGGGTTACAATAACTCTATCTTGTGAAATGTAAAAAAACAACTTTTCTCATAATGTCAGAGAGGTCATATGTGTACATATCTATATATCTATATCTAAAGTCATTTTGCAGATTAAGAGATTGAAGCACATCAATATTACATGATTTGCCTAAAATCACAGAGATAGGACTAGAACCCAACTCTCTTGGTCTCAAATGTAGAGTGCTTTTCCTTGTCCTATATTTATTTTCATGAAATGGAATTTGATATTATTTAGTTGAAGCCATATTTAGTTATTTCTATAATATGAAGAAAGCAGAGGCCCGGACAATTGCTGGGGCGGTGTATGGAGGCTGGTACAATGCTATACGTGAAGGCCTAGATGATACAGCAGCAAGTTGATCCACCAACCACAGGGGCCATTCCCAGGCCTATCACCACATGGCTGGCATCTGTCATGGAAGGGTAAGATACAAATGCAAGACCCCTGGCACTGGCAACAGCTGTTAATGGGACTATTAACCCACAGCCTAGAAATTTAAAAAGCACCTATCAATGAACACCAGATGCTCCAATCCCCAATTCTGACACTGAAAACACAGAAATTATTGCCCCAGAGCAAAATTTTAAATAGTAAAGGCTTGGGAGTCCTAGAAGAAGGGTGTAGCTAAGGCCCTGCCTCTAAATGGGTGAAAAACAGACTGCAAAGACAAAGACTCTAGAGTCCTGTTATTGTGAGTCAGAGGACCCAAATTCAGAAGGAGACAACATGGACTCCACACCAACAGCTGAAGCCTCAACAGGGAATATGAATTGCTCTTAAGCCCAGAAAGCATTCTTAAATGGCTCAAGAAGATCTTTGAAAATCAAATTAGAGGGGTAAAAGAGAAAATTACTTATTCTTTTAAAATAAAAATTACAAAAATAGAAAAAAAACATTTCAATGAAAAAATCAGCTCCTTTAAAAGAAAAATGTGGGAGGGAGGAGTCAAGATGGTGCAATAGAAGCAAGAATTCCATGATATCCCCCCACAACCACCTCAAATAACTATAAATTATTACTCTAAGCAAATTTTAGAATCCATAAAGTGACAAAGAGAAACAAAGCTCCCCTTGAAGGTAGCCCAGCAGGCCAACAGGAAAGGTTCATTGCAGCATGTTGCAGCCAAGAACAGTCCTGCATGAGCTGCACAGTTTTGTCCCCAGGGCAGCTCCAACCAGTGGTAGCTGGAGCATACTTCAAGAAGGTGAATCACAAGCAACTGTGGTAGTTTCTAGATTTTTCAGCCCATAAGCACCAAAAAGAAAGTAAAAGGTCAATCCAGAACCCTGTTGGAAAGGAAGGGAATGGTCTAGCACCTACCCCCAGGCCAAGAGGTGGAGGATCTTCTGCCACATGGCTGCCTCAGAAACTCCTGGGCTATAGGTCCTAGGGAGATCAAACAACCATTCAGAGGGTAAGCAATCTTGCTTTGACTTGCTTGGATTTGTGTTACTTTCTGTGGCGGTGGTATGGGAGTGAGAAAGGCCATTTGTCAGTGTGGTGTCTGTAGAAAGGGCGCCCTCTTCAGACCTCTGACAACATTTGCAAAAGCCCAGTGATTTGCGACAAAGATCCCCACTCTGGAAGCAGAGTTCTACCATGGCAAAGATCTCAAATGTCAAGTAATTTGTTGGCAATAGGAATAAACAGAGGAAGTACAAACAGACCATTGTATCCTTTTTTGGGGACAAAAACAATGAAAGCATGGAACAGGAGGAAGACAACAAAGTCAAAACTCCTGCATCAAAAGCTTCCAAGAAAATTATGAACTGATTACAGGTCATGGAGGAGCTCAGGAAGGATTTTGACAATCAAGTCAGGGAAATAGTCGAAAAACTGGGAAGAGAAAAGAGAATGATGCAAGAAAATCATGAAAAGAGAGTCAACAAACTGATCAAAGGAAATAACACCTTAAAAATAGAGTAACTCAAATGGCAAAAGAGGTGCAAAAAGTCAGCGAGGAGAAGAATGTTTTAAAAAGCCAAATTTGCCAGATGCGAAAGGAATTTCCAGAACTCACTGGATAGAATAATTCCTTCAAAATCAGACTAGAGAAAATAGAGGTTAATGACATTATGAGAAATCAAGATAATATAAAACAGATCCAAACAAATGAAAAAAATAGAAAGCAATGTGAAATATCTCATGGGAAAAACCACTGACATGGAAAATAGATCCTGGAGAGATCATTTAAAAATTATCAGGGGGCGCCTAGGTGGCGCAGTGAATAGAGCACCGGCCCTGGAGTCAGAATGACCTGAGTTCATATCTGGCCTCCGACACTTAATCCACACAAACAAACAAAAAAAAAAACCTAGCTGTGTAACCTTGGGCAAGTTACTTAACCCCTATTGCCCTAAAGGGGTGACTAGGTGGTGCAGTGAGTAAGAGTGCCGGCCTCGGAGTTGGGATGACCCGAGATCAGATCCGGCCTCAGAAAATGAGCACCCACGCATAAATAATGACTAGCCGTGTAACCTTGAGCAAGTTACTTAACCCCAATTGCTTTAAAAAAAATTATAAGGCTACCTGAAATCCATGATTTTTAAAAAAATACAAAAACTATAAATCATCCTTCAAGAAATTATCAAGGAAAATTGCCAAAATATTTTAGAACAAGAGGGCAAAATAGAAATTGAAAGTATTCACTAACCAACTCTTGAAAAAGATCTCAAACAAAAAACTCCTAGGAACATTATAGCCAAATTCCAGAGTTCCCAGGTAAAGGAGAAAATATTACCAGCAGCCAAGAAGAAACAATTTGAGTATTGTGGAAACACAATCAAGATAACACATAATCTAGAAGCGTCTATATTAAGGGATAGAAGGGGTTGGAATATGATATTCCAGAGGTCAAAGGAACTAGGATTGAAAGCAAGAATCACCCACCCAACAAAACTGAGTATAATGTTGCAGGAGAAAATATGGTCATTCAATAAAATAGAGGACTTTCAAGGATTCTTGAAGAAAAACCAGACTTGAATAGAAAATTTGACTTTTGGGGCGGCTAGGTGGCGCAGTGAGTAGAGCGCTGGCCCTGGAGTCAGAAGGACCTGAGTTTGGATCAGGCCTTAGACACTTAATGCACACACAAACAAAAACCTAGCCATGTGACCTTGCGCAAGTTACTTAACCCCAATTGCCCTCCAAAAAAAAAAAAAAAAGAAAATTTGACTTTTAAATAACAGATGAAAGACAACGATGAGAAGATAAACAAGGAAAAGAAATCATAAGGAACTTATTAAAATTGAACTATTTACGTTCCTACATGGTAAAACAATAATTGTAACACATGACACTTTTCTCAGTATGAGGATAGTCAAAGGAAATATATATGTATGTACACACACATATGCTTATATAGGAGAGTATATGTGCATATAAATACATATGTGACTGTGTGTACCTATGTGTATATGTATACATAGACAGAGGGCATAGGATCAGTTGAATGGCAAGGGACAATATCTAAGAAATAAAATTAAGAGGTTAGAGAAGAATATAATCAGAGGAGATAGGGAGAGATAGAATAGGGTAAATTGCCTCATATAAAAGAGGCAAGAGAAAACTGTTACAATGGAAGGGGAGAGCAAGAAGGTGAAAGGGAATGGGTAAACGTTACTCTAACTGAATCTAGGTTAACAAGGGAATAACCTACACACCAGTTTGGGTATCTTACCCTACAGGAAAGTAGGAGGGAAGGGAATAAGAGGAGCAATGATAGAAGGGAAGGAAGATTGGGGAGGGAGGGTAGTTAGAAGCACACACTTTTGAAAAGTGAAAGGGTCAAATAAGAAAATAGAATGAGCAGGGGGTGGCATAGGATGGAGGGAAATATAATCATTCTTTCAGAATATATCTACTATGGAAATGTTTTGCATGACTACACATAAAACCTAAAGTAGAGACTAATAAAATTGAATTGAAGAAAACTATTGAATTAATAAATAAAACTAAGAGCTGGCAGAAATGGGCAAAGACATCAGCCTCACTATCCCTTCCAGAGTCATTAAAGTCCCGTGACAAGACAAAAGTCAGAATGACTGCCAATGGCCCAGGACACAGTGGATGACCTTGGCATCTTTGATGACAGACCAAACTTTAAGGTTCCACAGCACCCAATTCAGCTGCGTTTATTGCATTATTAAGAAGAGGTAAAGGGCAGAGCCAAGATGGTGGAGTAGAAACAGCACGTCCAAGGCACTCTCCCCACTGATCACTGCCAAACTATGTAAAAGGGGACTCTGACCAACTTCTGGAGGCCCAGCACCCACAGAACAACACAGAGAAGCTAACCTCCCGCTGAGGACAGCCCAGCAGCCCTGCGGGAAGGACCAGCTCAGTGGAGCCGGCAGTACAGCGCACAGCACACAGTGCACAGGGCGCAGAGAGCCAATCCCAGGTCCACCTGAGCTGCAGTTTTAACCCCAGAGCTGCCGGGCCAGCATCCAGCTGGAGGGACCCCATAAAACAAGCAGCTGTGGCGAATCCAGAATTATCAACACAGACATGCCTAGGACAACGTGAGAGGTTAGTGCCCTATGGACTTTGGGACCAGTATTTGGGGAACACCTCGGCTTACTCCCCTGGGGGCTAGAAGCCACTGAGGAGACACGCTATTTTGTAGTTTTCAGAGGCAGCTCCAGCTCCTGGCCTGCGAACTGTAGGGACATCCATCGATCAGACTCACTCTTGCTTTAACCTTCCTGGATCTGGATTGGGTTCTCGTGGGGAGGTCATGTGGTGGATACCCAGCTTACTAGAAACGGAAGTTGTCCCCCCACACATTCGGGACAGAGGCTCCCCTGTCTGGAGGCAGAGTCATACTGTGGCAACAAGCCCCAAAGTCAGGTAAATAAGTGGCAAAATGCCAAGGCAAAGGAAACAAAATAAACAGAAAAATGCAACATTAGACTCCTGTTTTGGGGGCAAAGGGGATCGAAGCATAGAAGAGGAGGAGGGCTGTGAGGTCAGAAATCCTGCTCCAAAAGCCCCAAAGGAAAATATGAGCAGGTTACAGGCCATAGAGGACCTTAAGAAGGACTTTAAAAATCAAATAAGAGAAGTGGGGAAGAAAATTGGGAGGAGAAATGAGAAGGATGCAGGAAAAGTATGAAATGAGGGTCAACAGCCTGACCAGCCTGACTGAGGAAAACAACACCTTAAAAAATAGACTAACTCAAACGGCAAAGGAGGCCCAAAAGGGAAATGAGGAGAAGAATGCCTTAAAAATCTGAATTTGCCAGATGGAAAAAGAATCTCAAAAGTTCCCTGAGGAGATTCATTCCTTCAGAGTTAGACTGGTGCAAATGGAAGCTAATGACTTTATGAGAAACAAAGATGCTGTTAAGTAGATCCAAACAAATGAAAGAATAGAAGGCAATGTGAAATATCTCATGGGAAAAACCACTGACCTGGAAAATAGATCCAGGAGAGACAATTTAAAAATTATTGGACTACCTGAAAGCCATGATCAAAGAAAGAACCTAGAAATCACCCTTCAAGAAGTTCTCAAGGAAAATTGCCCTGATGTTTTAGATCCAGAGGGCAAAATAGAGGTTGAAAGTTCTCAAGGAAAAGTGCCCTGATGCTTTAGATCCAGAGGGCAATTAGAGGTTGATCACCTACTGAAAAAGATCCCAGAAAGGAAACTCCTAGGGATATTATAGCCAGGTTCCAGAACTCCCAGATCAAGGAGAAAATACTACAAGGAGCCAGGAAGAAACAATTTCAATATTGTGGAAACACAATCAGATTAGCACAGGACCTGGCAGCTTCTACACTGAGGGATCAAAGGGCATGGAATATTATATTCTAGAAGGCAAAAGAGCTGGGATTGAAGCCAAGAGTCACCTACCCAGCAAAACTGAGTATCATGTTTCAGGGGAAAATATGGTCATTCAGTGAAATAGAGGACTTTCAAGCATTCTTGAGGAAAAAACCAAAGTTGAATAGAAAATTTGACATCCAGGCACAAGAATCAAGAGATGCCTGAGAAGGTAATCAGGGAAAAGAAATCAAAAGGAACTTATCAAAGTTGACCTATTTACATTCCTACATGGAAAAACAATAAATGTGACATATGAAACCCTTCTCTATATGAAAATAATGGAAGAAGGGTATATGGTCATATGAATACTTATGTGAATGTGTTTATATATGTTTACAGTTATACATGGATAGAGGGCATAGGTTTAATTTGTTTGGAAGGTAGGATACTCAAGGGGTGGAATTATGAGGTGAGAGAGGAAAGTGACAAGAGGAGATGGGGAGAGACAGGGTAGGGTAAACTATTTCATGTAGAAGAAGCAAGGGGAAGTGGTTGCAAGGGAGGGGGAGAATAGGAAGACAAAAAGGCAAAACCACATTCTCATTGAATTTGGTTCATGGAGAGAATGACATACATACTAAATGGGATATCTCAACCTGCAGCAGAATAGGGGGAATCGGGATGAGAGTAGGGATGATGGACGGGAGGGCATTCTTGGGGGGGAGGGGCGGTTGGAAGTACCCACCATAGAAGAGGGACAGGATCAAGTAGGGAATGGACCAAGTGGGGGGTGGGAGGGGTGGGAGGGAATTATAAGCAGCCTTGTACAATATATTTACTATGGTAATGTTTTGCATAGCTAGACATGTAGAACATATACTGAATTACTTATCTTCCCAGAGGGAATGGATGACAAGGGAGGAAAGGAATGGATCTGAAATTCGAGGTCTTAAAATTAAATGTTTCAAATATAAAAAAATAAATCTAAAAGCTGGTATTATGAAAAAAAGTAAATTGATATACAATAAAGAAAGAACACCAAATTATGAGTATCAAAAATGAAAAGGATGAATCTACTTCCAACAAAGAGGAAATTAAAACAATAATTAGGAATTATTTTGCCCAATTGCATGCACATAAATTTGATAAGCTTAGTGAAATGGATGAATACTTAGAAAAATATAAATTTCCCAGATTAACAAAAGAGGAGGCAAACTACTCAAATAACACCAACTCAGAAAAAGAAATTGAACAAGACATCAGTGTACTCCCTAAGAAAAAATCTCCAGGGCTAGATGGATTTACTAGAGAGTTCTTCCAAACATTTAAAGAACAGTTGTTTCTAATACTTTATAAACAATTCCCGGAAAATTGGTGATGTCCTACAAAATTTTGTTTATGACACAAATGTGGTACTGATACTAAATATGGAAGATCCAAAACAGAGAAAGGAAATTATAGACTAATTTCCTTCATGAATATACATATATATATATGCAAAAATTCGAAGTAAGATATTAGTAATGAGACTACAGCAAGTTATCACAAGAATAAAACATTTTTATGAGGTAGGATTTACTCCAAGAATGCAAGGATGGTTCAATATCAGGAAAACTAGCAGTATAATTGATTTCATCAACAGCAAAAATAGCAGAAACCATAGATTATCTCAATAGATACAGAAAATGTCTTTGACAAAATATAACACCCATTCCTATTGAAAACACTAGAAAGTATAGGAATAAATTGCGTCTTCCTTAAAATAATAGGTGCCATCTATCTAAAACCACCAGCAAGTATTATGTGAAATGGGGATAAGCTAGAAGCATTTCCAGTAAGATCAGGGGTTAAACAAGGATGTCCACTATCACCCCTCTTATTCAATCTGGTACTAGAAATATTAGCAGTAACAATTAGAGAAGAAAAAGAAATTGAAGGAATCAAATCAGGCAAAGAAGAGACCATGCTATCACTCTTTCCAGATGATATGATGATATATGTAGAGAATCCTAGAGAATCAAGAAAAAAAAACTATTAGAGATAATAAGTAAATTTAGCTAAGTTGCAGGATATAAAATACACCCACATAAGTTCTTGGTATTCCTATATATCTCCAATGAAATCAAACAGCAAGAGATAGAAAGAGAAATCTCATTTAAAGTTACTATAGAGTGGAGTGGAACCAAGATGGCGGAGTAGAAACAGCACTTCCACAGCACTCCAGCACACACCACTTCATATATCATGTAAAAGGGGACTCTGAACAACTTCTGAAGCTATAGCACTCGCAGAACAACACAGAGAAGCTAACCTCCCGCTGAGGCAGCCAAGCAGCCCTATAGGGAGTGACCAGCACAGCAGTCAGGGAGCAAAGCCCAGGACTGCATGAGTCAGAGGTTTTAGCCCCAGGCCGGCTGGATCAACAGCCAGATGGAGGGACTCCAGAACACCAGCAGCTGTGGCAATTCCAGAATTATCAAGACAAATATGCCTAGGAGAAAGTGAGAGGTTAGTGCCCTATGGACTTTGTGACCAGTATTTGGGAACAAATTGGCTTCTTCCCCTGATGGCGAAAAGGGGCTGAGGAACCATGGCACATCTGCCATTTTGCAGTTTAAGCAGCTTCAGCTCCTGGTCTATGAATTGTAGGTGGATCCAACAATCAGTCTTGGGGGTAATCACTCTTGCTTTAACCTCCCTGGATCTGGATTGTGGTCTGGGGGTAGGTCTTGGGGTGTGTGGTCAGCTTACCAGAGTGTGTGGAGGCTTCAGAGAGGTCATCCAACTAATACCTCCAACAGTTGAGGAGACCCCAATATTTGGGATGGAAGCTCCCCTGTGTGGTGTAAGAGTCCTACTGTGGCAACAAGGCCAAATTCAAGTAATTAAGTGGCAACATGCCTAGGCAAAGGAAACAAAATAAACAGAAAAATGCAACATTAGCCTCCTATTTTGGGGGGCAAAGAGGATCGAAGCATGGAACAGGAGGAGGACTGTGAGGTCAGAACTCCTGCACCAAGAGCCCCAAATGAAAATATGAGGGGGTTACAGGTCATAGAGGACCTTAAGAAGGATTTTAAAAACCAAATAAGAGAAGTGGAGGAAAAATAGGGAAGAGAAAAGAGGATTCAGGAAAAGTATGAAATGACAGTCAACAGCCTGATTGAGGAAAATAACAACTTAAAAATAGATTAACTCAAATGGCAAAAGAGGCTCAGAAAGGCAATGAGGAGAAGAATGCCTTAAAAAGCCAAATTTGCCAGATGGAAAAAGAATCTCAAAAGCTCACTGAGGAGATTCATTCCTTCAGAGTTAGACTGGAGTAAATGGAAGCTAATGACTTTATGAGAAATCAAGATGCTGTTAAGCAGATCCAAGCAAATGAAAGATTAGAAGGCAATGTGAAATATCTCATGGGAAAAACCACTGACCTGGAAAATAGATCCAGGAGAGACAATTTAAAAATTGTTGGACTACCTGAAAGCCATGATCAAAGAAAGAACCTAGAAATCATCCTTCAAGAAATTCTCAAGCAAAATTACCCTGATGTTTTAGACCCAGAGGGGGAAATAGAGGTTGAAAGAATCCACCAATTGCCTCCTGAAAAGGATCCCAAAAAGAAAACTCCTAGGGATATTATAGCCAGGTTCCAGAACTCCCAGATCAAGGAGAAAATACTACAAGGAGCCCGGAAGAAACAATTTCAATATTGTGGAAACACAATCAGAATAGCACAGACCTGGCAGCTTCTACACTGAGGGATCAAAGGGCATGGAATATGATATTCCAGAGGGCAAAAGAGCTGGGATTGAAGCCAAGGGTCACCTACCCAGCAAAACTGTATATCTTGTTTCAGGGGAAAATATGGTCATTCAGTGGAATAGAGGACTTTCAAGCATTCTTGAGGAAAAAAACCAGAATGGAAAATTTGACATTCAGACACAAGAAGCAAGAGATGCTTGAGAAGGTAATCAAGGAAATGAAATCAAAAGGAACTTATCAAAGTTGAACTATTTACATTCCTACATGGAAAAACAATAATTGTGATTGATGAAACCTTTCTCAGTATGAAAATAGTTGAAGAAGGGTATATGGGCATATTAATACATCTGTGAATGTGTGTATATATGTTTACAGGTATACATGGATAGAGGGCACAGTTTGAATTTGGTGGGAAGGGATGATACTATAGGGTTGAAGTTACGAGGTGAGAGAGGAATGTCGCAAGAGGAGAAGTGGAGAGACTGGGTGGGGTAAACTATCCCTTTTAGAAGAGGCAAGGGGAAGTGGTTGCAGGGGAGAGGAAGAAGAGGAAGACAAAAAGGCAAAAGCATATTCTCAGTGAATTTGGCTCAGGGAGAGAATGACATACATACTAAATGGGATATCTCACCCTGCAGGAGAGTAGAGGGAAGGGGCATTAGAGGGGGACTGATGGAGGGCATTCTGGGGGCAGGGGAGGTTGGAGGTAACCTCTTTCAAAGAGGGACATGATCAAAGTAGGGAATGGACCAGGTGTGAGGTGGGATGGGTGGGAGGGAAATATAGCTAGTCTTTTACAATATATCTACTATGGTAATGTTTTGCATAGCTATACATGTACAACCTATACTGAATTGCTTATTTTCCCAGAGGGAGTGGGTGACAAGGGAGGAAGGGAATGGATCTGGAATTCAAAGTTTTAAAAGTATCTTTCAAATATATGTATAAATTCTATTATTAATACTATTGTGCATGTAATTGGGAGATAAGATGTGTAGGCATTGGGGCACAGAGTTTCACCTTGCCCTAATGGTAAAGTCAAAGGGGGTATGGGAGAAGATATGTGAGAGAACAGATTGGATGAGGGGATATCTTGTGGTACTGCTATTCTGAGGTGGTGGGTAATGGAAAAATGGGGAAAAATTTGTAACTCAATATCTGGCAGAAATGAATGATGTAAACCAGAAGTTAATAAAGTATTTGTTAAAGTTGCTGTAGGTATTATAAAACATTTTGAAATCTACCTTCCAAAACAAACCCAACACATATGTGGAAACAATAACAAAACACTTTTCACACAAATAAAGTCAGATCATAGTTACTGGTAAAACATAAATTGCTTATAGCTTGGTTGAGTTAATATAATAAAAATGACAATTTCAGGGGGCTCACTTTGAGAAGTGTTGTGTGATTTGACCAGATGAGACTCTAGGAAGCCGTTGTTGAGAGCCCCCCGGCTTTGAAAACCCAGATGTTGATGCTTCCCTCTCTGGTAACTGTGATTTGGTATTGATATAATGGTTGGACAGTTTGGAAGCCTGTCTGTTTGATCTGTAAGTTCTGTAACTCTGAAGTTTGGGGTGCTGACCTTTTTCCCCTGAACTAGGTAATGTGTGTTTGTTTGATTAAAGTAAGCCTGTTAACCCATTTTGAGTTGCTTTCCTTTGGAAAAGCAGATCTAAGAACCTGTGTTGGCAGTCACCCTGGGGATATTGGGGTGCTTGCTGCTACAAAATGGCGACGAGGGATGGGATCTGCTGAGTAAAAGGAAAGTATGGGGGCTGGGATAATTGTTTGTTTCCCAGTTGTGGTAGCTGTGATTCTGTGGAGCCATGGAGCAGGAGAGAACGACCTGCATGCTGACTTCACTGAGCTGAGAGCAGGAATGGTGAGCTGCCTGCACCTGTGGAGAAGCCAGGAGCTGCTGTCTTCTGCTGGAGGAGAAGGAACCCAGGAGTTTGGAGTTCAGCCACAGGACAAGATAAGGATTGTGTGGCAAAGGAGGGGCACTGAATGTGTTTCCTTCCTGCATCCCACAGTTTGGGACCCAGGGGGGATGGACTTGTGACTATGGTGGGTGGGGTGAAGTGCCATGGACCCCAAGGACCCCACTTTGGTTTTGTTGCCTAGTTCCCTCTCTGGATTTGGAAGCAGGGGCTGGAGCAGTGTTGTGGGAAGGACACCGCCCCCCTCCCAAGAGTACTTTATGTGATAATGCTTTGTATTTTGTGAATTGATGTGAAAATGCAATGTACTTTGTTAAGACCCAGTGGCCACTTTGGTAACTTTAGATGTACCTTGAAAATGTGACCTAAGAGATGTTTTAGTGCTAATTCAAATGTAAATTGCGTATGCTATGGGCATGAAAGATCTTGGGGAAGAATGTAATGGAAATGCAGATTTAAAGATCTTCCCTGCCCCTAGCTTAAGTGCACCTGGAGCCTGTGGTGGGAGGCTTGTTTTTCAGGAAAGCCCACACCTTGATACTTTGTGATTGGGCAGTGGGTCAAGGAGGTTGTTACAATCTTTGAGCCAGGAGAAGGCTATATAAACTCTGATGAGGGGCTTTGCTTTGGGGCTCACTTTGAGGAGTGTTGTGTGATTTGACCACATGAGACTCTGGGAAGCCATTGTTGAGAGCCCCCCGGCTTTGAAAACCCAGATGTTGATGCTTCCCTCTCTGGTAACTGTGATTTGGTATTGATATAATGGTAGGACAGTTTGGAAGCCTGTCTGTTTGATCTGTAAGTTCTGTAACTCTGAAGTACAGGTGCTGACCTTTTTCCCCTGAACTAGGTAATGTATGTTTGTTTGATTAAAGTAAGCTTGTTAACCCCCCCCAAAAAAATGACAATTTCACCTAAATTAAATTACATATTTAATGCCATACCAATCATTCTAACAAAAAAGTAATTTGTGGAGCTAGAAAAAATAGTAGCAAAATTCATTTGGAAGAACTAAAGTGCCAGAATATCAAGGCAATTATTGAAAAGAAATGGTAGGGAAGGTGGTCTAGCCTACCAGATTTTAATCTGTATTATAATGCTGTAGTCATCAAAAGTACTTGATACTGGCTGAGGAATAGAGTAATGGGTCAATGGAATAGATTGGGTACCTGAATTCAACAGCCAATGTCTACAATAAACTATTGTTTAATAAACACAAAGACCCCAAGTTTGGGGATAATAACACACTATTTGACAAAAATTTCTGGGAAAACTGGAACATAACATGGCAGAAATTGAGCATAGACTAATATCTAATGCCATACCCCAAAATAAAGTTTAAATGGGGGAATGATCTAGGTATAAAGGCTGATACTGTAAACAATCTGGGAGAGCAAGTAATAGTTTATGTATCAGATGTATGGAGAGGAGATGTTATGATGAAAATAGAGTTAGAAAGCACTATAAAATGCAAAATGAATAATTTTGGTTACATTAAATTGAAAATTTCTTTACAAATAAAGCCAATGCAACCAAGATTAAGAGGGAAGTAGAAAATTGGGAAAGAATTTTAACAGCCAGTGTCCCTGATAAAGCCCTCCTTTCTAAAATATACAAAGAACTGAGTCAAATCTTTAAGAATGCAAGCCAGTTTCCAATTGATAAATGGTAAAAGGATATGAAGAGACAGTTTTTGGAAGATGAAATTAAAGATTAATTAGCATATGAAAAAATGCTCTAAATCACTATTGATCAGAGAAATGCAAATCAAAAGAACTCTAAGGTACCACATCTCATTGGTCAGATTGGCTAAGGTGACAAAGCAGAAAAATGATAAATGCTGGAGAGGAGGTGTAATCTAATGCATTGTTGGTGGATTTGTGAACTGGTCCAAATATTCTGAAGAGCAATCTGGAACTATGCCCAAAGGGCTATAAATAAGTGCATACCCTTTAACCCAGCAATAGCAATTCTAGGATTATATCCCAAAGAGATCAGAGAAGTGAGAGGAGGTTACCTATGTACAAAAATATTTATAGTAGCTCTTTTTCTGGTGGCAAAGAAATGGAAATCAAGGGGATGCCCATAAATTAGGGAATGGCTGAACAAGTTGTGGTATATGAATGTAGTGAAATACTACTATGTATAAGAAATGAATAGATGAACTTCATAGCAACCTGGAGAGACTTATATAAACTGATGCTGACTGAGAAGAGCAGAATCAGAAGAAACTGGTACACAATCACAGACACAACATATGTGTGACAACTAATTTCAATAGACTGGGCTCTTCTCAGCAATGTAAGGTTAACTCCAAAAGATTCACGACGAAAGAGATATCTACATCCAGAGAAAGATATGTGGAGTCTGAATGCAGATTGAAACAGACTACTTGCTCTGTTTCTTTTTCTTGTTTTGTTTAGTTTCCTCTTTTCCACTGATCATTCCTTGGGATATAATCTTTCTTTACAATGTTACTAATGATTAATGTAAAGATATTTGTATATCCTATATTTGAGTGCATGTCACCATGAAGGGCAGGTGGGTGGAGAGTGGGGGAATTTGAAACTCTAGGGACTGTAGAGCTGAATGTTGGAAACTAAAAGTAAATAAACAAATTAATTCATAATATGAAGCAAAATTATTACCTTAGCAATGAACTTTCCACTTCCCAGCTGCTATGTAAATTACACTGCTTTAAATACTAACTCCCAATACTTCACGTATTTTAAAAAGTGACACTATATCATTATAATGCATGATAAATAACATCACAGTTATGAAGTGGTTTTTTGGAAAGAAACTATATGGATAAAAACATGTACCTGAAAATTTTGATTTTGTATTTATTTTTTTTTATATTTGATTATATATCTTTTAAAGGAGATTGGAATTTTCTAAAGGAAATGATTTTGTGTTTGGTTCTTTCTAGTGCTATAAATAAATGCATGCCTGGCATTGAATTCATCTTTCTGTTGCAGGTTAACATAAATGTTCAAAATACCATCCTCATTTTTAAAAAGCCTTATTGCTTAGGTATTATAAATATTATCATATTTTTTTCATTTTGCAAAACCAAGACAGAGCAGTTATATGCCATTACCATGATAACACAGCTAACAAGTATCTCAGGTAGAATTTTAATCCAGATTTCCTTTATTGAGGGCTTTGTCTCTGATTCTGTACTGATTTTATGTTTACAACAATTTGGGGGAAAAAAGAGTTGACCTGTCGTACAGGAAGGAAGTAACTGTTGCCAATGTCTCTAAGCCAAGGCTGCTCAGAGGCAACATCTAAGAGGAGTGAGTTAGACCCTTTAGGCTATTCTCTCATCATTTATTGATTTGTCTAATGTGCTACATTTAGAGAACTGTGTGTATTGAAGAGAGTCAGATGAGGCTTCTTCAAGGTAGGACAGTGTAAGTCTGGGGTATGGAGTTATGTATAACATTTTTACCCTGTTTGTGCTCACTTATTCTGTTTGACCCTTGAGAAGTCTACACAGGTATATATTGTGAGTTGCTAGAGGTCTTGGGTATAGTGATGGATGGTGACCTTGGGACATGATTAAGAAAAGAATACAAAAAGAATACAAAAAGTTTGTGACTAATCTGGAATTTGAACCCAAGAATTCCCTTGTGGGACCCCAAGGATGTCACTTTTGCTCTCAAATGCCACATATGTAAAATGAAGTGTGTAGAGCAGAGATGTCAAAAATGTTTGGCTCACAGTACTATTGTGTGTGGCCAGAGATAGATTAAAATGTAATTAGAAAATGATTAAATTTAAATAAAAATACAATAAAACATAAATTGCAATATATTTTGAAAGTAAGTCAATATGAAGTCCACAGGGATATTATGTAATTTAATGGTTTGACAACACTGGACTACAGAACTTAGCATTTAAGAGTCCCTATGATTTAGCTCCAAACTACTTTTTTTTTTTTTTTTTTTTTTTTTTAAGCAATTGGGGTTAAGTAACTTGCTCAAGGTTACACGGCTAGTCATTGGATTTATGCGTGGGTGCTCATTTTCTGAGGCTGGATCTGATCTCGGGTCATCCAAACTCCGAGGCCAGCACTCTTACTCACTGCGCCACCTAGCCGCCCCTTTTAGGGCAGTTGGGGTTAAGTAACTTGCCCAAGGTTACACGGCTAGGTTTTTGTTTGTGCGGATTAGGTGTCGGAGGCCGGCTCCGAACCCAAACTACTTTTTTAACTTGAATTAATCGTTCTTTCACACATTCCATGTTCCAGTCAAAATAGTTGACTATGTTTTCTGCCATCTTATCCTACTCATAGGCTATGTTCCCAGAAGAAATTCCTTCACCTTCTTCAGCTTTCTCTTCTTTGATGGCCCAGCTCAAGTTGGGACTACTATCTGAAATTTTCACAAACCTCCTAACTTAAACTCACCTCTACTTACTCAAAATCTCAATAATGCCTAAAGTCTTGTATAGGTTTTTCTCATTTTATCAGATCATATGATCATAGATTGAATATTAGTTTGTAAATACTTTAAGAGCAGTAGACCAAGTCACCTTTTCCATAAGATAACAAAAAAAGCTAATTTAGGCATTTGATATAAGAAAAGCTTCTGATATTTTACTGTACAACTTTTTTTTAAAGAAAACTACTATCCCTTGTAACATGCCTGAACATTAAGAGCTAAAAGAGACTGTATCAGAATGAAAATAGGAAATTTCTTAGTAACATTCATATGGCCTTAAATTTTTTGGAAGGGAAATCAAGTCAGTAGGAAAAAAGTAAATGTTAATGATATTATAAATTGTACCTCTATTTAGTCCTGAAATTATAAGGCAGAAACAATCAGACTTTGGTTTCTTTCAAATTGTCATATACAAAAAGGAATATAGAAAATCATATTCTGGGGCGGCTAGGTGGCGCAGTGAATAGAGCGATGGCCCTGGAATCAGAAGGACCTGAGTTCGGAGCCGGCCTCCGACACTTAATCCGTACAAACAAAAAAACCTAGCCGTGTAACCTTGGGCAAGATAGGGACAAGGGGACCAACTGTTGGGAAAGGCTCACAAATATAGACATAACTTTATTTGACTTTGAAACTTACTCTCTCAAAATCTGTGAAGTATCTTCACACCTGTCATTTTAAGTGCTGCATATGTAAATATAAAAAAATATTTATAATGTTGGGGAAAAAATGTCCCCAGGTTTTTCTGAAATAATCTCTTTCACTATTTCTTATAGCTAAATAGCAATCTATTATTTTTATTTACCATAAATTATTCATCCATTCCCTACTTGATAAATATCGCTTTAATTTCCAGTAATTTATAACCTCAAAAATAGCTACTACAAATATTTTTTACGTATAGGTCCTATTCCTCCTTTGGGTTTAGGACTAGAAATAATATCACTAAGTCAAAGAGTATGCACAGTTTTTGTTATATATATAACAAAAACAAGTTTTTGTTATATAACTCCAAATTGTTTTCCAGGATAGTTGAACCATTTTACAGCTCTGATAAAAATTTATTTATGCATCTCTTTTGTAAAAAAAGTCCTCTAATATGTCATTTTTTATTTGAAATTTACCAATCCTGTGGTTATAAGAACTTGGTTATTTTATTTTCATTTCTCTAATTGGTTCCCCTAGGATGTAATGATATTCCATTCCCTGGAAGGGAATATTGTTGATGTAATCCTTGCTCATTCACATGTTTGACTAGATTTCTTACAATGTACCTTCCAACTTTAAACCTCTGCAATTCTGACATCCTAAATTCATTATAAGGTTCATAGTTTTCTAGTTTTAGTGACTAAGAGAATCATAGAAACATTGAAATAGTGTAAAAATAACACATGAGAGTCCACAGGGAAAAAGTTATTTCAGAAAAAAAATACTTGAATCATTTTAATAAATTAGAAGGATAAATATTCAATAAATATTTAGGGTATGATCCAATAAAATTTATTAGATAAGCTGAACACCATAGTTATAAAATGATCAAGTAAAATATAAGTTTGTAGAAGGCAGAGTATTTACTGCTATGGTGAAACAAAAGAAAATGAAGACAAATTTTATAAATAGACATTTAAACAGTCTTTAAACTCTCTTCAGATCGTTTTGGATATTGAAATGAGGACAAACTGGCTTGTCTTAAAAATGGATAATTTGTGTCATTTAGAATGGCAATTGTGCTAATTGGAATTTACTGAATATTATTTAATAACAACTTTTTTTCCTGAGAAATCATTCATATTGAAGAGTGTTGTTGTCCCTATCACCTACTATGTCCTTTGAAAAAGAGGTCATCACATTTCAGGAGGCAAAATGAAGAATAACAAACATTGTTTATATGGATTACAAATATATCAGCTCTTTCAAAATAATGTCAGTATTAGATTGTGTAAAGTGAGAGGCAATACATAAGCTTAGTCAAGAAACAGATAAGGCAGATGCTTCAGCATACAGTGCAAACCACGTACAAGTTTAACTCTTATTGTGTTCACCATTGTGTTCGAGAAAAACTTTTGGTACATGTTACATAACTTGGAATGAATGAATCTTTTTCTAATTTGTAATATAAAGTAAGGGGTTGATTAAATAAATCAACCCTTTCCCCCCCATACACACTAATACAAAGTTAGTTACTTAAAGTAACTAACAAGATGCCATAGCCCTAATATGTCTATCAGGTATATATTTAATCAATTGTATTTAATGTTATTATACTAGGTACACGGTATACTTAATCAATTTGAAAGGAGTGAAAAATTATGCTATACAAGAAGTATATTGAAATCAGTTGAGGAAATTCCATCGTGCCCTGTTGCTCTTATATTAAAAAAAATTAAGTAGTTAACAACCTGGGCCCATAAATGGCAGGCAGTCTAGAGGATATAGCCTGATGAGAGGATGACTTTGGAAACTTTAAAGAGTGGGGAGATTTACACTTCACGTAGACTCAGAAAGCACTGACTTGTGACAAATGTCTTTACCAGGATTTGTGGAAAAACTAGATACACCAAGGATAGACAGCTTTGTGTATATACAAGACATCTAACAGAAAGCTATACATTTCTTCAAGAGAGCTTTATGAGAATTCCACAAAAGAACAAAGACTTCTAAGACCTGTGAGTTACCTTTGTTATATGTTCTCACTAAAATTGGACTCGCTTTCCCTTAGACTCCTAATGTTCTTGTAGGAGAGTGTGTCCCTATTTAGGGTGTCAACTCTTAAAATAAATCAAAGTCCTGAGTTGAGGAATAAATGATCTTTAATTGAGATAACCGGATAGCAAACATACCACTCTGGGGATGTCCCAAGGGGGAAGAGCACAATGGATAACCCAACTCTAAGACCCATGCAAAAGCTTCTTTTACCTTGAGACAGAGGGAAGAGGCAATATGGGGTATCAAGACTTGTTTATGAGACCCCAGTGGCCATTGGCAATCTAGGCAAAGAATTTTGCTTCATTGCTAATATTGTACTTTGATGCCATTTAAGCCAACAGAATGGGGCATGGAGAAGAAGCTGAGATCTCAGAAGCTGAGATGCAGTTTAAGGTAGGTTCCTTTACAAGGTAAAATCTCTGAGTGAGAGGACTTATCATGTGGTTAAGCTCACCCTAATCAAGAGCAAATATCTTAAGAGTAGGAATCTAAAGACAATATTGAAATTTTGACATTGCTAGTATCATTAAGTGATTGGCAAGTAACATTTGGTATTAATTTTCTGTCACAGGAGATGTTTTATCCCAATTGTTCACACTGTGCCACCTTAATTAACAAAAATTGAGTCTTTCTGGCTGAATGAAACCAACTTACAGTCAAAGAGGGAAGAATGCAAATGGATAATCATAAGATATAATCCAGAAAATCATCCATCCTCAGGGTACTTAGGGACCATGAGAAGTTGTATTTGCTTTCCAGGATTTTAACCTACTAGAGTAATTTGAGAGAGTTAAATAGGTTCAGGAGAGTGATTCCAGATATTAATACCACAATAGGATCATAGATTTAAAACTAGAAAGAACATCAGCAATAATCTAGTCCAGTAATTCTTAGCCCTTTTTTGATCATGAACCCTTGACACCTTCTCACAATGTTTTCAGTTGCATATAATGTAAGATTATAAAAGAAACCAAAATAGTATGTATTTTGTTGTATATTAAAAAATTACATATATTGCTATATATATTATTTATATATGTAATAAATTTATAGTTTACATATTATTTACATATTTACCTATATATTACATTATATATTATATATTTATGTCACATATTTTATATTATATATATTTATGTATAAATACATAAAATATATTATGTATATATTTATATTATATATAAATATTTATATATTTTATATTACATTATATATAACATATAAATATATATTTATACATTTCATGAAATACAAATTCATGGAACCCAGGTTAATATCCCCTCATCTAACTGAATTGCTTTATTTTACAGATGAAGAAATTTAGACCAAGCTAATTTAAGTAACTTGCTCAAGGTCACAGTTACTAACCAGAAAAGCTGTGATTCAAGACACATACATCCTTTGGGTACAAATCCAGCATAACTGTTCTTTGAATTAAATTTTAGGAAAAGATAAGGTGAAACTTAAGGGAAAAGTTTTACCTACTTTTTGTTTTCCATTCTCTGCCTCATATGGGTTATGTGACCCTGAGCAAATGTTTTAATTTCTTAGTATCACCAAGAAATTTTTACTGAGCTTAGACTAGTGAACAATTGCTAGAGCACATTATTAAAACGTATTTCTTCCCTGGGAGTTCCTAACACAGATGAACTTATAGATCTAAACCAAGGGTGGGGAACCTGTGGCCTTCTATATCCATGGGTGAAGCCTTTTGAATGAGTCTAAACTTTACAGAACAAATCCTTTAGTTACGTGAATTTGTTCTGTGAAGTTTAGATTCAGTCAAAAGACTGCACATGCAAAACTAAAGGGCCACATGTGGCCTCGAGGTCACAAGTTCCTCTACCCTGATCTAGACAAAAAAAAAAAGATAATAATAACACATGAAATTGTTTTGATTTATAGTCAAATTTCTAGACACTTAAAAAATCAATATTTCATGGGATTTTTCCCATATATAGACGCTGATCAATTAATAAGATAGAAAAGAAACATGAAGATGGGCTAGTATCATATTAGCCTGGAATGAATAAATATTACATTGTATAGAAGCTGGCTTGTACTGATGATTTGAAAAAAGGGAAAAAAAAACTATCAGCCTGAAAAAATACTTCAATGGATCTGTGATCTCTTCTACATTTATATTCCCTCCAATAGTACATATCACAATCTAATCAGAAATGTTTCATCCTGTGCAGTTCTCACCCATGAAATCCCAATGTAATGGTAGGAATCTATTAAATTTGGTGGTTCAAATGTCAATGCTCTGCAATTCCTTTCAGCCACCAATAGTATTATTCAAGGGGTACTGTGAATGTAAGCACATCAACTTGCTGTGTGGAGAAGAAAATGTTCAATAGTAATTGGCATCATCAGATGAGAAATTTTCAGATATTGTTGAACTTTGTTACTGTCCTTGGAAGTTTCTTTTTTGCAGGGAGAAAATTAGGCTCTCAATTATTCCTCTTCAATTTGGCAGGCTAATGAAGAAAATAAATAACCCCTGTTGGTAGCTAGGACTTGCTCAAGATTATTAAGTATCCATTAACTTGCTTCATTTTGCTATTTTACTTAAGTCAGAGTATGTAGCTGATTAGTTGCCCAATAAGAGAAACACCAGTAGAGGTCTCTCTCCTTAAATGGTTTCTACCTTGGACACTACAATGACTGAACTTCACAGATTGTTTGCCACCATGATCTTAATATATAAAAAATCCTTGTTAAATTTAAATGTTAACTGGATCAAATGATTAAGCCATCATTAGCTATTAACACTTTTATTTAGTATGGTCTTGCCCTAATTGTTGGTAGAATATGACTGATATTATGTATATGCCAAATGTTATTCTTTTATTTGCATATTCATCTACCTATCTACTAGGACCTACCCGTTTACATAGATGTTGTCTCCTCCATTAGAATGTAAACAACTTAAAGGAAATTATTATTTTCACTTTTTCTTTGTATCTCTGAAGGGGGGCCCATGTACATAATAAGTTTCTAATAAATCTTTGATTTTTAGTCTTTTGAGTAGAAATGAAATCAGAAGACATAAGGAAATTACAGACAAATCATAATATGTCTCAAAGACTCTGAGTAGAGGCAAAATAAAGGAATTGTAAAATTGGTTTCATTATAGAAACTAAAAATAATATTTCATGAGTGCTTGCTCATCTGATCTTATTGTGACCATGATGAAAATTCTACAAAAAAAAATAAAGAAGACATCTCTTTTAAAATAAATCACCATGTAACTTAAAACTCAGTGACTCCACTTTATAGGTATACATAGGAGAGAATTATAAAAAATGTACTGGAAAATAAAATTCAAAATTTAAAATAAAGAGGGTAAGAGGCTTATGGACTTATCAGAAGCCTCTCACCTATAAATGATTAACATTTTCTTTCATAAAAAGTTAAAAGGCATTAGATTTGGTAAATATCAAATAGTACTACAAAAATGAAATTGAAATTGACTATATATCAGTGGACAGGCAATGGTGTTACCAAAATATGTCACTTCTGAATTACATTACTGTTAGCAGATTATTGACTAGCTAGAGCAAAGGTAAAAAAAATTAAATAATACACAACTTCAAGGAAGAAATGAGGAGACACTTATGATGGTGACAACAGCTCAAAGCTAAGCTGTTTAGATGAGCTATTAACACTGAAAAATGGCAAGGTAAAAAAAGATAGTAAAAATATTAACTAATCTGCCACCATTTCTATGACTTATGTGGTAGAGATTCATATGTAGGAATGCAGCATTTGTGCTGAGACCTGCCCCGCTATGTAGCAAGGGGGTGTCATTTTACCTTTGGAAAGGACACTGAATAGATATCTCTAGCCTCTTATTCTCCCACCCATCTCCAAGGGAGATTTTAATTTCTGAAAGGAGAGGAAGCATGAGGTTAGGGTCAGAGACCACCATTATTCTCACAGAAAGGGGGTACTGAACTAGAATTATATCTACCTGTTTCCTTAAATAGTATTATTTCCTTAAATATTATTGTGATCATGTTAAAGCCAACTTCAGATTATTGTTCCTCATGATTAGGGGTAAGCAAGACCTCAAACTTTCTATGTAAGGCTTGACTCTTTTCTATCCTAATACCAGTTCCACAATGAACACACATAAGCAATTGCAAAGAAATTTGTTTATCTGAATCATAGTAAAATAGAAATCAGGTAAGAATAAAAAGGAGAATGCGTATGACACAGTATAGAATTAAAGAGTTCTATTAAGACCAATGTAATGGAACAGAGACAAACACACAGAGAGAGAGAGAGAGAGAGAGAGAGAGAGAGAGAGAGAGAGAGAGAGAGAGAGGCAGAGAAAGAGAAACAGAGAGATGAGAGAAGGAGAGAGAGTCACAGATCTCAGGCAATGGGAAATCCCCCTAAATCTTTTTAAGGTAATAAGCTAAATAAGGGAATGATGGATACTCTCAGCTCCTATCATTTTTCCCATTGTCTTTTTCTTGAGCAAATTGAAATGAGGTTGGCTTTTTCATGTTTCTGCTTAAAGTTTCAAGCCAAGAAAAACCAAAATTCACTCAGAACTTGAAGAGACCTGATGAAGATTAAAGAAGACTGGCATTTGGGAGCCATTGTCAATTCCATACTGCCTTTTATGCAGGGCAGGGCATTGACTTCCACTAATAGAATGTCCTATACTAGTGGGCATTGGGATGGTGAATATACTTATTTCCATTGTCTGTAACAGTAAAAACACCATATCTTCAACCATCAGATACCTTAGTGAAGAAATGGAAATGTCAGTTAAAAAAATGAAATTAGATGAGAAAACTGGATAGCATAAACAGGGGGCGGAGCCAAGATGGCAGAGTAGAAACAGCACTTCCACTGTGCTCCAGCACACACCACTTCAAAATCATGTAAAAGGGGATTCAGAACAACCTCTGGAGCTCCAGAACCCAGAGAACAATACAGAGACGCTAACCTCCCACTAAGGACAGCCTTGCACCCAGGCAGGGACAGGCCAGCACAGCACTCTAGGAGCCAAGCCCAGGACTGCATGAGTCAGAGGTTTCAGCCCCAGGGTGGCAGGACAAGCAGCCACCTGGAGGGACCCCAGAATACCAGCTGCTATGGCTTTTCCAGAATTACAAACACATAGATGACTAGGACAAAGGGAGAGGTTATTTCCCTATGGACTTTGGGACCAGTATTAGGGGGCGTGTCAGCTTCTTCCACTGGGGGTGAGAAGCCACTGAAGAGTGGTGGCAGAGTCTCCAGCTTGCAGCTTCAGTTACACCTTCAACTCCTGGCCTGCAGACTGTAGGGGGATGTGGCGATCAGTCTGGGGGGTAATTGCTCCTGCTTTAACCTCCCTGGATCTGGATTGTTGGTCTGGGGTGGAGGTCTTGGGGTGTGTGTCCAGCTTGCCAGAGAGTGTGGGGGCTTCAGGGAGGGCACCCAACTAATACCTCCAGCAGTTCAGAAAATCCCAATGTTTGGGACCGAAGCTCCATTGTCTGGTGGCAGAGTCCTACTGTGGCCATAAGCCCGAAACTCAAGTAATTAAGTGGCAACATGCCTAGGCAAAAGAAACAAAATAAACAGAAAAATTTAACATTAGACTCCTATTTTGGGGGCAAAGAGGATTGAAGCATGAAACAGGAGGAGGACTGTGAGATCAGAATTCTTGCACCAAAAGCCCCAAATGAAAATATGAGTAGGTTACAGGCCATAGAGGACCTTAAGAAGGATTTTTAAAACCAAATAAGAGAAGTGGAGGAAAAATAGGGAAGACAAATGAGAAGGATGCAGGAAAAGTATGAAATGAGAGTCAACACCCTCACTGTGGAAAATAACACCTTATGATATAAGTTAATCCTGAATGACTCAAGAAAGTGAGAAATGCGCCATCCAGAGATATAACTAGAAAGAACTGAGCCTGAATCCTGATGGAAGCAAACTAAATGATCTTGTTCTTCTCATTGTTTGGTTTTACTTCTTCCTTACCATCTTTCATCCCACCTAGTACAATATGCCTTTGTAATTAGAATAATGTTTAATATGAATGCATTTGCAGACCCTATACTGTACTATATGCTGTCATGAGGGGAGGGGGGAGGGAAGTAAAGGAAATTTGAAAATCAAGGAACTATGGAATTGAATCTTGTTAACTGAAACTAAACTAATAAATTAATTAAAAAAAAAGAAAAAAGAAAATAACACCTTAAAAATAGACTAACTCAAGTGGGAAAAGAGGTTCAAAAAGGCAATAAGGAGATGAATGCCTTAAAAAGCCAACTTTGCCAGATGGAAAAATAATCTCAAAAGCTCACTGAGAAGATTCACTCTTTCAGAATTAGACTGGAGCAAATGGAAGCTGGTGACTTTATGAGAAATCAAGATGCTATTAAACAGATCCAAGCAATTGAAAGAATAGAAGACAATGTGAAATCTCATGGGAAAAACCACTGACCTGGAAAATAGATCCAGAAGAGATAATTTAAAAATTATTGAACTACCTGAAAGCCATGATCAAAGAAAGAACCTAGAAATCATCCTTCTAGAAATTCTAGAGATTCTAGAAATTCTCAAGGAAAATTGCCCTGATGTTTTAGAACCAGAGGGTGAAATAGAGGTTGAAAGAATTCACTGATCACCTCCTGGAAAAGATCCCAAAAAGAAAACCCCTGGGAATATTATAACCAGGTTCCAGAATTCCCAGATCAAGGAGAATATTCTACAAGCAGCCAGGAAGAAACAATTTCAATATTGTGGAAATACAATCAGAATAGCACAGGACCTGGCAGCTTCTACACTGAGGGATCAAAGAGGATGGGATATGATATTCCAGAGGGCAAAGGACCTGGGATTAAAAGTAAGAATCACATATCCAGCAAAACTGAGTATCTTGTTTCAGGGGAAAAAATGGTCACTCAGTGGAATAGAGGACTTTCAAGCATTCTTGAGGAAAACAACAGAATTAAATAGAAAATTTGACATTCAGACACAAGAAGAAAGAGATGCTTGAGAAGGTAAACAGGGTAAGGAACTTATCAAAGTTGAACTATTTACATTCCTACATGGAAAAAAACAACTGTAACTAATGAAACATTTCTCAGTATGAAAATAGTTGAAGATGGGTATATGGGCATATGAATATGTATGTGAATGTGTGTATATGTGTTTACAGGTATACACAGAAAGAGGGCACAGGTCAAATTTGGTGAGAAGCAATGATACTTAAGAGGTGAAGTTAAGACGTGAGAGACGAATGTGGCAAGTAGATGGGGAGAGACAGGGGGAGGTAAACTATCTCATGTTGAAGAGGCAAGAGGAAGTAGTTGCAGGGGCAGGGAATAGCAGGAAGGGCAAAAGGAAAAAACATATTCTCATTCAATTTGGTTCAGGGAGAGAATGACATGGGATACTAAATGGGATATCTCACCCTTCAGGATAGTAGTGGGGAGGGGGATGAGAGGGGGGATGATGGAGTGGATGGCATGCTGGGGGGAGGAGACGTTGGAGGCACCCATTTTTGAAGAGGGACAGGATCAAACTAGGGAATGGACCAGGTGGGGGTGGGATAGGTGGGAGGGAAGTATAGTCTGTCTTTTACAATGTATCTACTATGGTAATGTTTTGCATAGCTATACATGTACAACATATACTGAATTGCTTATCTTCCCAGCGGGAGTGGGTGACAAGGGACAAAGGGAATGGATCTGGATTTTAAAGTTTTAAAATTAAATCTTTCAAATTTATATAAATACTATTATTAAGACTATTTTGCATGTCATTGGGAGATAAGCTGTGCAGGCATTGGGACACAGAAAGTCACCTTCCCTAATGGAAAAGTCAAAGGGGATATGGAAGAAGATATGGGAGAGAACAGATTGAATGAGGGGATATACTGTGGGACTGCTATTCTGGGGTGGTGGGTAGGGGAAAAATGGGGAAAACAATTTAACTCAAAATCTGGCAGAAATGAATGATGTAAATCAGAAATTAATAAAGCATTTGGAAAAAAAAGTAAACAGAAAAGAAATTCTTCCTAGAGAGAACAAAATTTTGAACCAAAATAAATGACAAGTTAAAAAACCTGAACACATTTATGCTAAGAATTATAAATGGAAACTTCCCAGAACTTCTAAACACAGAAAACAAAGTATCTATGGAAAGGATCCACTGATTGCTGGAGGGTGGAAGGCACATGCTGAAAAAATCCAAAACGCCTAATAGCTAAATCGAATAATTCCTACTAAATTTAATAATTTCAATTATAAACAAGAAATTATACAAGCAACCAGGAGAATGGTCCTTAAATTATAAAGGAAGGGGAATTTAAACAAGATTTTTCTGCATACACAAGAAATCAGAGGAAATAGAAAAATTTGTTTTGAACAGCAAAGACACAGAAGCAACCCAAGGTAATATACCCTGTGAGCCTGATCCTAAAAATTAATGAAAAGGTTTTCCTACAAAGAAAATCAGAACTAAATAAAATATTGCTTTTCAAAACTCCCTGACAATAAAAATACAAGAAAACTAAAAGTTGCAACCAAAGAAGTCATAGATAAAAAAAAAAAACCTTCCCTCCTAATAAAAGAGCAAAATAGAAAAAGGAATAACAACAAAGACCTTTAAGAGATTTCTTTCTAAAAATGCACAAAGAGATAAGTATAAAAGCAAAAGTCAAATTAAAGAAGTGATCATGGAGAAATAACACCGAGAGGTCATAAACTTAACCTCAGAACACTTCACTTACAAGTTAATAAGATGTTTTTGGTGGGACTAAATTGTAAAATGAAAATAAATTAAAGGGCAGATATCAGGAAAACTATAGCAGTGAATATATGATATACCCCAATCAAGTGAAAAGTTAATAGTGAAGGGAAAATAACTCCTGTAGTCTCACAACAAGAGGTTCCATAGAAGAATGGGTGAAAATGCAAAGGGAAAGACTAAAATATTTCATTGAAATAATCAGAGAAACTGGAATAATTCCTACCATAGAGCAACAATTCCATCCTCTTTATGAACTGTAGGGATTGGCATTTTTACAACTGGGTCACAAAAGAAAAAAGGGAACCAAAGCAAAATATCTGTGAGATAATATTATAGAAAATGTCTAGAAGAAGGAATTAAAAATAGCTACCTTAGAAATTTAATTTCAAAAAGAATATAGAGACTAAAGACAGAATAAATAAATATAAAGGTAAAGAATTTAAAAAACAAAAAAATTCAAAAATGTAAGATCAATAATGAAGATAATCAAGTAAATCAATTCATTTTAGGAAAATATTTCAAAAATGAAAAATAACTCCAACATGTACAAAAATATTTATAGTGGCCTTTTTTGCTGTGGCAAAGAATTGGGAATTGAAGGGATGCCTATCAGTTGGGGAATGACCAAACAATTTGTGGTATATAAATGTAATGGAATATTATTGTGCTGTAAGAAATGATGAGCAGGCTAACTTTAGAAAAACCTGGAAAGACTTGAATGAACTGATGCTAAATGAAGTAAGCAGAACCAGGATAACATTGTACCCAGTAATGTCCACAAAGTGCAATATCTAACTTTGATAGACGTATCTCTTAGCAAATCAAGGATCTAAGAAAACTCAAGAGGATTTATGATGAAAAATGCTGTCCACATCCAGAGAGAGGACTATGTGGAATACAGATTGAACTATATTATTTGCACTCTTTCTGTCTCTGTCTGTCTGTCTCTGTGTGTCTCTGTCTCTCTGTCCCTCTCTCTGTCTCTGTCTCTCTGTTTCTGACTCTCTCTCTCTCTCATTTGTTCCTTTCTTCTTTCCTGTGGTTCCCCCTATTGGTTCTGATTCTTCTTTACAACATGACTAATGTGAAAAAAGTTTAATATGAATGTATGTGTAGAGCCTATGCTGAATTCCTGGCCATCTTGGGGATGGCAGGAATAGATAGGGAGGAAATTTGAAATTCAAAGTTTTATGGAAGTGAATATTGAAAACTATATAGAGATGAATTTTTAAAAAGCCTAATGAAAAATTTGAAAAGAATAAACTTATATATTCTGAAATATTTATAGCAATTCTCTTTATGGTTGCAAAGAACTAGAGATTGTGGTGATGTCCATCACTTGGGGAATGGCTGAACAAGTTGTGTTATATGATTGTGATGGAATATTACTTTGCTCTAAGAAATAATGAGAAAAATATAGAAATATTTGCATGAAATAATGAAGAAGGAAATGAGCATAACCAAGAGAACACAGTTAAACAGTAACAATATTGTTTTAAGAATGACTTTTAGCAAATTGGTATTCTAAATACCCAAATTAATTAAAGAAAATATGAAGAAAGATGCTATCTGCATCCAGAGAAAAAAACTAATAAATAGAAATATGTATAGAAACATTTGACACACACACACAAAGACACACACATATTTATTTGTGTCTAAAGTAGTCATCTCTAGGGTGGGGGGGAAGGGGGAAGAAAAAGAAATTTTTTTCACAATAATGTTCTTGTCTATTTGAAAGGAACAGCAAGTTGTGTATGGTAGATTTGCAGTTTATTTTGCAAACATCTTTTTCGTTGTACTATATTATGAAAATGTTTTATTACAGAAAGTGAGAAAAAAAGAAAAAGGAAGGAAGGAAGGAGAGAGGGAGAGAGAGAGAGAGAGAGAGAGAGAGAGAGAGAGAGAGAGAGAGAGAGAAGAAGGAGGAGGAGGAGGAGGAGGAGGAGGAGAAGAAGAAGAAGAGGTAGATTCCTAGATTCCGTTTGACTAATTTCCTCATAGGAAAAAAAAGAAATTGGATAATTTTATAAAAGGAAGAAACAAGGAACCAATAAGTTAAGCAAACTTTAGAGCAGGAGGAGACTTCAAAAAACATCTAATTTAACCCTGTAGCTGAAGCCTGGTTGTCACAGGGGAGGGGTAACTCTTCCCATGACACAGAAACAATTTTTCCCTTCGTCTGGTATCTCCTTCATGGTTTCTTGACTCTGCCAAGGAGCTTTACACATTGGGAAGTGGGATGAAATATAAAATTCTTAGCATAAGAAGGGATGAGGATTTATGAGGAGCTATCAGAGGCAATTCCAGAACTCCAAATACCAGTCGTGGGTTTATATGCTTCCTGATTGAGACAAGTGAGCTCAAACCCTTCATCCTGAAAGAATTTTTTCCAGTTCCCCCCAATACCGTTAACTTCCTTATGAGATTGCTTCTAACTTACCTTTTAAATATCTTGTCTATACATGGGTTATCTGCACATTGTGCAGCCCATTAAAACGTGAACTCCTTGAAGTCGTTTAAGGTCAGGGATTGGTTTTACCGTACTCTATATTCCCAGAGCTTAAAAAAGAACTTGTTAACTGATGAACTACCTAGGAGCTTACTGGTTAATGTCTTTTTTACCATTTCAAATTGGGTTTTTATTTTGTTTTAATTAGCAAAGTGGTTTTAATTGGATGTTATGGTCCGTGAGTGATTATTGTATTTAAAATTTTGAACTTACTAGCCTGGTTTATTGAAAATCTGATGAACACAGAAGAAAATAAGAATTTAATAAGTACTTGCTAATATGACAGGCAGATGCTAAGTACCTTCCAAATATTATTTCATTTGATCTTCACAACAATCCTGGAAAGTAGATGCTATTGTTATCCCCATTTTGTGGTTGAAGAGAATAGAGCATACTTCACTGAATTTACATGACTTGCCCAGCGTCACAAAGAGAGTAAGTGTCTTGTCAAATTTGAATTCAAGTCTTCCTTACCCAAGAACCAGTGCTCTAGCCTCTGTGGCCCATGATTGCTTGAGAATTTCTCATTTTCCAGGATTGGGAGCTGAAGGTCATGGAGGTTAAGTGATTTACCCAAAGCCATAAAAGTATTAAACATCCTGGTCAGTATGAGGACTCCCATCATCTCATTTTAGAACCAGTGTTCTTTCTATTGTGCCACAGTATTAGAAAAACAAGAGGTCTTGTCCATTAGTAAACATTGGAGGCCTTGTCTCCAGCTAAGCTAGTTTTGGGTCTTGCTTCCAGAAGAGAGAAAACATAATACGTTTGCTTGGAGTGGGACCAGTATTTTTGAGTGAATCAATTTATAAGATAATATAGCTAAGAACTCAGTAGGATGCTGAGGAATATTATGTTTTTTCTAGGAGATAGACAGCTAGTAAAAATCTAGAAATAAAGTACTGTCTAGAAGAGCAGACTGCAATGGGCAATCACAGTGGCAACTTAGAGGCAACTAGAGAAACCTGAATGTGTGTATATATGTTCCTGGCGAAAAAAAGCCAGGAAGGGTGTTTGTACAGGAGAGAAAAGGATGCTGGAAATTAACTGACACTTTGAAGTTTTGTCTAAAGCAATCCCTATTTTAAATTCTGCCTTGGATAGATTATATCATACACTTAAGGGCAAGAAGGTGAGAGTAGGAGAAGAAAATCAATTTGAAGCATCTCAGGTGACATTGGTTTTAAAAGAAAATTTCTATTTTGCATACCAGCAAAATTTGAGAGCATCTTCTATCCTAAGGCTCATAATTGGAGCTAACTTTGGCTTATGGGGTATATTACTGTAATATTTGTTACCACCCTGGACACTGGCTAAATGATATGCTGTCCCCATTACTTCCTTCTTAGATCTCTGCTCTAACTGAATACATCTATTGACTCCATCCCATACATACTTTCCTTAGGTTCTTTTTATTAAATGATATATGCTATTTACATCAGAAATGCACACCTTTATGTGGCTTTTCTCCAAAACCCTATTTAAAGCTGAGCTCTTTTACAGAAATATTTCATTATTCCAGATAACTTTGTTCATCACTTTTCTTTCATCCTTCTTAACATTTATAAACATGTAATTGATTCATTCAGCAATCACTTATTAAGCATCTACAATGGGAAAATCTGAGTAGCAACATTGGGACTAAGGCAAAGAAAACCTGACTTCAAATATTATTTCTAAGTGTCTGTGAGACCCTTAGAAAGTCAATTGTTCTCTAACTGATCCAGATCCCTCTATAATATAGCACAATGAAAAGCCAAGGGCTGTTCTTCATTTGTAGAGGGATTTTATCACCAAGAGTTCCTTATATAAGTCCAAATAAAAAGGGAAAAATGGTCAGAGCATTCTTCTGAGTGGATCATAGAATCATAGATCTAGAAGGGACCTCCAAAGCCATACTGTTTAACTTTTACATTTTACGGATGAGGATGCTGAAGCCCAACAAGTTTAAGTAATTTGCCTTAGGTCACACAGATCGTCAGCATTCAATGTGGAATTTGAACCAAAGTACTTAGACTCCTGAATCAGTACTGGTATCCCTACCATTACAAACATTTTCAAAATTCTGGCTCTATTCTTTCACTCCGATTGCATTTTATAAATTCTGGGAAGGTTGCCTGAACCAGATTAAAATAAAATTGTGAAATAACAAACACAATTAATAAAAATACAGTGCAATAAAGACAAAGTTAATTTATGTTTTTCTAAGTCAGTATGTGGCACAGGGATCCATTTCTATTTGAGTTTTTGTTTTACTGATTTAGACAATACATTTCTGAGTGCCAGAGAACACCTTATGATATCAAAATATAAGCTTTAGGTTCAATTTATGTATTAAAGATTGAAATCCAAATAGTTTTGAATATTTCACATTTAATTGGACTCTCACCTTCCCTTTGGCAACACACAAACTTAGAAGATATCTTTTTGTAGAATTGCTGGCTTCTGATGCAGATATTCTTAGGAAATATTAGCATGTTCTACAATCGACCCTACGGCACTGGAATTTTTTCAAAGTACACAGTTTTATCCTTTTCATAATTCATCTCAGGAGACTATAAGAGATAGAGATCAAGATAGGTATTACTTCTATTAAGCACTTACTATGTGCCAAGAGTTGTGTTATGTGAGGAGATATAAATAGAAGGATGCTAGATAGTCCTTATCCTTAAGGAGTTTACAGTCTTATAAAGAAAGAGGACACATGAAGGGAAGCTGCAAAAGTACATGGTGACATGGCTAGAGATGTCTAGAAGGTGTTGTGGAGTTCTGAAGGTTAGTATGGTAAGGCCATATCTGGACTATCAAATCCTAGCAGTGTCCTAAGAGTGGAATACAATTTTCTGTGCTGAAACATTGGAGTCAAGGGTCTGGATAGAAACCACTGAGTTGGAAATGCCTGAGAAGTGCTGTTGGAACCTGGAATTTTACAATGTAAGTCCAAAGCTGGCCTATCAAAGAGCTAACATATACCTTGAAAATGATCTAATCGAGCCCATTTACTCATTTTCAAATGAGGAAGCTGAGGCCCAGATAAAGGGAGTGACTAAACCAAAGGTAATGGTATTATCAAATTTCGGACTTAGAAGCTACCTAAGATTCATATAACTGGAAGAATGTATTATGTCAGTCATTCTACCAAGCAATGATTGCTCTACACTTCAAAACTTTAGAAAATCCATTGTTTCCCCCATGTATATACATGCTCCATATAGTAATAGCTGGCACTGCTAGTTTTTGTGATAAAGATTCCATCACCTATTGCCAGACATTCTCGTTGTTTCTCATACATGACATTATCTCTATTCTCTGTGCCCTTGCAATAGATGCCTCTGGCTCCCCATCTTTTGTGTTCATTCCCTTCCTCACCTCTAATTTAGAGAATCCTTTAAGACTCAGTCCAATTATAATCATCTACAAGAAGTCTTTCTTGACCCTTTCATCTACTAGTTCTCTCCTTCTCAAACTACCTCTCATTTAATTACTAGGTATTTATTCATATACATTATCTTTGTGCTTATTCTGCTTCTGATTATTAGTATACTTGCCTCCTCCATTAGAATGCAAATTCCTTGAGAAGAGAAATTATTTCATGCTTTGTATTTCTATCTTCAACACCTAGCACAGTCTTATACAGTGGATTCTTGATCAGTGCTTATTGCTTTATTAGATTGAAGAAATATCTCTGAATTTGGCTAGGTTAGACTGTTACTAAGCAACTTCTCAAAATCTTTCCAGTTTGGTGGTACCTGACATAGCTTGTGATAGCTCAGAGTCTTCTCTATATTAGGATGAGATATTAGAATTAGATTTTAGTGGATATTATCAAGCACCATCTTAAGATATAATGAATATAATTTTATGATCCAGGTATAAGTAAATATCTATTTTTATTTTTTTTCCCTAAGGACCAGTCCAGGCTTAAGGTTTTTCATCAAGAGGCCAGTCACTTTGTTGTCTTTAGGATGCCTTTGGGATGACGTCTTTGGTCATAGAAACTCACAGAACAAAGGAGAATAAAAAATTCCCCTATGTCCTGGGTGGCCCCTTTCTGTTTCTGCAGCACTAGAGTCAGAGTGGTGGAAATGGGTGCAGAGGATACTAAGTATTAACTTAATTTTAAAATAAATTTTAAGTATTAACTTAGTTGTTGGTATTTCATATGTGAGATCTTACTCCAGTAACCAATCTGTATGTGCAGCAATAGAGGAAATGAGTTTTACATTCTTACTATAAGTGAATCTTACTTACAAATCAATCAATCAGGCATGTGATAAGCAACTACTATGCAGTAATTACTCTACTGCTTACTAAGGATTCAATATGTAACAGAGATAGTCCCTGTTCATAAGTTTACATTTTACTATGGAATGACAAATTCATAGAGAAGCTAATACCAGAGAGATAAATATAAAATTGGGAGATTAGGGATAGCAAGATAACATGACTAGGGATAACAAGATTAGCAGATAAGGAAAGTTTTCTTATACAGAGAACAACTGAAATTGAACCTTGAAAGAAGTTAAGGGTTCCAAGAGGTAAAGGTTGGAAGGTAGCCTATTCCAGGGATGATACACAGTTTTCTCAAATTTCCAGATGCTGGAGATGGAAAGCTGTGTATGATGATAAATATGCCAGTTTGGTTGGAAAACTCATATGCAAGTCATAGTAATACATAAGTAGATTTGAATGATAATGTAGGGTCAGATTGTGAAGGAATACGGAGTCTATATTTTATTTTTAATTAGATATTTTGTTAATTAATTGTAAAAATTAATTGTAAATTAATGTAATTAATTTGTAATTAATGCAATTAAATGTAAAAAACTATCATTTTTTAAAATTTAAGTTCCCAATTCTCTCCCCACCTACCCACCTACTAAGTTCCCTCTCCTTGAGAAGGCAAACCATTTGATCTCAGTTATGAATGTGAAATCATACAAAACATATTTCTATATTAGCCATGTTGGAACAGGAGACAGAAACAAAATAAACAGCAAAAAAGTAAAGTTAAAAAAAGGGTATGCTTCATACAGAGTTAATCAGTTCTCTCCCTGGAGATAGATAGTGTATGTCACAATGGATCCTTCTCCAAGACAACACACAATCTAATATACACAATACTTACACAATAATATTGAAAATGTTTTTGCATTAATAATGTTGTGGAAAAAGAACCAGAACAAAAGGGAAAAACAAAAGAAAGAAAAAAAACAACAAAAAAGAGAAAATCTGCATTCAGATTACATACTTCATTCTCTGGATGTGGACAGTATTTTTCATCATGTATCCCTTGAAATTATTTTAGATCATTACATTTTTGAGAAGAGCTAAGTCTATCAAAGCTGGTCATTGTACAACTTTGCTCTTACTGTGTACAATTTTCTCCTGGTTCTGCTCACTTCACTCACATAAGTCTTTCCATGTTTTTCTAAAATCCACTTGCTAATTATTTCTTGAAGAACTATCATATTCTTATAATCTGTTTTTACGGTGTTATTTTCTTTAGCATTTTATCATTTATCCTTTACCAAGCTCTTGACTTGTTTTTCATGATTTTCTTTTATCATGGTCATTTGTCTTCCCAATTTTTCCTCCCTCTCTTCCTTGATTTTCAAAATCATTTTTGAGCCCCTCCTTGGCCTGAGACCAATTCATTTTTTTCTTGGGGGCTTTTGCTGTAGGTGCTTTGACTTTGTTGTCTTCAGAGTGTGTGTTTTAATCTTCCTTGTCACCATAGTAACTTTCTATAGTTAGAGCTATTAAAACTTTTTAAAATATTTATTTTAATAAGCTGTCTTAGATTGTTGGAGAAATGTTATAGCTTAAAGTCTGTATTCCTCTTTAAATTTCAAATTAATGAAAAATTATTAAACCGTGATAAATTCACAATGAGAACCACTCACTCCCTCTTCAGTTATCTCCTGGTTGCTGTGTCCCTGGAGATGGTGAGCAGTAACCAGGGTTCACATGTTGCTTGTCCACATTATCTAAAGTCATTGTGAAAGTATTCTCTATTAAATTGATCCATTTTATTTTTACTTTACCTTAAGATCTTTTACTTTTTTTGTTTTGTATCGTACTATGCTATCAAACACTGAAAGGTAATGGGAGACTATTGTAATCTACTGGGATTTCAAATAAAATCTGAGTAATTTAAATGAATTATTGAAGCTTTTATTAAGCTCTTACTAAGTGGCAAGAAAAGCAGTTGCGGGAACAGTGGATAGAGTGCTAGACTTGGAGTCAGGAAGACTCACTCATCTTCACTGTTTCATATTTGGACTCAAACACTCACTAGCTGGTTGGATCTGCTCAAGTCACTTAACCCTGTTTGCCTCATTTCCTCATCTATAAAATGAGTTGGAGAAAGAAAGGGCAAACTACTCTAGAATATCTACCAAGAAATCCCCCTATGAGGGTAGAGTCAGACAGGACTAAAAAAAAAAGTATTACAAGTACGGTGCTAAGCAAATTATAAATACACAACCATACATATACCTATATATTATGAATGTGTGTATGTGTGTATGTATATATGTATGCATCCATGTATGTATATGTATGTATCTCTATCCTATACCAATATATATCTATCTATCTACGTATCTATCTATCTATCTACATATCTACCTATATATTGATTATATTTGGAAGGGGAATATGGTGAATATAACTCAAGATATAGCATAGTATAATAAAAAAGAGCCCTGGACATTCACCTGAGAGATTACTGGAATCAAATCCTTCTTCACACACTTTCTAGCTTTGTGATCCAGGGCAAGTCTTAACCTCTTATTTAAGAATAAGTGAAATAAGGATAACTTTATAATAGGTAGCTACTAACATTTTGTACAAATGAGGTTAGTCAGGTAATTGTTAATTTTGAAGTAATATATAAACATTAATTAAGAACTTACTATGTGCAAGATACAATTACAATTTCTTCTGATCTTCACATTATCCCTGGGATGTAGGTACTATTATTATCCCCATTTTATAGTCAAAGAAATTGAAGTCAATAGATTAAATTACTTGCTCAGGATCATGCAGCTAGAAAATGTCTGAGGCCAGATTTGGGCTCAATTCTTTCTGACTCCAGACCTGGCACTCTATCTACTGTGCTACCTTAATTGCCACTTTCTTTTTTGAGGAGACACATATGGAATTCATTAGTGTGGGCAAAGATTAATATAGAAGAATGGAAACTCTCTCTACCAAATCAGACCAGAGATTGATCTATAATAACATCTTGAGAGTTGCTGGGAGCACTGAGAGACATTTTTCAATTGAGCTTGTCTTTCTGGATTTCAGTTTGCTCAGAGATACATCAAGGGCATTGGAACAGATTATTTTTAGGGTCACTTTCAGCTCTGATGGGCTATTCTATGCTAATAAATGAGATAATTATGAAGGGGAAATCCCTTCAAATTTGGAGGATATCACTATGCACAATTATATAAGCTTGCTATAAGTTTACTTTTTATTTATCCCATTGCTTTTATATACATTGTATTTCTCCACCACCACCCCCATTTATACCCGTAGCTAACTTGTATAAAACTTAAATATTTTCCTGTTATCGATCTTATTATATTTGAGTCACTCCTCTATAATCTGGAGTAGTCTATTATCAGACTACAATAGCATATTTCATTACTTTATAGTGAAATAGTATTATTTAGTGAATATGAAAAGATACATAGTGTTTGTCAAGAGTCAGACAAAGCTTGGTCATTGATTTGTTGTTGCTGTTGTTGAGTTGTTTTCAGTCATGTACAACTTTCCATGACCCCCTTTGGGATTTTCTTTTCAGAGGCATTAAAATTGTTTACCATTGCCTTCTCCAACTCCCTTTACATATGAGGGACTGAGGCAAAAAGGGTGAAGTGACTTCCCCAGGGTCAACTAACTGGTAAGTGCCTGAGATTGGATTGGAACTCAAGTCCTCCTAACTCCAGGGCTAGGGCTCTATTCACTCTGGCACCTAGCTGCCCTATGACATTTCTTTGTCTCAGAGTTGGCTATCCCAAATCAATGATTGCCTAAAATGCTTAATCTTTCATGGAAAATCCCTCATCATTGAAGAGTAGGAGAAATGAAAGTAAAGGCAAGGAGAGTTGACATTGTTATCAATAATTCTATATCAGAAAGTTACGTTCACTATGTTGAGAATATTTAAATGTCCTGCTAAACAGGCCACACAAATATCACTTTGTTGAATTAGAGAGAACACATTATATTTGAATTGACTGAAGAAATGTAAGTATCTGTTATGGACAGATCCTTCAACAAGTCCCTGTCAGTATAATTAGTAAAAAATGCTGTCATCAGAGTCTCTTTGTATTTTGTCTCTAACATCCTTTGACATGCAGTAGCATCTATCCAAAGCAGAAGACGTGATAACATTCTGTCTGGTCATAATGTTAATTTCACCCTTGAAAAGGTGGAAAGAGCAACAAAGGGAACTTCTGTCCTATATCTGATGTGATCAATTAGTAGGAATTACTTTTGAAAGTATACATGACCAGAATCTTTTGGGCAAGAGAACAGTCCATCATTGAATTCATGAATGGGATAAAAAAGCCAGAGATAGAGAGAGATGGAGATTGGAATAAGAAATCTGGGGGTGGGGGGCAGAGCCAAGATGGAGGAATGGAAACAGCACTTCCATGGAGTTCCTACCCACACCACTTCAAAATTATGTAAAAGGGGGATTCTGAACTACCTCTGGAGATCCAGAACCCACAAAATGACACAGAGAAGCTAACCTGCTGAGGACAGGCCAGGAGCTTGGCAGGGAGCAGCCAGCACAGTGCTCTGGGAGAAGAGCCCAGGACCACATGAATCCCATGTTTTAGCCCCAGGGCAGGCAGACCAGCAGCCGGTGGGAGGGACCCTAGAACACGAGAAGCTGTGGCATTTCCAGAATTATGAACACATAGATGTCTAGGACAAAGTGAGTGGACAGTGCCCTATGGACTTTGGGACTAGTTGGGGGAGAGAATAGCCTCTTTCCCCTTGGGGCAAGAAGCCACTAAGGAACCAGCGCAGCTTGCTCCATATTGCCACCTTGCAGCTTCAGCTCCTGGCCTGCAGACTGTAGGGGGATCTGGTGATCAGTCTTGGGGGTAATTG
This sequence comes from Gymnobelideus leadbeateri, assembly GCA_011680675.1. Classification (NCBI taxonomy): domain Eukaryota; kingdom Metazoa; phylum Chordata; class Mammalia; order Diprotodontia; family Petauridae; genus Gymnobelideus; species Gymnobelideus leadbeateri. The sequence continues at coordinate 61,937 of WOXC01002800.1, forward strand.
CTCTTGTTTTACCCTTCTTGGATCTGGATTGCGGTCTGGGTTGAAGGTCTTGGGATGTGAGACCAGCTTGCCAGAGCTTGTGGAGGCTTCAGAGAGACCTTCCAAGTAAAAGCTCCAGCAGTGGAAAAATCCCCAGCATTTGGGACAGAAGCCCCCCTGTCTGGTGCCAGAGTCCTACTGTGGCAACAAGCCCCAAAGTCAAGTAATTGAGTGGCAACATACCTAAGCAAAGGAAAAAAATAAATAGAAAAATTCAACATTAGACTCCTATATTGGGGGCAAAGAGGATCAAAGCATGGAACAGGAGGAGGAATGTGAGGTCAGAAATCCTGTACCAAAAGACCCAAATGAAAATACAAGCTGGTTACAGGACATAGAGGTCGTTAAGAAGCAGATAAGAGAAGTGGGGAGGGGGGAAATTGGGAAGATAAATGAGAAAGATGCAAGAAAAGTATGAAATGAGAGTCAACAGCTTGACTGAGGAAAATAGCACCTTAAAAAATACACTAAATCAAATGTAAAAAGAGGCTCAAAAAGCCAATGAAGAGAAGAATGCCTTAAAAAGCAGAATTTTCCAGATGGAAAAAGAATCTCAAAAGCTCAATGAGGAGACTCATCCCTTCATAATTAGACTGGAGCAAATGGAAGCTGGTGACTTTATGAGAAATCAAGACGCTGTTAAACAGATCCAAAAGAATGAAAGAATAGAAGTCAATATGAAATATGTCATGGGAAAAACCACTGACCTGGAAAATATATCCAGGAGACACAATGTAAAAATTATTGGACTACCTGAAAACCATTATCTAAGAAAGAATCTAGAAATCATCCTTCAAGAAATTCTCAAGGAAAATTGCCCTGATGTTTTAGAACCAGAGGGTAAAATAGAGGTTGAAAGAATCCACAGATCAATCCTGAAAAAGATCCCAAAAAGAAAACTCCTAGTAATATTGTAGCCAGGTTCCAGAATTCCCAGATCAAGGAGAAAATACTACAAGCAGCCAGGAAGAAACAATTTCAATATTGTGGAAACACCATCAGGTGTAGGATAGTGCACCATCATAGTGCAGGATCTGGGAGCTTCTACCCTGAAGAATCAAAGGGCATGGAATATGATATTCCAGAGGGCAATGGAGCTGGGATTAAAACCAATAATCACCTACTCAGCAAAACTGAGTATCATGTTTCAGGGGACATTCAAGGACTTTCAAGCATTCTTAAGGAAAAAACCAGTGTTGAATAGAAAATCTGACATTCAAACACAAGAAGCAAGAGATGCTTGAGAAGGTAAACTGGGGAAAAAAAAAACATTATGAAATTATCAAAGTTGAACTATTTACATTCCTACAGGGAAAAATGATAACTGTAACAGATGAAACTTTTCTCAGTATGAAAATAGTTGAAGAAGGGTAAATGGGCATATGAATACATATGGGAATGTGTGGATATATGTTTTCAGGCATACATAGATAGAGGGAACAGGTCACATTTAATAGGAAGGGATGATACTTAAAAGGAAAAATTAAGAGGTGAGAGAGGAATATAATGAGAGTAGATTGGTAGAGACAGAATGGGGTGAACTATCATATAGAAGAAGCAAGGGAAAATGGTTACAAGGGAGGGGAAGAACAGGAAGGCACAAAGACAAAACCTTATCCTCATTGAATTTGAATCAGGTAGAGAATGACATACATACTAAATAGGTTTTCTCACCCTACAAGAGAATAGGGGAGAAGGGGATGAGACTGGGGTCAATGGAAGGGAGTGCAGGCTCAGGGGGGGGGGGTTGGAAGCACCCACTTTTGAAAAGGGACAGTACCAAAGTGAGGAGTGGACCAGTTGGGAGGTGGGATAGGAGGGAGGGAATATATTCAGTCTTTTACAACATATCTACTATAGTAATGTTTTGCATAGCTACACACTTATATACTAAGTTGCTTATCTTCCTTTTAAAACTAATTTAAAAAATATATATACATATACATGTATATACATATATACATATATATACATATATATATATATATATATATATATATATATATATATATATATATATATATATATATATATATACTGTTGTTAATACTATTGTGCATATAATAGGGAGATAAGAATTCGGGCACAAGGATTCACCTTGCCCTAGTTTGGAAAAGGGGATATCCCGTGGGACTGCTATTCTGGGGTGGCAGGTAGGGGGAAATGAGGAAAACATTGTAACTCAAAATCTGAAGGAAATAAATGATGTAAACCAGAAGTTAATAAAGCATTTAAAAAATAAGACATATAAATAGAGGAAGAACTGAAAAAAAGCCCCAAGTGATTCTTCACCCTTTTGGAGTATCTATTGCTCTTTCTCCTTATACCTTCTCTGTCAAAGTGGGGAGCTGTGCCTTTATATGCATATGCTCTGTCTAAAGACTGCTTATGTTTTGCAAAGTATTTTGTGGTTTAGAGCTAGATTATTTCTTCCATATTTATTCTGTCATTGGTTGTTTGTTTTAAATTGGGACAATTAACTCTTTTTATCCTGCAATTTTCATTTCTGATTTCGTGCACTAAAATTCTAGACATATTTAGAGCAGAAAAGAAAAGATTTGGAGTTGAGGGAGGGGATTCACAGGGGTAATTTTTATGTGTATGAAGAGCTTACATGTATCAGTGAGATTAGATTGATCCTGTTTGTACCCAGAGAGCAGAACTAGGAGTAAGGATAAAAGTTGTGAAGAGACATATATAGAAAGTTGTAAGGAACTACTTAAGAATTTGAGCTACTCAATAATGGAATGAGCCTTTATGGTAACTAGTGTGGACCCACAATCTGAATACCTTCAGACAGAAACAGGTTGACCATTGGTGTTCATAGCGTTGAAGAAAGTATTCTTGTTCCAATCAAAGTTGGAATAGACTGAGACTGTGGTTTCTTCTAATTCTTTGAGAGAAATGATTATTAATAACCAACAATTTGGGGAGATCCAGAGTCCCCTCTTTATTTAACATCCTCAGTCTCTGAAGGAAATTGTTGATAATGAGACTGAATTAACTTTCTCCTCAGTCTTGCTCAGACTCATCTCACCACTTTACAAGGAATTTCAGCTGGGAAAAAACACTGTGCTCTATATTGGTTTGGGTGGGGATAAATTATTTCATTAGATTGCTCAAGGCTGGACAATTTAGAAATAAATTACTTAATCAGAATTATATCACCTAGCCCTCAGTAGAAGAGGTTCACCTTCCTTTGTAATATTGATTCTATCTCATTACTTTTTACCCAATTAGGTTCAATTGTCAACCTCATGAATACCCAACTTTCTGAGGGCACATAAGTTTTGAGTGGAGACTATAAGAGGTTTTTGACATTTTTTTAAACAAATGCTTTATTAACTTCTGTTTTACATCATTCATTTCTGCCAGATTTTGAGTTACAATCATTTCCCCCCATTATTCCCCTACCCAACCTCCCAGAATATCAGTCCCACAAGATATTGCTTCCTCCAATCTCCTCTCTCCCATACCTTCTCCCATATCCCCTTCGACTTTTCCATTAGAGAAAGGTGAATCTTTGTGTCCCAATGCCTGCACATCTTATCTCCCAATTATAAGCAAAAGAGTATTAATAATAGTATTTATATATATTTGAAACATTTAATGTTAAGACCTCGAATTTCAGATCCATTTCCTTCCTCCCTTGTCACCCATTCCCCCTGGGGAGATAAGTAATTCAGTATTTGTTGTACATGTCTAGCTATGCAAAACATTATCATAGTTGATATATTGTACAAGGCTGCTTATAATTCCCTCCCACTCATCCCACCCCCACCTGGTCTATTCCCTACATGATCCTGTCCCTCTACTATAGTGGGTACTTCCAACCTCCCCTCCCCCCAAGGATGCCCCCCCCCCCATCCATCATCCCTCCTCTCATCGCCCTTCCCCCTATTCTGCTGCAGGTTGAGATATCCCATTTAGTATGTATGTCATTCTCTCCCTTAACCAAATTCAATGAGAATGTGGTTTTAGCTTTTTTGCCTTCCTTTTCTCCACCTCCCTTGCAACCACTTCCCCTTGCTTATTCTACATGAGACAGTTTACCCTACCCTGTCTCTCCCTATCTCCTCTTGCCACTTTCCTCTCTCACCTCATAATTTCATCCCTTGAGTATTCTCCCTTCCCAACAAATTCAACATATGCCCTCTATCCATATATAACTGTAACCATTCACATTCACATATGTATTCATATGACCACACACCCTTCTTCCATTATTTTCATAGTGAGAAAGATATCATCAGACACAGCTATTGCTTTTCCATATAGGAATGTAAATAGTTCAACTTTGATAAGTTCCTTTTGATTTCTTTTCCCTGATTACCTTCTCAGGCATCTCTTGCTTCTTGTGTCTGGGTGTCAGATTTTCTATTCAATTCTGGCTTTTTCCTCAAGAATGCTTGAAAGTCGTCTATTCCACTGAATGACCATATTTTCCCCTGAAACAAGATACTCAGTTTTGCTGGGTAGGTGACCCTTGGGTTCATTCCCAGTTCTTTTGCCCTCTGGAATATCATATTCCATGCCCTTCGATCCCGCAGTGTAGAAGCCGCCAGGTCCTGGGCTATTCGGATTGTGTTTTCACAATATTGAAATTATTTCTTCCTGGATGCTTGTAGTATTTTCTCCTTGATCTGGGGATTCTGGAACCTGGCTATAATATTCCTGGGAGGTTTCTTTTTGGGATCTTTTTCAGGAGGTGATCTGTGGATTCTTTCAACCTCTATTTTACCCTTTGGATCTAAAACATCAGGGCAGTTTTCCTTGAGGATTTCTTGAAGGGTGCTTTCTAGGTTCTTTCTTTGATCATGGCTTTCAGGTAGTCCAACAATTTTTAAATTGTCTCTCCTGGATCTATTCTCCAGGTCAGTGGTTTTTCCCATGAGATATTTCACATTGCCTTCTAATCTTTCATTTGTTTGGATCTGCTTAACAACATCTTGATTTCGCATAAAGTCATTAGCTTCCATTTGCTCCAGTCTAACTCTGAAGGAATGAATCTCCTCAGTGAACTTTTGAGATTCTTTTTTTATCTTGCAAATTCGACTTTTTAAGGCATTCTTCTCCTCATTGCCCTTTTGGGACCCCTTTGCCATTTGAGTTAGTCTATTTTTAAGGTGTTGTTTTCCTCAGTCAGGCTGTTGACCCTCATTTCATACTTTTCCTGCATCCTTCTCTTTTCTCTTTCCAATTTTTCCCTCCACTTCTCTTATTTGATTTTTAAAGTCCTTCTTCAGTTCCTCTATGGCCTGCAACCCACTCATGTTTTCCCCTGGGGCTTTTGGAGCAGGACTTTTGACCTCACAGTCCTTTTCCCGTTCTATGCCCCCAAAATAGGAGTCTAGGGTTGCATTTTTCTGTTTCCTTTGCCTTGGCATGTTGCCACTTAATTACTTGACTTTTGGGCTTGTTGCCAAACTATGGCTTTAAGGCTAGATAGAGGTATTTTCATCCCAAACGTGTGGGGGGCAACTTCCGTTTCTGGCAAGCTGTAAACCCACCCACTACTTCCACCCTAGATGACAATCCAGATCCAGGGAGGTTAAAGCAAGAGCGATTATCCCCCAAGACTGTTCACTGCATCTCCCTACAGTTTGCAGGCCAGGATCTGGAGCTGCCTCTGAAAACTACAAGATGGCGTATCTCCTCAGCGGCTTCTAGCCCCCAGGGAGGGAAGCTGACGCATTCCCCAAATACTAGTCCCAAAGTCCATAGGACACTAACCTCTTACTTTGTCCTAGGCATGTCTATGTTGATAATTCTGGAGTCGCCACAGCTGCTGGTGTTCTGCGGTCTCTCCAGCTGGCTGCTGCTCCTGCTGCCCTGGGGCTAAAACCTCAGCTCACGGGGACCTGGGCTCCCCTCGGCTCTGCTCCCCATGCTCTGAGCGCTATGTGCTGCCGGCTCCCAGAGTGCTGCGCTGGTCCTTCCTGCTGGGCTGCTGGGCTGTCCTCAGCGGGAGGTTAGCTTCTCTGTGTCGTTCTGTGGGTGCTGGGGCTCCAGAAGTTATTCAGAGTCCCCTTTTACATAGTTTGGGGGGAATCTGGGGGCAGAGTGGCTTGGATGAGCTGTTTCTACTCCGCCATCTTGGCTCCACCCCCCGGTTTTTGACATTTGAGAGTGTCACTGACCTATTTTATTGATCAAATACTAGTATTATAAATAAAATGCTTAATTACTAGAATGTATGTCTCTTGACATTTTTAAAGATCACATCTTATGTTTTGTGCCTCTGTGATTCTCTCATCTATGATCAATGGATCTACTGTTCAGTATTACTTTTCTCTGTTTAGTGCTCCAAATTCTCCAAGTGCCACCTGTTTATTGACACTTTTGCACTTTGGGGCATCTGTATATTTGTGACTTCATTAGATGAGCTACTCCACTGATTATATATATATATAAAATCAGAACTTTCTCATTCTTTAGAATATTTAATTATGTTTACCCATTCATCTTCCAGAGAAACTATTCAGAGGGCCTTCTTCGTTCAATATTTCAGGAATACTAGTGCTGAATTTAAGCTGTTCATATTTTGCTTTCTTTTCTCCCTCTGTGGACTTGCTATGCTGATCACAGATGTCCTTGATAATATTTATGGATGCCTCCTCTGCTGTACAAGTGATCATCAGTTACATGCTGCAACCTATATCTTTCTATATCCTTGGGATGATTTGTTACTCTTGAATCTTCCAAAACTACAATGTTTCATAGTTTGAAATATCAATAGAAGAATAATGTATAAGCTTAAAATTTGGGATCATTGAAAGCTATCTGCAATTTCCCAAATGTCTTTGGTTCCAATCTCCTTCTTCTACTGCATTCTAGGACTCACTCATTGTCCATCTGCCATAACTGTCTAATATACATATTTATGCATAATATTTATGGACAATGGGCTAACTTAACAGGAATCTCTGTCCAGCTGCACAGCAGAGTCTGGGCAATGTGTGTTTTTCAAACACTTTTGTAGGGGCAAGGGGAGCGGGATGCTGTAAATTTTAATGATGAGGCTTTGTAATGTCTTCAGACTTGCTTCAATTAATGTCATAATATAATCTGCAAGTAGGAGCACTTGGAGAATCTCACTATTAATAATTCAAGACATTCTGTGTGACACTTAAAGTATTTTCTAGTGGCTTTACACTGATGTTTCATTAAAATAAGTAGTCTCTTTGTTCCTGTTCTAACAGGGAGACATTCTATAACTAGTATAAGGTCTAAGGATGGAAATTTTCTCATAATAATATCAGCCAAAGGCATTCCATTCACAAAACAAATCACCTCACCAGTGTTGTTTATGTTAATAGAAACTTCTTTTAATATACAACACTTTTACATAATGATGGTGTTTTTCTCCCTATAGCCCTGGAGCAAATATGTTTGCTGAGTGAAAGGCTCTGATATAAGTTTTGAGAGAATCTTTGTTATCTACCAGATTTATAAAGGGAAAGAGGGACTGTTCAACACTTACCAATTTCTTTTAATGTCATTTTATTCTTTAATAAAAGTGCTGGGGGATTTCCAATGTGCTCTGCCCCACACAAATTTCAAACAATGTGAAAGGGAGCTCCGAACAACTTCTGGAGCCACAGCACCCACAGAACAGCACAGAGAAGCTCAGGAGCCCTGCAGGGAGCGGCCAGCGCAGCGCTCTCAGAGCAGGCACCACAGTGCGCTGGGAACACACAGCACAGCCCGCAGCCCGCAGAGCCAAGCCCAGGTCCGAGGTTTTAGCCCCAGGGCGGCCGGGTCTTCAGCCGGCTGGTGGAACCCCAGAACACCAGCAATTGTGGCGATTCCAGAATTATCAGCACAGATATGCCTAGGACAAAGTGAGAGGTTAGTGCCCTATGGACTTTGGGACCAGTATTTGGGGAACACGTGGCTTCCTCCCCTGGGTGAAAAAAGTTGCTGAAGAAACAGCTGCACAGAAGCCATTTTGCAGCGTCAGTAGTGGCTCTAGCTCCTGGTCTACGAACTGTAGGAAGATCCAGCAATCAGTCTGGGGGTTAATCGCTTTTGCTTTAAACTGCCTGGATCTGGATTGTGGTCTGGGGGGGAAGTTTGGGGTGGGTCTCCAACTTGCCAGAGTGGGTGGAGGCTTTACAGAGGCCACACAACTGGCAGAAGTTGTGAAGACCCCACGTTTGGGCGGAAGCTCCCCTGTCTGGTGGCAGAGTCCTACTGTGGCAACAAGCCCCAAAATCAAGTAATTAAGTGGCAACATGCCTAGGCAAATGAAACAAAATAAACAGAAAAATTCAACATTGGACTCCTATTTTAGGGCAAAGAGGCTCAAAGCATGGAGGAGGACTGTGAGGTCAGAACTCCTGCACCAAAAGCCCCAAATGAAAATACAAGCTGGCTACAGGCCATAGAGGACCTTAAGAAGCAGATAAGAGAAGTGGGGGAAAATTTGGGAAGAGAAATGAAAAAGATGCAAGAAAAGTATGAAATGACAGTCAACAGCCTGACTGAGGAAAATAACACCTTAAAAAATAGACTAACTCAAATGGCAAAAGAGGCCCAAAAAGGCAATGAGGAGAAGAATGCCTTAAAAAGTCCAATTTGCCAGATGGAAAAAGAATCTCAAAAGCTCACTGAGGAGATTCATTCCTTCATAGTTAGACTGGAGCAAATGGAAGCTAATGACTTTATGAGAAATCAAGATGCTGTTAAGCAGATCCAAACAAATGAAAGATTAGAAGGCAATGTGAAATATCTCATGGGAAAAACCACTGACCTGGAAAATAGATCCAGGAGAGACAATTTAAAAATTATTGGACTACCTGAAAGCCATGATCAAAGAAAGAACCTAGAAATCACCCTTCAAGAAATTCTCAAGGAAAATTGCCCTGATGTTTTAGACCCAGAGGGCAAAATAGAGGTTGAAAGAATCCACTGATCACCTCCTGAAAAAGATCCCAAAAAGAAAACTCCCAGGAATATTATAGCCAGGTTCCAGAATCCCCAGATCAAGGAGAAAATACTACAAGTAGCCAGGAAGAAACAATTTCAATATTGTGGAAACACAATCAGAATAGCACAGGACCTGGCAGCTTCTACACTGAGGGATCGAAGGGCATGGAATATGATATTCCAGAGGGCAAAAGAGCTGGGAATGAACCCAAGGGTCACCTACCCAGCAAAACTGAGTATTTTGTTTCAGGGGAAAATATGGTCATTCAGTGGAATAGAGGACTTTCAAGCATTCTTGAGGAAAAAACCAGAGTTGAATAGAAAATTTGACATTCAGACACAAGAAGCAAGAGATGCTTGAGAAGGTAATCAAGGAAAAGAAATGAAAAGGAACTTAACAAAGTTGGACTATTTACAGTCCTACATGGAAAAACAATAACTGTGTTTGAGGAAACCTTTCTCATTATGAAAATCATTGAAGAAGGGTACATGGCATATGTTCACAGGTATACATGGATAGAGGACACAGGTTGAATTTGATGGGAAGGGATGATTTTTTTTTGGAGGGCAATTGGGGTTCGGTGACTTGCCCAGGTTCACTTGGGTGGGTTTTTGTTTGTGTGTTGGGTGTCTGGGGCCAGATGCCAGCTCGGGTCCTTCTGGCACCAGGGCTGGCTCTCTGCTTGCTGCTCCACCTAGCCCCCCCAACGAAGGGATGATTCTTAAGGGGTGAAGTCAAGAGGTGAGAGAGCAAAGTGGCAAGAGGAAATGGAGAGAGACAGGGTAGGGCAAACTATCTCATATAGAAGAGGCAATGGGAAGTAGTTGCAGGGGAGGGGAAGAACAGGAAGGCAAAAAGGCAAAAGCATATTCTCATTGAAGTTGGCTCAAGGAGAGAATCACATACATACTAAATGGAATATCTTACCCTCACTCACTCTCCTGAGTAGGGGAAAGGGGGACGAGAGGGGGGATGATGGAGGGGAGGGCATTCTGGGGAGAGGGGAGGTTAGAAGTACCCACTATCAAAGAGGGATAGGGTCAAAGTAGGGAATGGACCAGGTGGGAGGTGAGACAGGTGGGAGGGAAATATAAGCAGTCTTTTACAATATATCTACTATGGTAATGTTTTGCATGGATATACATGTACAACACGTACTGAATTGCTTATCTTCTCAGAGGGAGTGGGTGACAAGGGAGGAAGGGAATGGATCTGAAAATCGAAGTTTTAAAATTAAATATTTCTTAATATATCCAGGCAGTGGGGTTCAGAGATTCACCTTGCCCTAATGGCAAATCGAGGGGGGTATGGGAGAAGATATGGGAGAGAGCAGATTGGATGAGGGGATATCTAGTGGGACTGCTATTCTGGGGTTGTGGGTAGAGACAAAATGGGGGAAAAATGTAACTCATAATCTGGTGGAAATGAATGATGTAAACCAGAAGTTAATAAAGCATTTGTTTGATTAAAAAACAAACAAACAAACAAATAAATAAATAAAAATAAAAATAAAAAACTACAAAAAAAAAATAAAAGTGCTGGGGATACAAACATTGCCTTCTCTCTGGAAGTCTTTATTTGAACTGGGGAGACTATAATATATATACACATATATATGGATATATATGTCTCTATAGATATATATTATCAGATCATATATATCAGAACATATCTTCACAGTTTCCAGGAAGATTTGGGTTTAATTACTGGTCAGTAACACACACAAATTGAACAGCATTAATCAGAAAACAACTAAGATGGTGAGATGACTGTAGACTAAACCATAGAAATACCAGGTAAGGGAACTGGAAATATTTTGGGGATGGGATAGGGATCCATGGTGGCAATTCTCATTCCTTTGAATGACTAACATATCAGAGAGATTAGATTAATCATGTCTGTTCCCAAGAGGAGTAATGGGTAGAAGTTATAAAGAGACAGATATGGAAAGCAAAAAGGAACTACTTCTGAATAATTTGAGTTGTTCAAATATGTAGAGGTAATCTTATACATATTGGTTTTAGCAGCCAAGGAACGGGAAGGATGTCCTGGAGAAGGTAGCAACTGATCGGAGGCATAAATGAATCCAGAGATTCTAAGATGGGGGGAGATTAGGATGTAAAGTATTCCAGGCATGAGGAGTATTCAGGATAAAGGACCATGCATGGGAGATGGAGCATTGTATATGACAACTGGCAAATAGGCCATTATGACTGTAGCATAGAGAGCACGGCAGGCAGTCAAGTATAACCAGACTGGAGCAGTAGGAAGGGACCAAGTTGTGAAGAGTTTTAAATGGAAAAGAACAAAAACCAAAAGTGATAAAAACAAAAACCATAACAAAACTTCATGTTTGATCATGGTGAAAAGAGGAAGTCACTTAATTTTTACAGTTCTTTTTGTTCCATTTTTAAAAAATTTTTGTAAGGCAATGAGTATTTATGTAATTTTGTATCTTGAGTTGGCTTGATGTAATAACTTTTACATATGAATTCTTTGGGAACTCTTCTTGGAAGGCAACTGATCTTAAATGATATGGGTATTACTTCCCTTTTTACAGATTGCAATCTATCACATACGAATGCTATGCAATTTTTGTCCATGTTCTTCCCTCGACAAGCTATCTACCTAAAGCAGTGGACACCATCTTTAAGTATTTTAAAATTTTGCAAGTGCAGTACTTGGGCTCTCTGTTATTCATTTTTGCTACTTTTTGCAGAGAGGTAATTGTTGGTATTATACTGCAACTTGTTTCTATCCATTCTCTGTCGGTCTCTGTTGACCTTTGGGTAGCCTGCAATCTCTGCCGACCCCCACCCCTCAAATATGCCCTTTGCATTCTCCTCTCCAAATCTTTGCTCATGTTCTTAACTTCTGTTTTGCATTTTCTGTATTTAGAATATCTTAATATGCACTTTATCATTAATTTCTTCATGTAATAAAATGTTCTCACCTCTTCCCTCTCTACCTGCTGCATTACTACTCATTCAACATGAATGGCACTTCTTCAATTAAACATTATTCTCTTCTCCTCTGGTAAACTGACCTTACTCAAATTTCACAAAGCACATTGTTTGGAATCTGACATGGATGACTACCATGGTATTGTGTGTTTTAGTTATTTGTGTAATTACTATATCCTTTATTAGAATATAAACTCCATGAAGGAAGAAAATGTGTCTTATCTAAATTTCTCCTCTGCCCCAAGCCAAAGGCAAACTCTCAAAACAATAAAGATTTAATTGATAATTTAATAAATCAGATGGTAGAATTTTCCTGATATTTTATTTAATATTTTATTCATTTAAATCATTTGTATTCTTACTTCATTATACTAAAATATTTTCATCATCTGTAAATATATGAGTTATCTATTGTTATTATAGTAACTCAGATCAAACAGATTTCCTTGGGAGGAACAATGAACAATTCCAACAGCATGACTGTCTTTAATAAGATCTTAATGAGCACTAGAGAAAAGAGATCTGAATAGTTCACTAACTTAGCATTTCCTAACCTCCCATGCCTACACCATAGTGACTATTTAAAGTCACTGAACTACTGAGACATTATCTGATAAAACTATACTAGATTATAAATAGAGCAATCATAATCCACATTTATGAAAGATTTTAAAGTTTATATTTTTCCTCACAGTAACTTTATGAAATAGGTAATTAAATTTTGATTATTGTTATTTCATTCGTGAAGAATCTGAAGGCCAATTAGGTAAAGTGGTTTTTCTAAAGTCAGAAAACAAGCAAACATCAAATCTAGGATAAGAAAGATAATATGAAACAGCAGTAGATAGAGAGTACTGGCCAAAGAGTAAGAAAGGTGAAGTTTCAAGTTATTCTCCTAACACAAACTAGATGAATGATGTTAAAAAAAAATAACAACCAGGGGCGGTTAGGTGGCGCAGTGAATAGAGCGCCGGTCCTGGAATCAGAAGGACCTGAGTTCGGAGCCGGCCTCAGACACTTAATCCATACAAACAAAAACCTAGCCATGTAACCTTGGGCAAGTTACTTAACCCCAATTGCCCTAAAGGGGCGGCTAAGTGGCGCAGTGAGTAAGAGCACCGGCCTTGGAGTTGGGATGACCCGAGATCAAATCCGGCCTCAGAAAATGAGCACCCACGCATAAATAACGACTAGCCGTGTAACCTTGAGCAAGTTACTTAACCCCAATTGCTTTATAAAAAAAAATAAAATAAAATAACCTCTTGTTGCCCCCAGACAATTTACTAAGAATATAAATAGCAAAATAGATGCCAATCTGCTATCTTCCATGAGTTTTCTATGCCAATAAAATCCATCTTAAATTCAAAATCTAGAGTTGCTAAATGTTCTCCAAAATTAATTATCTTTATAAACCTCTAAGATATGAATTTAGTTTGACATGGCACAGGTAGGTGTCCCCCACCCATCCCTTCCTACTTCTTTTCCATATACCAATGTCCAGTATCAGGAAGTTTTATGGTTCATTTTCATTTCACAATGGCTAGTCACTGGTACTTTTTAAATCCTTACTCAACCAGGACAGGCTAATTTTTCTTCTTATATTAGTTAGAGCTGGCATTTCTTACCATGCAGATGGCTTTTTCTGAATGAATGCTCACAGGGTGAATTCTATGGGAGGAGAAGCTGCTGCACAGAGAACTGTGGGATGATAACAGAGAGCTTTAATTTGTATACTCCTTTGAAATTAGCTCATTAGAAATTCTGACAGTATTCCAAAATGGAGAGCAGCAAATCATAGGAATTTGCAAAACTTAATAGATTATGGGCAACAGGAGATTAAGAAATTTAATTTACCTTAGCCATGACATATTTAAATATTAGAATTTACTGTCATATAATCAATTCTCTACTCTGATGAGGGATAAACAATGTTATTCTGTGTTAAAATGGAGTCTTTTGCAGGAAAGGAAATAGCTGATCTTGTCAGTTTAATATCAGCTACACTGTTTTGGAGTTTTTCTACCTACATTTTGGAGTTTTTCTCAAGAACATTTCCCCTTTCCCTGACAATTTTATCCATGTCTTTCTGTCTGCATAGGAAAACTTCAAAAAAGTTATTGTGAAAGCTCTGCCTTCTTGTTAACCTTTACCCTCATTGTTTAGCTTTTGGGTTCCTCAGTAACAGAATGTGTCCTTGAGAGCTCTTAATAGGTCTGGCAAATGTCACATTAGATTCAAAGAAGGTAGGAAGCAATTGGTTCTGACTTCTGATTACCTTTCTCTTATCTTTCTGCTTTTCTTTCTCAATCATCATCAACAAAAGCTATTTCTCTTTCCTTTAATATATATATGGTCAATAACAGTAATATGAAATTTAATGCAGATTTCTTTTTGTGACTGTTTGAATATGTATTTAACTCCCTATTAGATTATAATAATTGAACAATGGAGAAGGCTCTTCTCTTCTATATTGGATATCATCCAAAGTGGAGAGCCCAGTACCTAGCAGAAAGAATATGCTCAATAAATGCCTTAAGTAAACTAAATATATCATGGGGCAGTGTGGGACTTTAGTTGAGACCTGAAAGTTAAGGCATGGAAATGAAGAGAAAAAGAAAATTCCAAGCATGGGGAAGAGCCAGGGAGTCACCTCAAACAGGGAGATGGAGTGTCTGTTTTTGAGGAATAGCAAATAGGTGGGTGACCAGGGTCACTGGATTTCAGAGAACTTCAAGGGAAGAAAATTTGTAAAAAGATTAGAAATATAAGAAGAGGCTAGGATATAGAAAGCTTTAAAAGTCAGAGGAATATAAATAGTGTGACACCTTCAGAGAAATTCATTATTCACACAAATCAGGATTTAGCTATATTTGCTGCTGTACACAATAGAGAGTCACTGGAATACATTGAATGAAAGGGCCTGATATGGTCAGGTTTGTATTTTAGGAAGATCAATTTGGCACCTGAATGGAAGATGAACTGGAGAAGAGAGACTCATGAGATAGGGAGAGCAGCCAGCAGGTTATTGTAATATCAAGGCTTGAGGTGAGGAATACCAGAATCAGGATATTGGCAATGTCATAATGAGAGAGTGATTGCATTTGAGACATTATAAAGAGAGAAATAACATGATTTGTTAACTAATTGAATAAGGGAAAAGAGACAGACAGTAAAACACAGAGAGACAAAGACAGAGAGAGACAGAGAGAGAAGTTGAGGGTGACACCTCAAGGATGTTTTGCTATGTGAATGTTAGGTTACCTACAGTACTTAGTTGGAGACGTTTAATTGGCAATTAGAAATATGAGATTAAAGGTCAGGAGATAGATAGAGGTCTGGAACATAAATATGAGAATCATCTTCATAGAGACAATATTTGAATCCATGGGAGCTGATGAGATCACAGTGTGAAATAATAAAGAGAAGAGGGCCCAGGACATAACTTTGGGGGACACCCTCGGTTAGTAAGTGTGAACTGGATAAAGATACAGCAAAGGAGATGAGAAGGAGCTGTTGTTATATAGGAAAAGAGTCAGGAAAGAGTTGTGCCATGAAAATCGAAAGAGGAGAGAGCATCAAAGAGAAGATTTTAACAAAGGTTGTAGAAAAGTCAAAAAGAATGGACATCAAGAAAAGACCACTAGATTGGCAGTCAAGAAATAATTGGTAACTTTGGAGAGAGCAGTTCATTTAAATGATAAGGACATAAACCAGAATACAAAGAGATGGAGAGGAAAGGATGTGGAAATAATGATTGTGTAAAGACTTTTGAAGAATTATAGTCACAAAAGAGAGAAAATATATAGTACTGATAAGTAGTGGGGATGGATGCATCAAGTGAAGGTTTCTTTGAAGATAGGGAGAGGTAACAACATTTCCCCATGAAATAGGAAATCAGCCCATAGATTGGGCAAGACTGAAGATAAATGGGAGAATAAGAATTACAGACAGAACAATTTGCTGGAAAAAGCTAGAATAGAAAGAGATTTCCTATGAATGTAGAAAGATAATCCTTGGCAAGGAGAAGGGCTGCTTCTTAGTGGGAGGCAGGGGTGAAGGAAAAGATATTGGTAGAACACATCAGAGTGATGTGATATGAGGAGGAGAAAAGGTAGCTGAGAATAGCCTAATTTTTTAATGCAACTTGAAATAAGATTCTTACCTGAGAAACATAAGGGTACAGGAAGTTATAAGAGTTTTGGAGAGAGATGAAAAGGTATGGAAAAGCTACTGTTTTAGGTGGGCTTATGCACCAATTAGATAGATTTCATTTTAAAATATTTATTTTTAGTTTATACATTCAATTCCATAAGATTTTGAGTTTTAAATTTATTCATCCTCCCTCCCCTCCCCATACCAAGATGGCATGCAATATGATATAGATTCTACATATACATTCATATTAGGCATATTTTTTACATTAGTTAAAGAAGAATCAGAACCAATGGGAGGAAGCACAAAAAACAAGAAACAAAACAAACAAAAAAAAAAAGAGAGAGATAATTATCAAAATTATCCAATAATGCTTGGATCTGCATTCAGACTCCATAGTTCTTCCGGATGCAGATATCATTTTTCCTCATGAGTCTTTTGTAGTTCTCTTAGATTCTTGCATTGCTGAGAAGAGCTATGTCTATCAAAATAAGTTATCGCATAATGTGGCTGTTAGCTGTGTACAATGTTTTCTTGCTTCTGCTCACTTCACTCAGCATAATTTCATATAACTCTTTTCAGGTTTTCTTGTTCAGTCACTCCCCAACTGATGGGCATCCCCTCATTTTCCAATTCTTGGCCACCACAAAAATAGCTGCTATAAATGTAGGGTTTTTTTTCTCTTTTGTATGATTTCTTTGGGATAAAGCCCTAGAAGTGATATTGCTGTATCAAAGGATATGCACATATTTATAGTCATTTGGGTAGAGTTCCAAATTGCTCTACAGGATGGCTGAATCAGTTTACAACACCACCAACAATTCATCAGTTTCCCAATTTTCCCACACGTTCTCCAGCATATATCATTGCCTATTTTGTCATATTATCCAATCTGCTAGGTGTGATGTGGTACATTTTGTCTTTCATTTCTCTAATCTAATCAGAGCATTTTTTCATATAACTATAGATAGTTTTAATTTCTTCATCTGAAATGCATTGCATGATCATATGACTCATATATTTTTTTAAATTTGATCCAGTTCTCTATATGTTTAGAGATGAGACCTTTATCAGAGACAAACCTTTATCAGGTTGCAAAAATCCTTTCCTAGTTTCCTACTTTTCTGGTAATCTTGGCTGCACTAGTTTTGCTTGGACAAAAACTTTTCAAATTTAAGGTTATCAAAATTATCCATTATACATTTCATAATGCTCTCTATCTTTTTTATGGTCATAAATTCTTCCATTCTCCATAAATCTGACAGGTAAACTATTCCTTGCTCTCCCAGTTTGCTTATAGTATCAGACTTTACATATAAATATTGTACCCATTTAGATTTTTTGGGGGTATACAACATAAGATGTTGGTCTATACCCAGTTTCTGTTGTACTATTTTCAAGTTTTCCCAGCAGTTTTTGTCAAATAGCGAGTTATCCCAGAAGAGGTAATCACTGGGTTTATCAAATAGTAGATGCCTATATTCATTGACTACTGTGTCTTGTGTACCTAACCTGTTCCACTGATCCAGAACTCTATCTTTTAGCCAGTTTTATCCAGTTTTGATGACTGCTGCTTTATAATACCATTTAAAATCTGGTATGACTAGATCACCTTCCCTAGAATTTATTTTCATTAATTCCCTTCAAGTTTTGGACCTTTTCTTCTTCAAGATGTTAAAAACAATTATGGAAGCTCTCCTGAGGACTGCTGCTGTAAATAACTTTCAGGGTCTAATTGCATAGTATAATGAACACTCTATTTACTCAATGAATAACATTCACAACAGTATAACCTAACAACTTATTACTAAAGTAGCCACATAGCCCTAAACAAAGCATATCGTTCAGTATATCTTACAATCATCTTTAAGAGGCAGAAGAAAATAGAAACACCATCCACCTCTAGGTTACAATAAGTCATAATCTCCTCAGTCAATACAGAGTCTCTAAGTAAAGTCCTTTCTCATCTTGACTAGAGGCTGGCTTCCAAACATCCTTAAGTCAATTATCCTTAAGGGGTAACAGAAAGTACAAACACCATCCACCCCCTAGGTTACAGTAAGTTACAGATTTCATCAGTCGATACAGAATATCCAAAGTTAAGTCCTCTTTCATCTTGACTGAAGACTGGCTTCCAAACTCCACAGCTGACCAATCCCAACTCTTAACTGGATTCACATGTAGGCAGCTCTCCACTCCTATCCCATATCTTACCTTACAGGCACTGCTCCACTCCACATTCTTCATTGCTTCCATTTCTAGGAAAACAAAGCTTAACAGTACTACAAGAATATTTACACACATTACCAGCACTATCATGCCAATTCATTTTTTCTTCAGCACAGAAAACAAACAGGGCTTCTATCTGAAAAAGTAACACAGATCAACAGACAGAGTGCCAATATCACAAACATTCTCTGTCTCATTTCTGCCTGCTCCCAGCTCTGCTTGTGCTCTTATCTGCTATTTCCTGTTCCACCCTTTTTGTAAGCTCCCCCCACTGAGCTCCCATGTGACTACATTCAGCTTATTAAGTGGCAAGGCAGATCTTCAAATTCCCTTAGGCCAAATTCCCAAGGGCAGGAAAGGTTCTTCACACTCCCTGAGGCATATTAAGGGCAATACAGTGTATACTGGTTCCAATTAAAGACTCTTGATACAATCAAAGGTGAGACTCAAAGGTTCTTGATTAGCAGAAACTCAATTCAGGAAAAGAGCAAAAAAATCCCATTTTGCTTTCCATTAAACAGATGAATTTTGCTATCTTTTTCTAGCTTTATAATATAATTTTCTTTTTTTATTAAGTTAATTCATTAGTTTAGTTTCAGTTAACAGGATTCTATTCCATAGTTCCTTGATTTTCACATTTCCTTTAGCTCCCTCCCCCCACCCCCCATGAAAACATATAGTCCAGTATAGGATCTGCAAATACATTCATATTTGACATTAGTCCAATTACAAAGGCATATTGTACTAGGT
Organism: Gymnobelideus leadbeateri; assembly: GCA_011680675.1. Lineage (NCBI taxonomy): Eukaryota > Metazoa > Chordata > Mammalia > Diprotodontia > Petauridae > Gymnobelideus > Gymnobelideus leadbeateri. Next base: position 81,002 of record WOXC01002800.1, read on the forward strand.
GGGATGGAAAATGATAAAGAAGAAATAAAACCAAACAATGAAAATAAAAAGATCAATTAGTTTGCTTCCATCAGGATTCAGGCTCAGTTCTTTCTAGTTATATCTCTGGATGTGGCATTTCTCTCTTTCATGAATCTTTTGGGATTGACTTATATCACTGCATTGCTGAAAAGAAACCAGTCTGTCATAGTTGGTCATCACACATATGATGTGTCTATGATTGTATATAAATTTCTTCTGATTCTATTCTTCTCGCTCAGCATCAGTTTGTATAAGCCTCTCCAGGGAAATATGAAATCCGTCTCCTCCTTGTTTCCTATAGCAAATAATATTCCATTACATTCATATACCACAGCTTGTTTAGCCATTCCCCAATTGATGGGCACTCCTTTAGTTTCCAATACTTTGTAACCATGAAAAGAGCTGCTATAAATATTTTGGTACATTTGGGTCTTCCTCCCATTTCTATGATCTCTTTGGGATATAACCCTTGAAGTGATATTGCTGGGTCAAAGGGTATGAAATTATTTATAGCCCTTTGGGCATAATTCCAGATTGCTCTCCAGAATGGTTGGATAAGTTCACAATTCCACCAGCAATGCATTAGTGTTCCAATTTGCCCATATCCTCTCCAGCATTTGTCATTTTCTTGTTTTGTCATCTCCTGAAAAACAAGCCTCCCACCACAGGCTCCAGGTGCAATTAACCTAGGGGCAGGGAAGATCTTAAAATTTTATATTCCTATAACAGACCTGGAGAAGGAAATGACAGTTTAGAATCTTTGCCAAGAAAATCTTAAATCTTTTGAATGAAGAATTGGACCTGAATAAAACAACTGATCAACAGAACAGTGGAAGAAGGTAGGTGACTCAGTAGGTAGAATGCAGTTCCTGGAGCCAGGAAGACCTGAGTTCAAATCCTTCTTCAAAGGTTTACTAACTGTGTGACTCTAAGTGAGTCATTTAAGCTCTTTTTGCCTTAATTTACAGGAAAAGGAAATGACAAACCATTACAATGTCTTTGCCAAGAAAGCCCCCTATGGCCAGTATGGTACATGGAGTCACACAGAGTCAGATACAACTAAACAATGACATGTCTGGCACTATGTGAAGTGATTAACAATTATTATTTCATTTGATCTTCAAAACAAGTGTGAGTTAGGTACCATTATTATCCTCATTTTTTGAACAGACAGAAGTTAAGTGACTTGACAAGGGTTACAATGCTAATAATTGTCTATTTTAGGATTTCATCTCAGGGCTATCCTGACTCCTTGTGTAGTAGAAGAGTCTACTAGATGCACTAGCTACTAGACTCTTTTTTGGATGATAAACCTTGATACTGAGTGATGGTGTTGTAGAACATAAAGGAGCGAGACAGAAGATCCCCAAGATTAAAATTGGAAGTGGATTTCATTGCTGTGGGACTGCCAGGGTCACATACCCAGATCAGACAGTGAGTTTGCATAGACAATGTGGTGATTTTTAAAGAGATTACAATAGTCAGGTACATAAGCTGAAACAACAATCAGTGATTTGTCAGTGTATATTTGAATTTTCCTGTGCCCTTGAAGTTTTTTGTTTGTTTTTTTGTTTGTTTGTTTGTTTTCCCCTAGGCTAATGGACAGGGAACCCAGAATGGGTGGAGATGGGGAACACCCAGTAGAGGGGTGGGGGGGGGGTCAGGGGATGGGGAAGAATGGAGCAGGGATTTTACCCTAGGCTGAAACTCCTGCCCATGGATCCATTAGGGGAGGGGAAGGGTGGAATTGTGCAGAAATGCCTGCTCACAGATCAGTTAGGGGAAGGGAAGTGTGGAGTTGTGCTTAACAATGTTAGGAGAACCTCTAAATAGTTATGCAGAATAAGGAAAATTCCAACTCCTCTACCATGACCAATGAGTTGGAAGATATGAGAGAAAGTTCAATCAGTTCCATAAAGGGTGACCAGGAAAGCTGGGTCATGAGGATGGATCCAGGTCTCAGCTTCAAATGAAAGATTTGTTACCACAATTGAATGGTAATGATCATTATAGTTCCTATTAATGCAACATTTTTATTTTCTTTTAGAACAAATCAGAAAGGAATTTATAGGTCACCAACTCAACATTTTAGCCAGACATGATGCACTCTACAACATTTTGGACAAGAGTTCATCAGACCTTTGCTTTTATATTTCCAATGATGATGAATTCCCTAATTAACAAGGCAGCTCATTCTTTTTGAGAGCAGCTCTGACTGAAACACAGTTCTTTCTTTTTTGTGCCAGAATTTGTTTCCCAATCATTTCTACCCATTTTTGGAAGTTGGTTTTTTTTTTCCTTTTCCTTTGAAACAACACAGGAAAGAAAAACCATTTAAAATAATTCTATATTATAACCCTTTAAATATTTTTAGTATATATCATCTAAGATTTTATGTAGTGGTATATTGTTAATACTAAATAATCCTGCTTCCTTCAACTGTTCCTGATATGGTACATTTTCAATTCCCATTGCCCTCCTGGGTGCTGCCTCCTGATGAATTCCAAGGTGCCATTGTCTATCTTATGGAGTGATACCCACCCAGCTGAGCTCAATAACCCATATTAGATCTGACAAGGGCAGTGTAGACAGTGTGATTCCCTCAATCTGAACTCTGTGCTATAATGAATGCAGCCCTAGATTGCATTGATTCCTTTGGAAGGCACATCACATTAACTTGTGCTAAACTTGCATTCAGCTAAATGTTTGTTGTTGTTGTTGTTGTTGTTGTTATTGTTGTTGTTGTTGTTGTTGCAGTTTTGTTGTTATTTTCATATTAGCTGTTTGTTTTTAAGTCAAACTTTGAAAGGGTTTGGGAAGGGATGGCATTGTATGTCAAAACTACTGATAACTGTACTTTTAATATTTTCTGAATTCTTCCTTATTTTCTATGGCATATTTATGTCAAAAGCCTTAAGACCTTGACACTAAAGTCCCTGCTATCTCTAAAACTCTTGGTATAAAGGTCTAAATACTTTGATGCAGAAAAACACAATGGTAACTACTTTGTTAACATCATTCTATGTCTTTAAAGCAGGAGTCCTATGTATTTCCTGTTTTCTTGTTTTGGATAACTTTTTAAAAATATTTCTTTAATTTCTGTCTTTTTAATTGTTCTTAGTAAGTTTTAGCTCATATTGAACATTTAACTGTGAGAAATTATGTTACAGACTTAGCACTAGAAAAGATCTTAGAAATTGTATAGTTCAACCTCTGCATTTCACAGATGAAGACATGGAAATCTCAAGAGGTCAAGTGACTTGCCCAGGGTCATATAACTAATCAGTGGGTGGGCATGGATTTAAACTGAATCCTCAGTCCTAAACCTAATAGGCTTGTCACCTCACCTTACTATTAGTTTTCTGATACTAATCTTACAAATTCATGCTAATCTTTTTGTACTCCTTTGCTATGAGATAAAATCTTATCATGCTAGGCATCTAAATAGGCAGGATTTAGAAGAGCAAATGTTGGCCTTACAAGAGGGAATATTGAATATTTTTAGGGAAATGAATCTCCTTTCTTCAATATGCACATAATTCATTTTCATTTAAAGAAAAATCAAGCTAACTGCTGTTTAATATGTTGAATGGTTGAAGTTCATCTCCTTGAGGAAAGAACCAAAGATTTGGGCCAATCTATTTTACTGTATCTCCCACTCAAATAGGGATATGACTCAGTAGCAACACATGCATTAACCATAGGAAAAGATTAATCCAATCCATCAATATGGGTTTATTGAACATGTCTATGTCCTCAGCACTGCCCCTGGTATTGCTGAGAAGGTGAGAGAAGTATGTATGGTAATCTTAACTCTATCTCAACAAACAAGATATCTGTGTAAAAGAGTAGCAAACAACACAAGCAACATAGAACTGCTTAACTATCTGCTATGGACTCTCTAAGATTGTATGATTTAAGTTAAGAAGATTATGGGGGTGGGGGAGAGAGCTATGATGGCAGACTAAAGTCAGGGACTCCACTGAGCTCCCCTCCAAAACCCTCCAAATACCTTTAAAAAGGACTCTAATATGTTCTAGAACAGCAGAATCCATAAAAAGTGGGATGAAATAAATTTCTAGCCCAAGACAACCTGGAGGGTAAGTGGGAAAGGTTTATTGCACCAGGCAGACAGAGGAGTGCAGGCTGCATGGTCCTGGCCCCAGCAAAGCCAGAGCAGACCTCAAGGTGACTGAGTGTTGGCACCTGTAGAAGTTTCCAGAACTCTCAGGTCACAGCCACCAGGGTCAACTTAGAAGGTCAGAAGAAATATTTTGTTGTTACAGGATAATATTGGTACACAGTCCAGTGCAGGTCCAGGCAGCACAGCCCAGAAGCAGGTGGTCAACAGCAGGCCTTGTGACTGACAGAATCAGTAGAGGCTGCTTCCAGGGCTGTCAGTCCACAGATGCTAAGGGGGTTGAGCAATGAGTTAGAAAGAGATTAAAGGGGTCCTTCTAGCACTCTGTTTAGTGGCTAGACTCTGTTGCTTTGCTCTATCCAAGTCAATTCTTGGGTAGCAGTCACAGGACAGGGAGGAGCACTAGCATAGCAGAGGTTTTGGCAGCACTGGAGGGGGTCTCTCCTTACAATTCCAGGGCAGACCAGAGCATAAGCCAGGAGAAGAATAAACAAATCTCATTAGATCATACCACCTTGGAAGAAGTGAAAACTTACAGGTCCCTAGAAGTATCTCTGAAAACATTTTCACAAAAAACAAACAAACAACAACAACAACAACAAAAAAAAAACTAAAGCTTGGGACAGCATGCCCCACCCTCCCCAGAAGCTGAACCCTACTTTAACAAATAGCTAAAAGTGAAGTAGTAGGTTAAGAAAATTAGAACACAACGGAAAAATCTCTGATTATTGAAAGTTCTTATGAGGACAAGGAAGATCAAAACACAAACTCAGATGATGATAGTAAAGTCAAAGCTCCTACACCAAAAGCCTCCAAGAAAATTATGAATTGTTTTTAGGCCATGGAAGAGCTCAAAAAGGATTTTGAAAATCAAATAAGAGAAGTAGAGGGAAAACATGTGAAGAGAAATGAGAGTGATGAAAGAAAATAATAAAAAAACAGTCAATAGCTTGGTGAAGGAGACAAAAAAATGAATTCAAGAAAACAAACCTCAAAACAACAGAATGGCGGGGGTGGCTAGGTGGTGCAGTGAACAGAGCACTAGCCCTAGAGTCAGGACAAACTGAATTCAAATCCAGCCTCAGACAATTAACACTTAATGGGCAAGTCACTTAACCCCAATTGCCCTTCCAAAAAGCAAACACACACACACACACACACACACACACACACACACACACACACACACACACATACCAGATTATGTCAAACGGCAAAAGAGGTTCATAAAGCCAATGAGGAGAAGAATGCCTAATAAAGCAGAATTGAACAAATTGAAAAGGAGGTCCACAAGTTCACTGAAGAAAATAATAATTCCTTAAAAATTAGAATTTAGCAAATGGAAGCTAAAGACTTTATGAAAAACCAAGAAGCAATAAAGCAAAGCCAAAAGAATGAAAATTTAAAAAGACAATGTGAAATATCTCATTGAAAAAACAATGGGCCTGGGGGGGCAGAGCAAAGATGGTGGAGTAGAAATAGGAAGCTCTGGCTTCCACCTCCTCCAATGATGCCAAACAAAGTTTAGAGCCACAGCATCCACAAAGTGATATAGAGAAACAAATCTCCCACTGAACGCAGCCTGGCAGGCCAGCAGGGAGGAACTAACACACAGAGCTGTGAGCCCAGCTAGGCCAACTTGGGCCCTGTGATCTTGGCCCACAGCAGTCCTAACCAGCAGTGGCCAGAGCAGACTTCAGGAGAGTGAAGCACCAGCAGCTATGGTGGTTTCCAGACTTCTCAACCCATAAATGCCAAAGACAAAGTAAAAGGTCAGTGTGCAACTCAGCTGGAACAGGGGTGGATGGAAGAGCATAGTCCTGATGCTGCCTATGGGATGAGAAACAGCCCCTGGCTGTCTCAGGGGCTTCTGGCCTACAGACTGTAGGAGGACCAAGGAACTGTTCAGAGGATAACCACTCTTGTTTTAACCTACTTGGATCTGGATCACTGTCTTGAGTAAAAGTCCTGGGGTGAGTGGCCAGGTGCCAGAGACTGTGGGGGCTACAGAGAGGGTGGCCTCCAAATTGTTCCAGGAGGTGAAAAAAACCTAGCAATTTGAGACAAAGTTCTTTCCATTATGAAAGCAGAGTTCTACCACGGCAAAGAGTACAAAAGTCAATTGGCAACATAGCAAGCAGAAGAAACATAATCCTACCACTAATAACTTTTTTGGAGACAAAAAGGATCAAAGCATGGAATAGGAGGAATACAACAAAGTCAGAACTCTTTCATCAAAAGCTCCCAAGAAAAATATGAACTGGTTATAGGCCATGGAGGAGCTCAAGAAGGATTTTGAAAACCAAGTAAGAGAAGTGGAGGAACAATTGGGAAGAGAAATGAGAATGATGCAAGAAAATCAAGAAAAGCAAGTCATCAGCCGGACTGAAGAAAATAACACCTTAAAAATGGATGAATTCAGGGGCGGCTGGGTGGCACATGGAGTAGAGCACCAGCCCTGGAGTCAGAAGGACCTGAGTTGGGATTTGGCCTCAGACACTTAGCACACACAAACAAAAAACCTAGCCATGTGACCTTGGGCAAGTTACTTAACCCCAATTGCCCACCAAAAAGCAAAAAAAAAAAAAAAAATGGACTAATTCAAGTAGAAAAAGAAGCACAAAAAGACAATGAGGAGAATGCCTAAAAAAGCCAAAAATGAAAGATGGAAAAGGAATTTCAAAAACTCACTGATGAGAATAATAATTTCAAAATTAGATTGGAGCAAATGTAAACTAATGACTTAATGAGAAATAAGGATACTATAAAACAGATCCAAAGAAATGAAAGAATAGAAGGTGAGGTGAAATATCTCATTGGAAAAAAGACTGACCTAGAAAATAGATCCAGGAGAGATAATTTTAAAATTATCAGACCACCTGAAGGCCATGATGAAAAAAAAGAGCCTAGAAACCATCTTTCAAGAAATAATAAAAAAAGTGTGCTGATATTCTAGAAACAGAGGGCAAAATAGAAATTGAGAGAATTCATTGGACAACTCTTGAAAAAGATCCCAAAAAGAAAACTCTTAGGAATATTATGGCCAAATTCCAGATTTTCCAGGTCAAGGAGAAAATACTTCAAGCAGTCAGGAAGAAACAATTTGAGTATTGTGGAAACACAACAGGATAACAAGAATCACCTACCCAGCAAAACTGTGTATAATGCTTCAGTGGAAAATATGGTCATTCAATGAAATAGAGGACTTTTAAGCATTATTTTTTTACCAAATGCTTTATTAACTTCTGGTTTACATCATTCATTTCTGCCAGATTTTGAGTTACACGTTTTTCCCCATTTTTCCCCTACCCACCATCCCAGAATAGCAGTCTCACTGGATACCCTATCATCAAATCTGCTCTCTCCCATATCGTCTCCCATGCCCCCTTCAAATTTTTCATTAGGGCAAGTTGAATCTCTGTACCCCAATGCATGCACATCTTATTTCCCAATTATATGCAAAATAGTGTGAATAATAGTATTTCTATATATTTGAAACATTTAATTTTAAAACTTTGAATTCCAGATTAATTCCTTTCCTCCCTTGTCACCCACACTTGCTGGGAAAATAAGCAATTCAGGATAAGTATTACATGTATAGCTATGCAAAACATTACCATAGTAGCTATATTGTAAAAGACTGACTATATTTCCCTCCCACCTATCACACCCCCCACTTGGTCCATTCCCTACTTTGATCCTGTAACTTTTCAAAAGTGGGCACTTCCAACCTCCCTTCCCTTCAACATGCCCTCCCTTCCATCATTCCCCATGTCATCCCCTTGCCCCCACTCTCCTTTAGGGTGAGATATCCCATTTAGTATGAATGTCATTCTCTCCCTGAGACAAATTCAATGAGATATGGTTTTGCATTTTTGCCTTCCTATTCTTCCCCTCCCTAGCAACCACTCCCCCTTGGCTCTTCTATATGATATAGTTTACCCCTTTCTCCCTCTCCCCATCTACACGGGTTATATTCTGCTCTCACCTCTTAATTTCACCTTTTAAGTATCATCCATTCATATTAAATTCAACCTGTGCCCTCTATATATATATACCTATAAACATATATACACATATTCACATATGTATTCATATGCCCATATACCCTTCTTCAACTATTTTCATACTGAGAAAGGGTTCATAAGTCACAGTTATTGTTTTTCCGTGTACAAATGTAAATAGTTCAACTTTGATAAGTTCCTTTTGATTTCTTTTCCCTGTTTACCTTCTCAAGCATCTTGTGTCTGAATGTCAAATTTTCTGTTCAACTCTGTTTTTTCCTCAAGAATGCTTGAGAGTCCTCTATTCCACTGAAAGACCAAATTTTCCCCTGAAACATGATACTCAGTTTTGCTTAGAAGGTTATTCATGGTTTTAATCCCAGGTACTTTGCCTTCCAAAATATCATATTCCTCAGTGTAGAAGCTGCCAGGTCCTGTGCAACTCTTATTGTATTTCTACAATATTGAAATTGTTTCTTCCTGGTTGCTTGTATTATTTTCTCTTAATCTGGGAATCCTGAAACATAGCTATGATATTTTTAGGAGTTTTCTTTTGGGATCTTTTTCAGGAAGTGATCTGTGGATTCTTTCAACCTCTATTTGCCCTCTGGGTCTAAAACATCAGGGCAATTTTCCTTGAAAATTTTTTGAAGGATGATTTCTAGGTTCTTTCTTTGATCATGGCTTTCAGGTAGTCCAATAATTTTTAAATTATCTCTCCTGGATCTTTTTTCCAGGTCAGTGTTTTTTCCCATGAGATATTTCACATTGCCTTCTAATCTTTCATTTGTTTGGATCTGCTTAACAGCATCTTGATTTCTCATAAAGTCATTAGCTTCTATTTGCTCCAGTCTAACTCTGAAGGAATGAATCTCCTCAGTGAGCTTTTGAGTTTCTTTTTCCTTCTGGCAAATTCGACTTTTTAAGGCATTCTTCTCCTCATTGCCCTTTTGGGCCTCCTGTGCCATTTGAGTTAGTCTATTTTTTAGGGTGTTGTTTTCCTCAGTCAGGCTGTTGACCCTCCTTTCATACTTTTCCTGCATCCTTCTCATTTCTCTATCCAATTTTCCTCCACTTCTCTTATTTCATTTTTAAAGTCCTTCTTTAGATCCTCTATGGCCTGCAACCCGCTCGTGTTTTCCCCTGGGGCTTTTGGAGCAGGACTTCTAACCTCACAGTCCTCTTCCCACTCCATGCTTCGGCCATCCTTGCCCCCAAAGTAGGGGTCTAGGGTTGCATTTTTCTGTTTAATTTGTTTCATTTGCCTTGACATTTTGCCACTTAATTACTTGACTTTTGGGCTTGTTGCCACAGTATGGCTGGGCCGCCAGACAGGTGAACTTTCGTCCTGAATGTGTGTGTGTGGGGGGGCAACTTCCATTTCTGGCAAGCTGGAAACGCACCCACGATGTCCTCCCCAGATCACAGTCCAGATCCAGGGAGGTTAAAGCAAGAGTGATTACCCCCCAAGACTGATCACTGGATCTCCCTACAGTTTGCGTCTCAGGAGCTGAAGCTGCCTCTGAAAACTACAAAATGGTATGTCTCCTCAGCAGCTTCTAGCCCCCAGGGGAGGAAAACAACGCATTCCCCAAATACTGGTCCCAAAGTCCATAGGTCACTAACCTCTCACTTTGTCCTAGACATGTCTATGTTGATAATTCTGGAATCCCCACAGCTGCTGGTGTTCTGGGGTCCCTCCAGCCGGTTGCTGGCCCTGCCACCATGGGGCTAAAACCCGCAACTCAGGTGGACTGGACCTGTACTTGGCTCCCTGAGCTCTGCAGGCGGCACACTGCTGGCTCTCAGACTGCTGCACTGGTCCTTCCTGCAGGGCTCCTGGGCTGTCTTCAGTGGGAGGTTAGCTTCTCTGTGTCATTCTGTGGGTCCTGGGGCTCCAGAAGTTCAGAGCCCCATTTTACATAGTTTGGAGGAAATCTGGGGGCAGAGTGGCTTGGGCACTCTTTGTACTCTGCCATCTTGGCTCCGCCCCCGATTCATAATGAACTTTTTAACGTAGAACTATTTACATTACTACTTGGAAAAATGGTGATTGTAACTCATGAGACTTTTCTCAGTATGAGGACAGTTGAAGGGATTAAATATGTATCTGTATAGGAGGGTGTAGGAGTGTATAAATGTGTGTGTGTGTGTGTGTGTGTGTGTGTGTGTGTGTGTGTGTGAAGGAGGGTGTACATATGTATGGATATGTTTACCTAAGAAAAGGGCACAGCATGAGTTATATAAGAAGGGGTGATATCTAAAAAATAAAATTAAGATGTAAGAGAGGAATATATTGGGAGAAGGAGAAAAGAACAGATAGGTTAGGGCAAATTATCTCATATCAAAAAGGCAAGACAAAACTATTACAATGGAGGGGGAGAGCAGGAAGGTGAAAGGGAATGGGACAACCTTACTCTCATTGAATTTGGCTTAAGGAGGGAATAACATACACACTCAATTAGGTATGTTACTCTACAGGAAAATAGGGTCAGGAAGGAGATAATATGGGGGATAATAGAATGGAGGGCAAATTGGGGGAGTGTGTAGTTAGAAACAAAGACTTTTGAAAAGGGACAGGGTCAAGGGAGAAAATAGAATGAGTGAGGGTTGGCATAGGATGGAGGGAAATAGAGTTAGTCTTTCACAATATGCCTACTATGGAAATGATGTGGGTAAATACACATATACAACCTATATTGAATTGCTTATCTTCCCAGTGGGGGTGGGTGAGGAGGAAAGAAGGGAAAAATCTGGAAGTCAAAGTTTAAAAAATGTCTATTAAAAAAAAGAAATGAAAACAAGAAAAAAAACCCTTGCTTAAAAAAAACAACCTGGAAAATAGATCTGGGAGAAACAATTTAAAAATTATTGGACTACCTGAAAGCTCTGGTCATAAAAAAAGCACCTAGACATCTTCTTTCAAGAAATTATCAGGGAAATCTTCCCTGATATTCTTGAACCAGAAGATGAAATACTAGTTATAAGAATTTGCTCATCATTTCCTGAACAAGATCTTATAAAGTATACTCCTAGGAATATTAGCCAAATTCAAGAGTTCCCAGATCAAGGAGAAAATATTGAAAGGAGCCAGAAACAATTCAAGCATCATGGAGCCACAGTCAGGATAACACAAGATTTAGCCACTTCTATGTTAAGGGAACAAAGAGCTTGAGATATGATATTGATGTATGAGGTCATAGGAGCCAGGATTACAAGAATCATCTACCATGCAAAACTGAGTATATTCCTTCACTAGAAAGAGATGCATCTTCAATGAGATAAAGGACTTTCAAGTATTCTTGATGAAAAGACCAGTCCTGAATAGAAAATTTGACTTTCAAATACAAGACTCAAGAGAAGCACACAAAGGTAAAAAGGAAAGGTAAATCATACAGGAGTTAATAAGGTTAAACTGTCTGCATCCCTATGTGGGAAGATGAGATATGGTAACTCATAAGTCCTTTCTCATTATTAGGATACCTAAGAGGAGTATATTTAGATAGAGAGCACTGTTGTGAATTGAATTTGAAGGAATGATTGTCTAAAAATAAAATTAAGATATGAGAGAAGAGATGAATGTACTGGGAGAGAGAGAAAGGGAGAGATAGATTTAGATAAATTACCCCACATAAAAGAGTTAATAAAACACTTTTTCAACGTAGGGGAAGGGTGGGGAAGTGATGGGGTACTGAGTGAACCTTACAGAAATCGATCTTACCCTACAGGGAAACAAAAGGGGAAAGGCATAAGAGAACAGAGGGTGATAGAAAGGAGGGGAAATTGTAGAGGGAGTAATAAGAAATAAAAAAACTTTTGAGGAGGTACAGGGTGAAAGAAGAGAGAGAATAGAATAAACAGAGTAAGGAGGAATACGATGGAGAGAAACTGTTAGCAATAGTAACTGTGAAAAAAATTGAGCAGGCTTCTCTGATAAAGGCCTCATTTTTCTTCCATATAGAGACCTGTGTAAAATTTATAAAATAAGAGCCATTTCCCACTTTATAAAAGATCAAAAGATATAATCAATTTTCTAATGAAGTAATTAAAGCTATATATAACCATGCAGGAAAAAAAATATTTTAACTCACTACTGATTGGAGAAATGCAAATTAAAGCAATTCTGAGGTACTACCTGATACCTCTTAAATTGGCTAATTGGACATAAAAGGTAAATGAGAAATATTGGAGGGGATGTGGGGGGAATGAGAAATTAATGTTCTGTTGGCAGAGTGGTGAACTGATTAAACCATTCTATAGAGCAATTTGGAACTATTCTTAAAGGGCTATAATGTCATGCATACCCTTTAACCTGAGGATACCCCTACTAGGTCTGTATCCCAAAAGAGATAAAAAAAGAAAAAAGACATATATGTACAAAGTTATTTATAGCAGCTCTTCTGCGGGGAAAAATTAGGAAGTGAGGGGATGCTCATCAATTAGGGAATGACTGAACAACTTGTGATGTATAATTATGATGGAATACTATGCTGTAAGAAATGATGAGCTAGATGCTCTCAGATAAACTTGGAAAGCCTTGCATGATTTGATGAAAAGTGAAATATACTGAGTACAAAGTGACAGCAATGTTGTTAGATGATCAGCTATGAATGACTTAACTATTTGAGAATATTAATATAATGATCCATGACAACTCTGAAGAACTTATGATAAAAAATTCTATCAATACCCAGAGAAATAAATTGCCATGGGCTGCTCAGTGTCCAGCACTTAGCATGATTCGGAGACGTGAATAAGAAACAACCAGGCCATGTGGGTAGCTCAAGGAAGAACCATGAACTCCATTTATTGATACTCAGGGAAAGGTTTTTATAGAGCAAAGAGAAAAAGGAGGGGAAGGAAGAGAAATCATTATCTTAGTCTGTCATATCCTGGAAGAAGCATGGTAATAAGGCCTATTGTTTCCTAGGTGCCATAGAGTCTTGGGCAGTTATCTCTTATCTCAGTCAGTTACATCTGAAAGGATGCTCTTGAGAGCTGGCCTCAAAGCCTAATGTCCAAGGCGCATCATCAAGAACATCTGCATAAGAACTGACTTCCTGCAAATGTTTTGGACAACTAAAGTTTTGGGGCAGAGCCTCTTAGCCTCAGAACTCAAATCCCATCCTTATAAGTGTAACCCATATCAAAAGAACTCCAGAGCTGACTTAGTGAAAAATCGCATCTCAAAGAGGTCTTTGTTGTTCAGGTCCACTGATATCAGGGTAATTATCTGAAGTCCTGGCACAGGCCTCTTTGGCTCACCACAATAAATAATGGTGTTTGAATACAGATTGGAGCATACTTTTTTTTACTGTCTTTATTTTTCTTGAATTTTTTCTCCATGTTTTCTTTCACAGTATGTCTATTACGGATATGTTTTGCATGACTAAATGTACATAGCCTATAGGGAGCTGCTTGCCTTCTCATTCGGGAGAAGGAGGGTGGGATGGGATGGGAGGAAGGGAGAAAATTTGGAAATCAAATTTTTAAAAACAAATGTTAAAATTATTTTACATATAACTGTGGAAAAATTAAATAATAAATAAAAAGAAATTATATGGAGGATGTTCTCAGAGAAAACTGAAAAGTCTTACATGAAAAGATGCAAAATGAAATGAAAAAAAAACTAGGAGAATATTGTACAAAGTAACAGCAATATTAGATGATGCTCAATTGTGAATTACTTAGCTATACTCAGCAATACAATGATCCAAGACAATTCTAAAGGTCTCCCACTAAAAATGCCACCCACCTCCAGAGAAAGAAGTGATGGGGGGCGGCTAGGTGGCACAGTGAGTAGAGCGTCAGCCCTGGAGTCAGAAGGACCTGAGTTCAGATCCGACCTAAGACACTTAACGCACACACAAACATATACCTAGCCCCGTGTGACCTTGGGCAAGTTACTTAACCCCAATTGCCCTCCAAAAAAAAAAGAAAAAAAAAGAAAGAAGTGATGGAGTTTGCATACAGATGGAAGTATACTTTCAAAAACTTTCTTTATTTTTCTTGTTTGTTTTTGTTTGTTTTCTTCATAACATAACTAATATGGAAATAAATTCTGCATGACTGCATATATATATAAAACCTACTTTAAATGTCTTGCCTTCTCAATGAGGGGACAAGGTGGGGGGAGAAGAAGGGAGAGAATACGAGGCTCAAAATTGTAAAAAAAATATTAAAAATGTTTTTGCATGTAATTGTGGAAAAATAAAGGATTAAGTAATGAAAAAGAGAAAAAAAGAAGGAATTCAATATGCACTGAAATATAGACCTAAAGTCAGTCTAAAGTCATTGGATACCATCACTAGTGCGAGAGGAATAGAGAACCTGGAAGTACCATAGGAAGAGTACAACAAATGACTGATGAGTAATATGATACTGCAAAGAAGCTTCACAATTTTGAGGGATTGATTTTGGTGGTAATAATGAATTAACATTTTTTTAGGTGCTGTTTATTGTGGCCCATCTTAATTTGCATATGTCTGCAGTTGTACAGGGGTTCAAGGTGAAAGTATGTAGGGTTTGCACTGAGTCTTAAAGTATGAATAATTATATTCATTAAAACAAATATGAAATGTTTTGTAGTGGAGAACAATGGATGTGGAAAAGGGATAGAAAGTTCAGATAGAATAATACAACATCAACAGATAATAGTATACTCTTAGGAATTTTGTTCAGGGTATATACATATATTTATATGTATAGGTATAAATATGTGTGTGTGTGTGTGTGTGTGTGTGTGTGTGTGTGTGTGTGTGATCACATCGAAGTACAAAGGACTCAAGATTTGGGATAGATGGAATTGGCTTTAAACGCCATTTCTAAAAGACAATATGGTGTGGAGGATAGATTGCTAGAGTTCAAGTCATGAAGTTTTGGGTTTGTATGTCACCTTTGATACAACTTTTTTACCATAAGTAGGTGGATTAACCTCTCAGCCACAGTTGTCTCCATCTCTTAAAATGGGGCTACTAACAATTTACATGAGATCTGTCCAGAGTTAGTCAGATAGTATAGAGATACAGTACTGGAACTAGACTGAATATAACCCAAACTAGAATCTTTTTTCAAAGAATATGGGCAAGACATTTAGGCTTTCTCAGTTCCAGTTTCCTTATTTATAAATGGGATAATTAGAGCACAAAAGTCATGGTTATTTTGTGGCACAGGTGAAAAGATATGTAAAGCAGTTGGCAAACGAAAGCAAAATCATAATTTTGAAACAAGTTGATAGTTTCACATACAATTCTCTTTTTTTCTTCCTATTTAAAATATGTTTAAACTCATTAATAAATATTCTAAAATTAATATAGAGGAGTTACATTTGAGTTTTATGTCCTTTCTACCTCTTATTCATCCTAATATGTAGAAACATGTAATTTATTTTAGACACAAACCCAAGTGCTTGGTGAGGTCTAAGTAATAAAAATTTTTGACCAGCAGTGTCACTGAAGGTTTTCTGGAAGTGATGGCATTGGAGTTAAATTGAACAGACAAGAATAGTATATGAAAAATAATCTGAGCAGAAGCAGAGATGGGGTGAAACATAGGGAGTCATTCAAGAGACAAAAAGTATGGTTTGTCTGGATCTGAAAAGGGTGAGAATTGAGAAGAAGAAAAAACTGGAAAACTGACAAATGGAACTTAAATCTTAAGAAATAAACCCTCTAAAAATGCCAGGCTGAACAAGTTATGTGATGGGATACTACTGTTCTATAAGAAATGGTGAGTCCAAAGATCTTAGAATGGTATAGAAAGACTTGCACAAAATGATGAAAAGTGAAGTGAACAGAATCAGGAGAATACTGTATACAGTACCAGCAATATTGTTTTAAGAATAACTTTCAGTGACTAAGTCATTTTGACTTTGTAAATACACAGATGAAAAATAAAGGACATGTGAAGAAAAACACTATCTGCATCCAGAGAAAGAAGTAATAAATAGAGGTATAGAATAATTTTACACATATATTCCTATTTGTGCCTAAGGCAGGGGAAGGGGAAGGAAAAAAAAAGAAATTTACACAGTAACTTTGTTGTATATTTGAAAGGAATATTCATTTGTGCACAATAGATTTGCAGTTTCATGTGAAATCATGCGTTTATTGTTCTGGGTTATGAAAATGCTCATTTTGTTCTGTGCAATGAAAACAAAATAAATTTAAGAAAAAATAAAAAGAAGCCATGCCAGAGAATGTGTTTAAAGTCCTTGCCCTTTTGATAATAGGTACTAAAAAGATGTATAATTATACAACACAGCTTTTATTTCCTACTCCCAAATGGCCTGGCAACATTTCCCTATAGATATACCTTCCTTTAAGTTAAAAGATTGTTTTCTGTTTGGGTACTACAGAGAAATACACTTTAAAAAGGCATTTTCTCACAACAAACTAATTAGTTAAAATGAGACTCTTTTTAATGTACCTGGGAGTATTCCTTTGAGCACTGGAATCATGAGAATGGAAGTACCAGTGTTATGAGGCTCATTTTCAATATTAAAATGCTTGCTTCTCTATAGCATGTCCTTAGATTGTGTTGACCAATAGCCCTGGGGTCCCATTCTATAGTGGAATCCCATAGTTGTACCTGAGCTTAATAAAAAGCCTTCAGCATCCTAAATGTCCTCGGGGCTCTATGAAAATAGAGAATGTTGTCAATGAAGTTTGGTTGTCACCATCCCCCCTATCTTCTAGGAAAATGTATATATTCATATGGGGTTGGGGGCTGGTGCGTGTGTGTGTGTGTGTGTACGTGTGTGTTGGGGTGTGTGTGTGTGTGTCTGTGCATTTAAACTCCCTTGAAGTTAAACAGGATGGACCATCCAACTCTAGCTTTACTATGTTTTGAGCCCTCTGGTGGTTCTTTGTTGCTTCAGATCCATATCTTAAAGTGCCATTTCAGGAAGCCCAATGGGTAAGAAAAATGGGAGAGATATATGGATGAAGGAAATAAAGGAAGAAAATAAATATTTTGGATAGTCTCTCTGCTTTAATTTTACATTCTCATGAACCTTCCGTTATGCTTTCTGTTTCTAGAGGTATGGGTGTCTTCTTTTTAATGGACTACTTAAAAAAAAACTATGTGATAAGGAAATAGGAATAAAGGCAGATAAAAGAAAGTGCCTTAAATAGATCTTCATTATTCAGAATAGTACTTAATTGAGTAAATCACATTTTACACACTGGCTTTTTACTACTCAGGCTAAAAGGCCATAAAAATATTAAGGTTTTTCTTGATCAGTCCATTTCAGTCTTGCCCAATGCTTCATGACTCTATTTGGGGCTTTCTAGGTAAACATACTGGCATGGTGTGCCATTTCATTCTCCAAATCATTTTATAGAGGAGGAAACTAAGGCTAACAGTGTTAACTGACTTGTCTTTGGTCACCCAGCTGGTAAATGTCTAAGGTCAGATTTGAACTGGGGTTTTCCTTTCTCCAAGTCAGCAGTCTATCCAATGTGCCACCGAGCAGCCCCTCTGAATCCTAAGTTTCTGTTAAGATTCACTTCAATTGCAACTTACATTCTTCTGTGGTTGCACCCCCACTCCACCCCACTCCCCAGGTTACTTTGAATATGTTTTGTATGTTTCTACTCACTTTGTAATGCTTTGATTCTCTCACAAGAGAAGTATAGCTACATAATCTCTGCAAATGATTCTTAACTCCATCCTGCACTCACACCTGCCAATCAGTATTCCCAGAAAAGAAGCACCACCTCAGGTTTATATTGAAACTTTCTTAGAATTGTAAGAATAAGATTTTGGGGAGAATATATTTCTTCTGTCCACTACTTTACCTCTTTAGACACCACTGGTATAATTTGATTTGCACAAAACAAACCACTCACAAATGTAATTTTTTATCATAAATATACCACTTAGTAATGAAACAAAATAAATAATACCATACATACCCAGATATCAAGTATACAAATAATTAATATATTACAACCCACACACAAACTTTCTCACATTCTCTCCAATACACTCAGGATCTGTGGGTGAGAGTGACCACACAAAGAAACCTGTCAAAGAGGCACAAAAGGGAAGCCAACAAATGTGTTAAAGGTATAACTCTGGAGGTGTAATTTTTGGTGTCTCTTTTTTCTGATTCAGAAACTGTCAAGGAAAGTTCCTTGATGAATATAACTCCTGTACTGAACAGATGCTCACGTTGCTAAGCTGGGTTATTTCATATAATGTTTGACTAGCATATCACTGAGCATGCTGTTTCACCCAAACCATTTGATCAACTTCTTGACTTCTTTTATTCCTCAGTTACAAACTTTAACCTCTTCTTCTGCTCAGCTAGTTTTACTTCAAAATAACAGTTCTAGTATCTATCACTTCTGGCTTAGCTGATAAAATACTGAAATCTTTCCTGTCTCTCTGTCCCTATCTCTCTACCTGACTATCTCTCTGTCTCTCTATCTCTCTGTCTCTATCTTATCTCTGTCTCTCTCTCTGTCTCTCTCACTGTCTCTGTCTCTGTCTCCCTCCCTCTCTCCCTTTTTCTCTCACTTTAGACTCTGGGGCTCCTCTGTAAATGACTCCATCTTAGGTTATGGTTAGTAACTAAATTATTATCTTTGGTCTTTAATCAGATAAATTAAATTTGTCCCATAATCACATAACAGGTTTGGTGTCCTTATTTGTTTTTAGCATATGACAAATTGTCACGCTCTTTTTGATAAGAGTGACAACTTTCTCTGAACTGTCAGGATAAGTTTTTCTCTTAGAACTTTCCTTAGACCCATGACAAGTGAACAGCCAAAGTAGACTTGAAGCAACAACTTCAGCTTTACTCATAAACAGATTTTTCTCTATGGAAGCAAACTGTGCCAGTCCCTTTAAAGGGCCATTCCCTTAAGTTTAGATATGTTAATGCTTCCCCTAAAGAAAGTACTTTCATTTAGAGGTGTTTTTTTCTTTGACAACATGCCCCCAGCACACAGTATAATGTCTAGCATATAGCAGGTGTTTAATATATACTTACTGACAGATATACTTCAATTGACTAAGCTTAAATCTTATTTTTATTTTCTCCTCCACAAACTCCCCCATTCACACATTGTGAAGTCCCTTGCATTTTACATTTTTAGTGTTTTCCCATTGTCTCCTTTCTCTCAACTGCTTTTGTAATCCACACACCTAAAAGCCTCCTAGCTGGTTTCACAGCTTCTAGCCCCTCCTTTCTCCCATTCACCTTTTGTACAGTTTTCAATTTTTTAAGTGTATGGAACTAACTATATTACTCAGCTCAATATTGGTTGTCCCTTATTTGTTCCAGAAGAAAACACTGATACCTTTAGTTCAGCATTTTAAGTGCTCTACAGACTGGCTCCAATACACATTAAGAGCCTTACTTCATAGCAGTCTTCACATACTATGCATCCAAGGAGAGTTTAGTAAATGATTAATATTCTGTCTGTCTTCTTGTGCTTCTGTGCATCAAGGGAGGTAATCTCATGCCTGGAATGAACCCAGATTTTCACTCTGTTGAATCAATTAAATAAATGTCTCCTATGTTAACCACTGGTGATAAATACTTTTTTTAAGCATGGCAATCCCTTTCCTGTAGTGTTTAGGGAAGAAAGATCTGGTTAACTAGGATAAAATGAAGGAGGCTATGATAAGGGGAAAAGAAAAGAGCCACAGAACTGCTCAAAGTATATTTGATGCAGAAAAAAATACTTGTAGTGGAGTGGAATCATGGAATCCTAAATACGTAGCTCCAGTGAATTTAGCCTTAAAGAAAAATGAAGATTCAGAAAGATAAGGGTGATTGCATAGCCTAGGCATTGGGAAGAGGGGAATCCTGTGTCAATGAAGAGATGGAATGTCATGTTTAGAGAATTGCTGATTGAAATTCTTCTCCAATACCCCATTTCATCTACTCCTCAAAGGCCTTTACAGTACTTCCTAGTCATTCTAACTCCCTTGTGAGTAATCTAGCCTCTCTCAAATTTTCTTTGCTTTTACCCTCGAGCATCTAACTTTAACTTTTTTTTTCAATTAACAAGCAACTTCTCCCAATGGGAAAAATAAAAGTAAAAACTTTCTAATAAATGTAAATGATTAAGTAATACAAATTCCCATATTAACCATATGCAAAAAATATATTCTCATTCTCCAGCTTGTATCCATCATTTTCAATGACTAACTATGTTCTAGGAAGAATTTGCCTAAGTACATGCCACTCACTTTCCCATCATCCTCTTGGTCATCAGATCTTTTCAAGATTTTCACTTCATCTCTTTATCTCTAATTTATCATGGTGTTTTTTATGTAGTAGGTTTTTAATAAGTATTTGAATTAAATCTTCAAGAGTTTAATAAATCTGTAAATACTGGGCAAAATCTTTAAAACTTTAAGATCATAGATATCAAAAGGAAACTCAAACTAAGTTGATCCAACCCTCTCAGAAAATTAAACTGAGATCCAGTGAGGTAAAGTGATTTGTCTGAGGTAATAAGTTGGAAGAGTGCTTTTTGAAACCAAGTCTGCTTGTGAGAGAATAAATATTTTCCAACATACCACAATGTTATTTTAAAAAAATAGCTTGGCCACCTTTGTACAGTTAGCTAAAAATTAAATAAGCTGAAATTACCAGCAGTAAAGGTTCTCTGAAAACTATGCATTCTATAACTCATAAATCTTTGAACAGTGTGCTTCATGAACTAGAAATGTACTGTTTTTTCTAAGAGCCCTAATGAACCATTTGGACGTGGTCCCATTGGCCCTGAAACCAACACCTGCCACCCTGAACCATCTCCCTAGACTTCAGCTTTCTTGCCAATAGCTAATGTAGAAGCTAAACGAAATATATATATATATATATATATATATATATATATATATATATATGTGAGCAATATTTTAATTAGCATATTTCATAGTAGGATAATTACTGTTTTATTTAAAATGCAATCATTAGCTGACTAGAAAACACATGGAAATGGAAAAAGGGATTTAAGATTGTTTTATATTATTATGGACATCTTGCAAAAATATAGTGCAAGCTAACATGAATAGTACAAAGATGCTGAAAACCTCTGGAATGTTAATGAATAAAGATGGTGTTTCCTAAACATGGTACCTAATATAGTCTTTAAAAGATTCATGAATATAACTACAAAACTGTCTTTAACAACTCATAAAACAATACCTTGTGTCTTGTGACTCCTTGAATAATTTCCTAAAGGTAGTATTTCCAAGGTCCTGGGACCCATTTTGCTTATCTTTGCTGATAATACTTGTCCCCTACACATCTGTCTAGCCAATGCCATGCAAATTTATTTCCCCTTTATCTTCCAGTTTCTATCACTGTCTTACATTAGTAAAAATAGAATTTGTGACTTGTACAGAAGTGTTGTTTTTTTTTTCTATAACCATCAAGCCAGAGACAGCTCCTGAATCTCGTTACCAAGTATCCCCCTGTCACTCACACAACAATTGATACTAGTTTATGAATATGACTTAGTCAGGCAGTATATATATTAGATTTTAACACTCATTTCTACAAGATTTTGAGTTGCAAATTTTCTCGCTGTTTTTCCCCTATCCCCACCCCTAGATAGTGAGCCTTCTGAATACCCCTTCCCCCAATCTATTCTCTCTTATATACTCCCCCATGCTCCCCCTAACTTTCTAGTAGGGCAAGATGGATTTCTATACCACAGTGCCTGTATATCTTATTTCCCAGTTGCATGTAAAAAACAATTTTTTAAACATTTGTTTTTAAGCTTTGATTTCTATATTCTTTCACTTTTTCCTTCCTCACCCAGTCACACTGGTAGGACATGTGATTCAATATAGGATGTACATGTGTACTTACACAAAACATTTCCATAGTAGTTACATTGTGAAAGACTAACTATATTTCCCTCCATCCTATTTCATCCCACACTTATTCTATTTTCTATTTTGACCCTGTCCCTTTTCAAAAATATGTGCTTCTAACTACTCTTTCCCCCAGTCTGCAGTCCCTTTTATTATCCCCCCCCTTATAGCCTTCCCCCCAATTTCCTGTAGGGTAAGATACCAAAATGGGTATGTATATTATTCCCTCCTTAAGCCAAATTTGATGAGAATAACATTATCCCATTTCCTTCCACCTTCGTGCTCTTCACCTCCATTATAAGACTTTTCTCTTTTATATGAGATAATTTACCCTATTCTATATCTTCCTTTATCCTCTCATTATATTCATCTCTCACATCTTAATTTTATTTTTTAGATATCATCCCTTCCTATTCAACTCATCCTGTGCCCTCTCTCTATGTGTAGATGTACACACATATACACACACTCACATGTGTATTTATTTACACACCCACTTTCTGATACATACATACATACATACACATATATATGTGTGTGTGTGTATAAATATATATATGTGTGTGTGTGTGTGTGTGTGTGTGTGTGTGTGTGTGTGTATCCCCTTCAACTAATTTTATACTGAAATAATTCCCATGATTTACAATTATAGTTTTTCCATGTAGGAATGTAAATAGTTCAACTTTAATAAGTTCCGTATGAATTTTTTTCTGTCTACCTCCTCATGCTTCTCTTGCTTCTTATAGTTTAAAGTCAAGTTTCCTATTCTGCTGTTTTTTTTTTTTCATTAAGAAAACTTGAAAGTCCTCTATTTCATGGAATGACCATATATTCCCCTGAAGCATTACACTTAGTTTTGTTGGGTAGGTGATTCTTGATTTTAATCCTAGCTCATTTGACCTCTGAAATATCATTTTCCAAGCCCTAGATCCCTTAGTGTAGATGCTGCTAGGTCTTAGATTATCCTGATTGTGTTTCTACAATACTCAAATTGTTTCTTCCTGATAGCTTGTGATATTTTCTCCTTGACCTGGGAACTCTGGAATTTGGCTATAATATTCCTAGGAGTTTTCTTTTTGGGATCTTTTTCAAGAGATGTTTGGTAAATTCTTTCAATTTCTATTTTGCCCTCAGGTTTTAGAATATCAGTACAATTTTCCTTGAGAATTTCTTAAAGGATTATTTCTAGGCTATTTTTTTATCATGGCCTTCAGGTAGTCCAATAATTTTTACATTATTTCTCCTGGAGCTATTTTCCAGGTCAGTGGCTTTTCCAATGAGATATTTCACATTGCCTTCTATTTTTTTCATTTGTTTTGATATGTTTTATAGTATCTTCATTTCTCATTAAGTAATTAGCTTTCCTTTGCTCCAATCTAATTCTGAAGTAATTATTTTCTTCAGTGAGTTTTTAAAATTCCTTTTCCATCTGGCAAATTTGGCTTTTTAAGGCATTCTTCTCTTCATTGGCTTTTTGGTCCTCCTTTGCCATTTAAGTTAATCTATTTTAAGGTTATTTCCTTCAGTGTATTTTTGGGTCTCCTTTAGCAGGCTGTTGACCTGCTTGTCATGATTTTCTTGCATCATTCTCATTTCTCTTCCCAATTGTTCCTCCACTTCTCAAACTTCATTTTCAAAATTCTTCTTGAGTTCCTCCATGGCCTATAATCAGTTCATATTTTTCTTGGAAGCTTTTGATGCAGCTGTTTTGACTTTGTTGTCTTCTGATGTTTCCATATTCTGATGCTTTTTGTCCCCAAAATTGTTTCTATCATCTGATTGTTCATCCTCTCTTTGCCTATCTTGCCAGCTTGATTTTTGAGCTTTTGCATAGCAGAACTTTGCTTCCAGAGTGGAGAGAATTTTGTCACAATTTGCTGGGGTTTTCACAGTTGTCAGAGCTATGAGGAAGGTGCCTTCTCATGGCTTTCTGGTAGACCAATAATTCTTAGGTTGTCTCTCCTGGATCTGTTCTCTAGGTCAGTTATTTTTCCAGTGAGATATTTTACATTTTCTTGCAATTTTTCAATCATTTTGTTTTGTTTGATTGATTCTTGCTGCATCATAGAGTTCTGAGTTTCAGTTTGATTATTTCTAATTTTTAGTGAATTATGGTCTTCAGTTATTGTTTGAAGTTCCTTTTTTAGGGAGGTATTTTCTCCAATTACTTCACTGAGACATTTTTCCAAGTTGGTCACTGCCTCCCTGATTTGGTCTTTAAAATTTTTCTTAAGCTCCTCCAGGAATGCTATTTGGGCTTGAGAAGAGATCATGTTTCCTTCTGTGGTCTCAGGTGTGGGTAGAGAGTCTATATAGTCCTGTGCATTTTGTTGTTCTTGCCCTGCATAATATGCTCGAATAGACTTTCTTGCCTTCCCCTTCTCCTTCTCAGCTTCTTTCTTTCCCATTGTGACTTCCTGTTTCTTAGTTTCTCAGGCTATTTGTTTAGGGCCTGATCCTTGACTTTGAATACCTCTGGGTGGCTAGTTTATAGCTAGGTCAGGGGAGTCAGTGAGGGATGTAGATGTGTAGGTGGGGGTGAGTCTGACCACTTCAGATTTCTGCCTCTATACCCCTGGGCTATAAGTAGGCTTTTGTTGGTGAGGTGAGGTGGGGCTTGTTGGGACCCCACCCTCTCTTCTCTTCAGACTCCTGGCTGTCTCAGTTACATCCCTTCTTGGAGACTCTCAAGCCTGGGGCTATTTCCATTAACTTGGGATTTCAATCTGGGTGGGAGACTTATCTTTGGGTTTTCTGCTTCATGAAGGAGGGATGGGAGGATGGGAGCAGCCAAAATTTACTTTGCCATTCCAGCCCCTGTATTATACAGGCAGGTAGTTTCTAAACTTCCAGGCTGGGGGCCAAATGCAGCCAGAGAAACCACTGTCTCTACTGAGGGCCCAACTCTCCTACCTGGCTCCAATGATCCTTCCTGTCTGAGAGATGACTGCGATTAGTCCTCAGTAAGTCTACAGGCTGGGGCTTTTTCTCTCTCTGGTGTAGTCTGCTTGTCTGCTCTTAGGTCTGGGCTGTGCAGACCCTACACGCTCTGCGCTCGACCAGTCCAAACACACTGGGCAACCTCCTGGGCTGGACTCTGCCATACTCCGTCTTCCAGTGGGCTCTGTCACTCAGGAATCCGCTCAGATTCACCCTTTGAGACTTAGTGACTGAGGAGCTCAGTGAGGTTACTGCTTCCTTTCCACCATCTTGGCTCCACCCCTGGAAGGTGCCTTCTCTCCAGTCACCACAAGCTGTGGCACACCGTCCTTCCTCACCCCAGGACCACCGCCCAAAACTGCAACTCAGATCCAAGCAGTTCAAAGCAAGTGCAATTACCCTCTGAATGGTTGCTTGATCCCCTTATGATCTGCAGGCCAGGAGCTCCAGACACAGGCATGCATCAGTAGCTGCAGCTGCTGCACTGCCACCTACCTCTCACCCCAGGAGCAAGGCCTGGACCTTGTTCTTCTCTCACCCAGTTCCAACAGAATTCCCTACTGACCTTTTACCTTTTATTCAGTGTTTATGGGTTAAGAAGTCTGGAAACCACCAGAGCTGCCAGTGATTCACTCTCTTGAAACCTGCTTTGGCAGGTCTGGGCCTCTTCAGCTCATACAGGATTGTGTTTGAATCCCAGTCTGGTGTGACAGATCACTCCTGTCTGCCTGTCAGGTTGCCTTCAGTGGGATACTTATTTCTCTGTGTCACTTTGTGAGTTCTATAGCTCTAAAATTTGTTTACAGTCATTTTTTTACAGGTATTGGATATGGTTGGAGTGGGAGATCAAGCAAGTTCCTACTTTTACTCCACCATCTTGGCTCAGCCCTGGCAGTCTGTTTTATTGCAATGATGACTGAGCTTTGAAATTGTCATCTTAATCATAACACTTGACTTCTAAAATATGTTAGTTCCAAGAATTAGTCCTAAAGGTTTTATCAAGAGCAATAGAACACGTTGCAGTTGAAAAAGGTTATGTCTCATTTTTTGGTGCATTCAAATAATTACTCTAATGATAATTTTCTTAAATGTTCCTTCTTTAGCAAGTCATCAGTATGGACACTAAAATTTCTAGTTAAATGGAAATAAAAGATGAGCTAATTTATCACAAATGTTATTCACAGAGCACTACAAGCCATTTTTGTTGGATTACAGGCTAACCACATTTCATGATTTTGGTAGAATTGTTTATAAGTGAACAGTTGGCTAAAAACTGCAAAGTCCTTGATTGTAATTGGAAAGGGCCCTTTCCTCACTGGAAGCTCTCTACATCAATGGAGCAACAGGTCCTGTGGGGGGAAGAAAAAAAAAGAAAACTCGATTGTTATATAGTATGTTAGGCCTTGAAATAATCATGACAATTGCCTAATCATGGGATTACAGGCCAATTGAAATGGAAGAGACAAGAAATCTTCTAGGACAAACTTGACCTTGTTTGTGTCATGGCCACTTTTGTCAGTCTGGTGAAGTCTAGCAACCCCTTTTC
This sequence comes from Gymnobelideus leadbeateri, assembly GCA_011680675.1. Taxonomy (NCBI): domain Eukaryota; kingdom Metazoa; phylum Chordata; class Mammalia; order Diprotodontia; family Petauridae; genus Gymnobelideus; species Gymnobelideus leadbeateri. The sequence goes on from WOXC01002800.1 coordinate 107,499, forward strand.
AGTAAACTACTTTTAAATGCAACAAATAAAACAGAGATTATTGCAAAAGAAACAAATTATGTTGAAATATAATTGTCAAAACATAAGGTAAAACAAGTCCAGGGACCCCCAGACTAAAACTCCTTGATTATAGTCCAACTCCTTAACTTTTTAAGGTAGGGGATGGACGTATGATTTCATAGGTATGGAAAATTCCCAGGTTAAGATACCACTAACAATACAACTTTAGTCTTACAAAGTTGCCTAGAAGACTGAGAGATCAAGTGATTTTCCAAGGGTCACACAACCTGTATATGCTACCTGCCAACTCTGTCCTTTGAAAGATGACTTACTTGACAACATAACCCAGCTAATTAACAATATAGATAATACTAAAACCTGGGTCTTTCGACTCCACATCCAGTGATTCTTAAATATCAAGACCCTTTCTCTTCACTGCAAGCATTTTCACCTGCAGTCTCCCAAGTTTATAAGGTAGTCTGTCCTTACTTCTGCCTGCTCACAATTTTGGCTTACCTTTTTCAATATCCCTTATTCTGAGTGTCTTTCCTCCGTCCCTCTGTTGAATATTTCCAATTTATCCTGTATATAGATTGGGTGTGCTTATTTTCACATTTTCTCCCCCATTAGACTGTGAACTCATTGAGAGGAAAGTCTGTTTTTTGCCTATGTGGCCTCATTGTTTAGCACAGTGAATAGAACATGGTAGGCATTTAATTAATGTTAATTGAATGACTGACTGACTCAACATGCCACATGCTTTATACATTAAATGTCAAATCCTCTAGTTGGTTGTTGTGTATTTTGACTTATCCTCAGTTTTTTCATAGGCTTTACCTTGTTTTTCTCTTCCCTTTCTGGCACAAGAGAAAAAGGGCAAAGAAAAGAAATGCTCCTGAGATCATTTCCCTTACTCATTCATTTACAAAGCCCAAATTTGCAAGGCTATTTCAATCCTCTCTCAAAAGATCTTTGAAAAGAAATCACAAAAATGTGAAAGTGAAAAAAGGTGAAAGATCATAAGACAATTCTTAAGTAAGGAAAAGCATCACAATCTACTACAAAGAATGTGTTTTGGAATCAGAAGACCGAGGTTCAAGACCCAGATCATCTATTTATTTTCTAACTGAACGTGGCTGCTTAAGTTGCTTAAGCCTTCAAAGCTCTAGTATTCTTATCCATAAAACTATCTGAGGTCTAGGGAGGAATACCCAAGATACATTGTGAACTAAATGGACAAATATGAGAAGTGTGTGTATTCCTCCCCACTAGAGTAAAACTTCTGTGCTATATTCTATGAGGAAATTGTATGTGCTTGTATTCATATTTTGATTCCAGGAAATTCTACTCTTCACTTTTTGGTCAATCAACTTCCCTTATGTTACAGTAAAAACTCAAAGCATGTAGCAGAAATAGCTCAGAGAGGAGCAAAATTTTTCTTACCTTGCCTAGGGCACATGAAAGCTTTCTCTCAGTTCTAACTGTCAAGGTCATTGGGGAAAGACTCACAAATTGTGGCAAATGATTCCTTTTAAATTTATATTCTGCAGTGAAATTATTGATTTTTACAGATAATAAAAGAAACTATACAAGAAAAAAGTTGCTTAAAAACTATATTAAGATACATTTTAGGGAGATTATTAACAATCACTTGTTTCTAGAACTGTGTATACAATATTGTAGTGTTTTTAGTGGAGGATACTTATTTTCTCTTTGGTCATATCAATTTCTTTTCAGGATTCTTATTTTTCCCCTACATCATGATATGCGAATATTAAAATAGAAGAAGAAAGTCCCATGATCTTCAAACCCAATTAATTTAACTCAGAAGATGATTTATATAGTGATACTTTTAACAGATAAGAATGTCTTTGAGTTACAGAATCAATTAAAAGTACAGACTAAGTATGGATTGAATGAAAGTAGATGATGGAATACATGAAATATCTTGTGGTTGGTTAAAGAGAATCAGTAACACCTTGTGAGACATGGACAAAATAGTAAACCAGTTTGGAATAGAGAATTCCCACTATAGTCAAGCTAGTAGTGGAGGTGCTCTAACCAACCCTTCCCACACTAAAAACAACACACACATACACACACACACACACACACACGTGCAGGCATGCATACACGCACACCATTTTTCTGGGCTATGGGGAAGGTGGTGGTGGAATAGAAAAGAATTCTATTTTGTCCTTGCTTCTTCCTTGATTAGAGAGTGATCTTGTATACTTCAAAGTCAGAGCATTTGAACTTCTCATTGATGGAGGTAGCAAAGCCCCCAAAACAACAGTAGTTCACAACAATGTCTGTATCCAAAACTAAGGACAAACTACATGCATCAACAAAAAAATGGGGTCAGGATAGCATAAGGGCACTGACTTTCAGAACCTATTATAAACAAGTACACCATAAATGAGGAACTTCACAAGGACTCCATAAAAAAGCAAAGAACCTTGGAGAAACCAGAAGCTGAAAATTAACCCTTTTTTACAACATGTGCTCACTAAGCTTGAACACATTCTCCCCAAGAACTTTGCATGTTTAAGGGAAAAATGTGCCTGAGATTTGAGGGGAGGTTGTTTCTACAACTATACATGTTATGACTGTCTAGCAAATATTCCTTTCTAACAATAATAAATTGTGGTTGGATACTTAATAAGTAATGGAGCAAGAGAAGGAGATACTCTGGATTTGGGACATATGAACAACTGTGAAACCATCTTTAATCCCTGTCAACTGGATGGAACCAGTCTCTAACCTGTGGGTAGTTGGAGCTGAACAGAGCATGCTAGGGACAGGAGAGGCAGGAATCAAACAGAACTTTAATTTCAAAGTGAGGAAAACAGCTTGCAGGAGAGGAACATGTGCCAGAGCCCCACCCCTAGTGTGGGGGGAACCACTTTAGAGTGGCCAAATAACAATACTTATTTCTGTGGCTGCAAAGTGAGCTGTAGCCCTGACAATGAGGGGTGACAGAAATACTGTGACAAGTTTGATTCATAGCAGGACTTCATGACTAGAACATGGATAAAGCAGGTGCTTGTCCAAGCTCAGAGAAGACCTGATGCTGGTGAAAGCAATATAGTAATTACATGAAACAATTTTTGGATTTTTTTGCAGCTGAGATCATCCAGAGTGAGAACAAAGGATTGTTATTAAGCCAAGTTCAGAGCACAGCTTGTTTTCTGGGCCTTGGATCTGGGGAAAAAAAGGTGCCTACCAATATATTTATACTCCATAGGATTATTATTACAACCTTAAGGGGGAAAAGTAGTTAGCTAATCTCTGGGGACTCAATTTTCTAGTACTTCTAGCAATTGGGAAAATAAGCCCAGAGGGAATTTTACAAAGATATATGTTTTTCTTTCTTAACAAATATCTGGAATGATAGTGAATGTCAATGAGAAAAATAACTCCATTTAACCCTCCCCAAATGAAAAACAGGCAAACACTTTCCCTCCATTGCAGATGTCATGAATAGGGGAACAGAGTGTGCAATAATAATGGCATTGTTAAATAGCAGGAAAGAGGAGGATCAGGTGAAAATCTCATGATTTCTGAATGATCCAACTCCCCAAAAGGCTTTGTTTCATAAATTTAGTACAAAAGTAGCCCTTTGTAGATGCTGCCAATTATTAATAGAGTATTGGATCTTCAAAACATCCTGTTGTTGTTACTGTTGCAGCAGATGCCATGACTAGGAACAGCTAAATAAGCCTCTAGTTTCTGTCTTCCCTTAGGCCTCACCATAACTCACATTTCTAGTGTTCTCCTAGTTTAACTTCCCAGACTTCTTTATATGAAAACCATAATTAAAACACTACTAGCATTAAAACATCTGGAAAGTTTAATGTGTCATTTTACTATTTCATTGGGTATCTTTGTAACTTCCTAGACTTTAACTCCCTTCCCTGTTATCAATCACCTATATATACTTTCACCCCCCTAATTAGAATGTAAGATTCTTGAGGGCCAAGAATACCTCATTTTTGTACTTATATTCTCAGTACTTAAGCAAATGACTGACACAAAGTAATTTTTTAGTGTCTGCCTTTCTTACCAGATGAATGTTCAGTAGCCACGCATGGGTTGAATTGTGCTACATTCAAGTAGGAGAACTGAACCTGCTCCATTTCTGACCTTGGACAATTCATTCTTCTTTAGACATCCCAGTTATTCCCTACATACCTCCCTCTCCCAAGGACTTGTCACATGTATGCCAAACAATTTGAATGCCAAGGCAGCCATAGCCCAAAAGAGGTCAGAATTCTTGATCTCAACATATGCACGGTCCTCAGCCTCTCCTATTAGCAGACAGTGTTCATCACACTCAGCTTCATAGAAAAATCTTAATTTTTCTTGCATTCATTCATTAGGTAATTTACATGTGTCCAAAAAAGAAAGAATCTCTTATCATGGAATGAATATCAGGCAGTGTTTTAGCAGTAATTCATCTGCTTGCAGTCTGGCTCCCACCCAGGGTGCCTCAGGGCCTCAGGCTCTCAATCTTTCCATCTTTTTGTTATATCACAGTACTTGTCCACACTCTAGCTTTTCACTTTTTTGCTGTAGGAACAGTAAGCAAATTAATACACTTATGTTTCTAGAAAAGGTTGTCATAGACTCCCTCTATGGGCAGAGCCAAGATGGTGGAGGAGAAACAGCACTTCCAAGGTGCTCCAGCCCACACCACTTCAAAATCATGTAAAAGGGTCTCTGAACAACCTCTGGAGCTCCAGCACCCATAGAAAGACACAAAAAAGCTAGCCTCCTGCTGAGGACAGCCCGGCAGCCCAGCAGGGAGAGGTCAGCACAGTGATCTGCAAGCTGACAGTGCAGCACTTTGGGAACCAAGCCAAGACCACAAGAATCTGAGGTTTTAGCCCCAGGGCCAGACCAGCAGACAGTTGGAGGGACCCAAGAATACAACCAGCTGTGGCAATTCCAGAATTATCCACAGATATATGCCTAGGACAAAGTGAGAGGTTAGTGCCCTATGGACTTTGGGACTACTATTTGGGAGCACGACAGCTTCTTTCCCTGGGGGTGAGAAGGCACTGAGGAATGGTGGCATGGTCTCCAGCTTGCAGCTTCAGTTGCAGCTTCAGCTCCTGGCCTGCAGACTGTAGGGGGATCCGGCGATCAGTCTGGGGGATAATCGCTCTTGCTTTAACCTCCCTGGATCTGGATTGTGGTCAGGGGTGGAGGTCTTAGGGTGTGTGTCCAGCTTGCCAGAGTGTGTGGCGTCTTCAGGGAAGGCACCCAACTAATACCTCTGGCAGTTGAGAAGACCCCAACATTTGGGACAGAACCTCCCCTATCTGGTGGGAGATTCCTCCTGTGGCCACAAGCCCAAAAGTCAAGTAATTAAGTGGCAACATTCCTAGGCAAAGGAAACAAAATAAACAGAAAAATTCAACATTAGCCTCCTATTTTGGGGGCAAAGCAGATTGAAGCATGGAACAGGAGGAGGACTGTGAGGTCAGAACTCCTGCACCAAAAGCCCCAAATGAAAATGCAAGCTGGGTACAGGCCATAGAGGAAATTAAATAGTATTTTAAAAACAAAATAAGAGAAGTGGAGGAAAAATTGGGAAGAGAAATGAGAAGGATGCAGGAAAAGTATGAAATGAGAGTCAACAGACTGACTGAGGAAAATAACACCTTAAAAAAATAGACTAACTCAAATGGCAAAAGAGGCTCAAAAAGGCAATGAGGAGAAGAATGCTTTAAAAAGCCGACTTTGCCTGATGGAAAAAAAATTCTCAAAAGGTCACGGAGGAGATTCATTCCTTCAGAATTAGACTGGAGCAAATGGAAGCTAGTGACTTTACGAGAAATCAAGAAGCTGTTAAACAGATCCAAACAAATGAAAGAATAGAAGTCAATGTGAAATATCTCATGGGAAAAACCACTGACCTGGAAAAGAGATCCAGGAGAGATAATTTAAAAAGCCTGAAAGCCATGGTCAAAGAAAGAACCTAGAAATCATCCTTCAAGAAATTCTCAAGGAAAATTGCCCTGATGTTTTAGACCCAGAGGGCAAAATAGAGGTTGAAGTAATCCACAAGTCACCTCCTGAGAAAGATCCCAATAAGAAAACTCCTAGGAATATTATATCCGGATTCTAGAATTCTCAGATCAAGGAGCAAATACTACAAGCAGCCAGGAAGAAACAATTTCAATATTGTGGAAACACAATCAGCATAATACAGGATCTGGCAGCTTCTACACTGCGGGATCAAAGAGCATGGAATATGATATTCCAGAGAGCAAAGGAGCTGAGATTAAAAGTAAGAATCACATAGCCAGCAAAACTGAGTGTCTTAGGGGCGGCTAGGTGGCGTAGTGAATAGAGCACTGGCCCTGGAATCAGAAGGACCTGAGTTCGGAGCCAGCCTCCGACACTTAATCCACACAAACAAAAACCTAGCCGTGTAACCTTGGGCAAGTTACTTAACCCCAATTGCCCTAAAGGGGTGGCTAGGTGGCGCAGTGAGTAAGAGCGCCAGCCTTGAAGTTGGGATGACCCGAGATCAGATCCGGCCTCAGAAAATGAGCACCCACGCATAAATAATGACTAGCCGTGTAACCTTGAGCAAGTTACTTAACCCCAATTGCTTTATAAAAAAAAATAAAAAAACTGAGTGTCTTGTTTCAGGGGAAAATATGGTCACAGTGAAATAGAGGACTTCCAAGCATGCTTGAGGAAAAAACCAGAGTTCAATAGAAAATTTGACATTCAGACACAAAAAGCAAGAGATGCTTGAGAAGGTAAACAGGGAAAAGAAATCATAAGGAACTTATCAAAGTTAAACTATTAATATTCCCACATGGAAAAACAATAACTGTGACTTTTGAACCCTTTCTCAGTATGAAAATAATTGTAGAATGATATGTGCGCATATGAATACATATGTGAATGTGTGTATATATGTTTATAGATAAACGTGGATAGAGGGCATAGCTTGAATTTGGTGGGAAGGGATGATACTTAAGGGGTGAATTTAAGAGGTGAGAGAGTAATGTGGCAAGTGGAGAAGGCAAGAGACAGGGTGGGGGTAAACTATCTCATGTAGAAGAGAAAAGGGGAAGTGGTTGCAGGGGAGGGGAAGAACAGGAAGGCGAAAAGGCATAACCATATTCTCATTGAATTTGGCTCAGGGAGAGAATGACATACATACTAAATGGGATATCTCACCCTGCAGGAGAGTATGGGGAAGAGGGATGAGATGGGGTAAGATGGAGGGGAGGGCATGTTGGGGGGAGGAGAGGTTGGATGCACCCACTTTTGAAGAGGGCCAGGATCAAAGTAGGTAATGGACCAGGTCGGGGGTGGGATGGGTGGGAGGAAAATATAGTCAGTCTTTTACAATATATATACTATGGTAATGTTTTGCATAGCTATACATGTACAACACATTCTGAATTTCCTATCTTCCCAGTGGGAGTGTATGACAAGGGAGAAAGGGAATGGATCTGGAATGTGAAGCTTTAAAATTATATGTTTCAAATATATTTAAAAAATGAAAATGTTGTCATAGATCACACTCTGACTCCACTCACTATCTCTGTGATATTGCCCATCCTTGGCCACTACTCACTATGTGTGTTTTTTCTTTAGGAATATAAGTTTCTTCCAGACACAAACTGTCTCATTCATGCTAAGCACAGTCCCTGGAACATGGCAAAAGCTTAATTAATTCTTTTTGATGACTTGATGAAATATATTACTAACCATGAAAGATTCAACTGCAGCAAAATTTGGAAATATATTTGCTGCACTAAGCACCTTTTTTTGGTGATAAATTTGGTGATAAATTATCTACCACCAAAGTCCCTTCTGAATAAAGAAAAGAAGAAAAACATTTTAGTAGCCAAACCTAGTTTTTCAAAATACAAAACAAAAATGAAAATGTTTCCATCAAATTGGAAATAGAAACGTTTATGTCAACTCAAAATTTTTAGGCACTAAATTTCTTGAACTTTATTTAATCTTTAATAGTATTTGCCTCCAGATGCTTATGGCATATCACTGCTAACCTGAACTTAAATATCTTGCATACACATCTGCTTCCGTCAATGAGAAATTTATGTTAGCTGCTTTCAAAATCAATCTAGTTGCACAGAATAACCAATATTTGATCTCTCACTGAGCCATTAAACCAAGATACTTCTTCACTACTAGTCATTATCTCAAAATACAATAAAGAAGATTCCTGAATCTAGCCATGTCCAGGAGTGTCCAGGGGCTGATATCTTTTAGGAACCAAATTCTAATCTCAGAGTATATACACTATAACTCAATGGTTAAATTCTTGTGCAACACACATACATCAAGGCGTTTACTCTAGTTACTCATCACCTACCTTCAGAAGGGTTTCATCTAGAGAAGGAAATTTGGGTGAACATGCCAAGTGCTCAATTAGATGCAAAGCACTGAGGATTATCCATTGACTTTTCTTTATAGTGCCCAAATAGCTACATAGCAAGAGAAGCAATACATTCATATTTAATAGCAGAGCATTTCACTTTCCAGATAATCTCCAAAACAGAAACAGAACCTTAACCATATGTCCATATTAGTATTTTTTCTATTAGTAAATGTTTTGGGCTTTTGTGAGTTTGATAGAAGTAAGTAGATCAAAGAGATTAATTTTTCAGTGTTGATCATTGTCATCAAGATCAACAAATATTCATTTTATTTTTAACAATTAGCATATGAATAATTCTAATTCAGGGATCAATCAATGAATAGTAAGTCCGAAGTGCTATGCTAGGTTTTAGAAGAGTGCAAATATAACAAAAAGTATAAGATAAAAACTACATCTTATGATTGTTGGGGTTTTTTTAATTTGGGAAGAAAATTGGATAATTAATATGAAATAATCAGTAGTAGAAAGAATGACCCTAAATATCATAACAAATGAGGAGACAACTGGAAAAAAAATCTGTATAAGTAGTTAAGTAAGAGCAAGAAATGATCCTGTTTCAAGAATACCATTTGGCAAAAAAATAAACAACCACCTTTGGTTTTACTCTTTTTTTCTTTTAAATTTCTTTATTTTTTAGTTTACAACAGTCAGTTTCACAAGTTTTGGAGTTCCAAAATTTCTCCCTTCCCTCTCCTCTCCCCTGCACCCCTCTAAGGCAGTACACACTCCAATATAAGTTCTACCTGTGCCATCACATTTAACATTTATCAGATTGTAAAGAAGAATTATAACCAATGGAAGGAACCATGAGAAAGAAGAAACAAAACAAAACAAAAAAAGAGAGAGCAAGTAGTTTAATTCAATATGCATTGACTTTCTCTGGTTGTGGATGGCCTTTTCTATCATGGGTCTTTTGGAGTTATCTTATAACCTTGCATTGAGGAGAAGGGTCTAGTCTATCAAAGTTAGTCATTACAGATAGAAAGTGTAATTAATTGTGTACTATGTTCTCCTGGTTAAGCTACCTTCACTCAACATGAATTTTTATAAATATTTCCATTATAGCACAATAGTATTCCATTATATTCATACAAAACTTGTATAGCCATTCCCCAATTGATGGGCATCCCCTTGATTTCCAATTCTTTGCCACCACAAAAAGAGCTGCTATAAATATTTTTGTATATATGGGTCCTTGTCTCACTTGAATTTTCTCTTTGGAATGCAGCCCTAGAAGCAGCATTGCTGGGTCAAAGTATATACTGTCTCGTTAATGTCTTTCTCTTAAATGAAGTTATTAATTGTTTCTATGATTTTTTTCTTTGACATTCTCATTCTTTAGGATTAGATTATTTAGTTTTCAATTAGCTTTTAGTATGTCTTTCCATGACCGTTTATTACATGTAATTGTTATTGTTTCATGATCTGAAAAATATATTTAATATCTCTGCCTTTCTTCAGTGTATTGTGTGGTTTTTATGACCTAGTACATGGTAAATTTTTGTATATGTACTGCTGAGAAGAAGGTTGTACATGTACTGCTGAGAAGAAGGTGTGTTCCTTTTTATCCCCTGCAGTTTTCTCCAGAGGTCTCTATTATCTAACTTCTCTAAAATTCTATTCAACTCTTTTACTTCTTGATTGTTTATTTTGAGGTTAGATTTATTAAGTTCAGAGAGAGAGGTTGAAGTCCCCCACTAGTATACTTTTGCTGTTTATTTCTTCCTGCCTGTAACTGCCTTGACTTTTCCTTTAAGAATCTGAATGCTATACAACTTGGTGCATATATGTTTAGTAATTATGTTACTTCATTTTCTATGGTGCCTTTTAGCTGGATATAATTTATTTCCTTATCTCTTTTAATTGGATCTACTTTGCTTTTGCTTTTGCTTTGTCTGAGATTAGGATTGCTACCCCAACTTTTTTTTTTACTTTAGCTGAAGCATAATATATTTTATTCCAGCTTTTTACCTTTACCCTGTGTGTATCACCATTTCAAATGTGTTTCTTGTAAACAACATATTGTAGGATTATTGTTTTTAATTCATTCTGTGATGTGTCTCTATTTTATGGAAGAGTTCATCCCATTCACATTCATAGTTATGATTACTGTGTCCTTCTCTCCCTCTTATTCCCACCTAACTCCCCATTTATGCTGTTATTTCTCCCTTTCCTTCCACAAAAGAATTTTGCTTTTGACCACCTCTTCCCTCAGCATTCCATCCCTGTTAACCCCCCTCCCTTTTCTTACCTTTTCTTACCTTTTCCCCTTACCTCTTCTTCCCTCCTTTCTAACCAAACACACCATCTTTTCCTTCTCCCTTTCCCCTCCTAATTTTTGTAGGTCTAATTAGAATTCTATACATAACAAAGCATGTTATTCCCTCCTTGCAACAAATTCAATGAGAGTAAATCTCAAACAATATTCTTCTCCCTCCCTTCTTTCCCTCTTCTATAAAAAGGTTTTGTGTCTTTTCAAGTTATATTTGTATACTTAACTATGGTATTCCCTTTCTGAACCAAAACTGATGAGAGTAAAGCTCATATGATGCTCATCTCCCTCCCTTCTTTCCCACCATTATAGTATGTTTTGTGCCACTTCATGTGAGGTTATACACCCCTTTCTGCCCCTTCTTTCCTCTTCTCCCATTACAATCCCTTTGCACATCATTTAATTTATACTCACACCCTCTACCTATTTATATCCATTTTAAATGTAGTAATAATTATACAATTCTCAATACCAACATTACATTCCTATATAGGAATGTAACCAGTTTGCTCTTATTGAATAACAAGTTCTTTTTTTTTCCCTGTTTACTTTTTATGTGTCTCTTGAGTCTTGTATTTGAAGATCAAATTTTCCACTGAGCTCTGGCCTTTTCATCAGAAAGATCTGGAATTCCCTTTTTCATTGAAAGTCCATCTCCTTTTCTGAATGACTTTGCTCAGTTTTGCTGGGTAGTGAATTCTTGGTTGCAGCCCAAACTCTTCTGCCTAATGGAATATTATACTTCAATCCATCCAGTCTTTTAATCTAGAAGCTGCAAGGTCCTGCATGATCCTGATGATATTTGAATTTTTTTTGTTTTGAATGTTTGCAGGATTTTCTCCTTGACCTGATAATTCTGGAATTTAGCTAAAATATTACTTGGCATTTTTAATTTGGGATTTATTTCAGGATGTGATCAGTGGATTCTTTTGATGAATATTTTACCCACTAGTTCTAGGACATTGGGGAAATTTTCCTTGATAATTTCTTGGGAGATACTGTACAGACTCTTTTTTTATAATGACTTTCCAGTAGACCAATAATTCTTAAATTATTTCTCTTGTATCTATTTTCCAGTTGAGTTTTTTTTTTCCAGTGAGATAATTTAAATTTTCTTCTACTTTTTTCATTCTTTAGATTTTGTTTGACTGATTCTTTATGCCTCAAAGAGTCCTTAGCTTCAATTCATCTAATTCTAATTTTTAACAAATTGTATAGTTAGTTTTTGTACCTTCTTTTCAATTTGGCAAGTTTTTACTTTTAAGGTTTTATTTTTTCCATTTGTTTTGTACCTCCTTTTCCTTTTGGCTAATTACACTTTTTAAGGAGTTGTTCTCTTCACTGATTTTTTTTTCATTTTGCCAATTGTATTTTTAAAATAATTGGTCAATTTTTCTTACTAAAGGAGACCCCCCCCCAATAAATACTGAAGAAAATATTACCTTAAAAAAAGACTAACTCAAATTGCAAAAGAGGTCCAAAAAGCCAATGAGAAGAAAAATGCCTTAAAAAGCAGATTTGGCCAGATAGAAAAGGAATTTTAAAAGATAATTGAAGAAGATAATTCCAAAATTAGATTGGAGCAATTAGAAAGTAATGACTTTATGAGAAATCAAGATATTATAAAACAGATCAAACAAATGAAAAAAACAGAAGGCAATGTGAAATATCTCATTTGAAAAATCACTGACCTGGAAAATAGTTCCAGTAGAAGGTAATTTAAAAAGTATTGGACTTCCTGAAAGCTATGATCAAAAAAGAGCCTAAGCATCATCTTTCAAGAAATTATTCATGAAAATTGTCCTGATATTCTAGAACCAGAGGGTAAAATAGAAATTGATTTCCTCAGTCAGGCTGTTGACCCTCATTTCATACTTTTCCTGCATCCTTCTCATTTCTCTTTCCAATTTTTCCTCCACTTCTCTTATTTGATTTTTAAAGTCCTTCTTAAGGTCTTCTATGGCCTGCAACCCGCTGATGTTTTCCCCTGGGGCTTTTGGAGCAGGACTTCTGACCTCACAGTCCTCTTCCCGCCCCATGCTTCAACCCACCTTGCCCCCAAAGTAGGAGTCTAGGGTTGCATTTTTCTCTTTAATTTGTTTCCTTTGCCTTGGCATGTGGCATGTCTCCTCAGTGGCTTCTAGCCCCCAGGGGAGGAAGCCGACGCGTTCCCCAAATACTGGTCCCAAAGTCCATAGGGCACTAACCTCTCACTTTGTTCTAGGCATGTCTATGTTGATAATTCTGGAATCGCCACAGCTGCTGTTATTCTGGGGTCCCTCCAGCTGGCCACTCGCCCTGCTGCCTTGGGGCTAAAACCACGACTCAGGCGGACTGGACCTGTGCTCTGCTCCCCGTGCTCTGTGCGCTGCATGCAGTGACTCTCAGACCTCTGTGCTGGTCCTTCCTGCAGGGCTGCTGGGCTGTCCTCAGTGGGAGGTTAGCTTCTCTGTGTCGTTCTGTGGGTGCTGGGGCTCCAGAAGTTGTTCAGAGTCCCCTTTTACATAGTTTGGAGGAAATCTGGGGGCAGAGTGGCTTGGATGCACTGTTTCTACTTCACCATCCGTAAAATAGAAATTGAAAGAATTCACCAATCACCTCTTTAAAAAGATCACAAAAAGAAAAGTCCTATTTTAGCTAAATTCCAGAGTTTTCAGGGTAAGAAGAAAATACTGCAAGTGGTCAGGAAGAAAAAATGTGAGGATTGTGGAAACACAACCAGAATAACAGGAGATCTAGCAGCTTCTACATTAAGGGATTGAAGGCCTTGGAATATGATATTCCAGAGGTGAGAGAAGCTAGGATTAAAACTAAGAATCATCTACTCAGCAAGTGAGTATAATACTTCAGGGGAAAATATGTATATTCAATGTAATTGAGGACTTCCAGTCATTCTTGATGAAAAGACCAGAGCTGAAGAGAAATTTTGAATTTCAAATACAAGAAGTAAAAGAAGTATGAAAAGGCAAACAGTAAAGAAAACCTTAAGGAAATTAATAAAGATGAATTGTTTATATTCTTATATGTAAAAACTATATTTGTAACTTGTGAGACTTTTCTCAGTATGGTGATAACTGGAGAGAATCTATCTATCTATCTATCTATCTATCTATCTATCTCTCTCTATCTATCTATCTATCTACCTATCTCTCATATATATATATATATATATATATATATATATATATATATATATATGTGTGTGTGTATTCATATACATATATGTATGTATGTGTTTATGTATGTTTGTGTATGTATGTATAGGTGGGTGTATGTGTGTATATATGTGTGTACATGTATACATAGACAAAGGGCACTGGGTGAGTTGAATATGAAGGGATGATATCTAAAAAGTTAAATTAAGTGGTGAGAGAGGAATATATTGGGAGAAGGATAAACAGAGAGATAGAATAGGGTAAATTATCTCATATAAAAGAGGCAAGAGAAAACTCTTTCAATGGAGGGTAAGAGCAGGAAGGTGACATGGAATGGGTCAACCTTCTCTCGTTGGATTTGGCTTAAGAAGGGAATAACATACGCACTCAAATGGATATCATACCCTACAGGAAAGCAGGGGGAAAGGGGATAAGAGGGGGGCAAATAGAAGGGAGTACAGACTGGGGGAGGGGGTAGTCAGAAGCAAACACTTTTGAAAAGTAATGCTGTCAAATGAGAAAATAGACTAAATGGCGGGGTGGAATAGGATGAAGGGAAATCATTTTTCACAACATTATTATTATAGAAATGTTTTACAAAACTACATATGTATGACCTATATTGAATTGCTTGATTTCTCAGTGGGGGTGGATGAGGAAGGAAGATGGTAAAGAATCTGGAAATCAAAGTGTTAAAACAAATGTTAAAAAAATTATTGTTGGGGGCGGAGCCAAGATGGCGGAGTAGAAACAGCTCTTCCAAGCCTCTCTGCCCCCAGATTCCCCTCAAACTATGTAAAAGGGGACTCTGAACAACTTCTGGAGCCCCAGCACCCAAAGAACGACACAGAGAAGCTAACCTCCCGCTGAGGACAGCCCAGCAGCCCTGCAGGAAGGAACTGCGCAGTGGTCTGGGACCTGGCAGCTCGCAGAGCGCAGAGCCCAGGAGCCGAGCCCAGGTCCTCGTGAGCCGAGGTTTTAGCCCCAGGGCGACAGGGCCAGCAGCCTGCTGGAGGAACCCCAGAACACCAGGAATCCTGGCGACTCCAGAATTATCAACATAGACACGCCTAGGACAAAGTAAGAGGTTAGTGTCCTATGGACTTTGGGACCTGTATTTGGGGAATGCGTCAGCTCCCTCCCCTGGGGGCTAGAAGCTGCTGAGGAGACACGCCATTTTGTAGTTTTCAAAGGCAGATCCGGCTCCCAGCCTACAAATCGTGGGGAGATCCAGCGATCAGTCTTGGGGGGTAATCGCTCTTGCTTTAACCTCCCTGGATCTGGATTGTGATCTAGGGTGGAAGTTGTGGGTGGGTTTACAGCTTGCCAGAAACGGAAGTTGCCCCCCACACGTTTGGGACGAAAATTCCTCTAGCTGGCCTTAAAGCCATAGTGTGGCAACAAGCCCAAAAGTCAAGCAATTAAGTGGCAACATGCCAAGGCAAAGGAAACAGAAAAATGCAACCCTAGACTCCTATTTTGGGGGCATAGAGCGGGAAAAGGACTGTGAGGTCAGAAGTCCTGCTCCAAAAGCCCCAGGGGAAAACATGAGCGGGTTGCAGGCCATAGAGGACCTTAAGAAGGACTTTAAAAATCAAATAAGAGAAGTGGAGGAAAAATTAGAAAGAGAAATGAGAAGGATGCAGGAAAAGTATGAAATGAGGGTCAACAGCCTGACTGAAGAAAACAACACCTTAAAAAATAGACTAACTCAAATGGCAAAGGAGGCCCAAAAGGGCAACGAGGAGAAGAATGCCTTAAAAAGTCGAATTTGCCAGATGGAAAAAGAATCTCAAAAGTTCACTGAGGAGATTCATTCCTTCAGAGTTAGACTGGAGCAAATGGAAGCTAGTGACTTTATGAGAAATCAAGATGCTGTTAAGCAGATCCAAACAAACGAAAGATTAGAAGGCAATGTGAAATATCTCATGGGAAAAACCACTGACCTGGAGAATAGATCCAGGAGAGACAATTTAAAAATTATTGGACTACCTGAAAGCCATGATCAAGGAAAGAACCTAGAAATCACCCTTCAAGAAATTCTCAAGGAAAACTGCCCTGATATTTTAGATCCAGAGGGCAAAATAGAGGTTGAAAGAATCCACAGATCACCTCCTGAAAAAGATCCCAAAAAGAAAACTCCCAGGAATATTATAGCCAGGTTCCAGAATCCCCAGATCAAGGAGAAAATACTACAAGCAGCCAGGAAGAAACAATTTCAATATTGTGGAAACACAATCAGAATAGCCCAGGACCTGGCAGCTTCTACACTGAGGGATCGAAGGGCATGGAATATGATATTCCAGAGGGCAAAAGAACTGGGAATGAACCCAAGGGTCACCTACCCAGCAAAACTGAGTATTTTGTTTCAGGGAAAATATGGTCATTCAGTGGAATAGAGGACTTTCAAGCATTCTTGAGGAAAAAACCAGAGTTGAATAGAAAATTTGACATCCAGACACAAGAAGCAAGAGATGCCTGAGAAGGTAACCAGGGAAAAGAAATCAAAAGGAACTTATCAAAGTTGAACTATTTACATTCCTATATGGAAAAGCAATAACGGTGACTGATGATATCTTTCTCACTATGAAAATAATGGAAGAAGGGGGTGTGGTCATATGGATACATATGTGAATGTGTGTGTATATGGTTACAGTTATATATGGATAGAGGGAATAAGTTGATTTTGTTGGGAAGGGAGAATACTCAAGGGATGAAATTATGAGGTGAGAGAGGAAAGTGGCAAGAGGAGATGGGGAGAGACAGGGTAGGGTAAACTATCCCATGTAGAAGAAGCAAGGGGAAGTGGTTGCAAAGGAGGGGGAGAATAAGGAAGGCTAAAAAGGCAAAGCCACATTCACATTGAATTTGGTTCAGGGAGAAAATGACATACATACTAAATGGGATATCTCAACCTGCAGCAGGATAGGGGGAAGGGGGACGAGAGGAGGGATGATGGATGGGAGGGCATCCTTGGGGTGAGGGGAGGTTGGAAGTACCCACTATAGAAGAGGGACAGGATCATGTAGGGAATGGACCAGGTGGGGGGTGGGATGAGTGGGAGGGAATTATAAGCAGCCTTGTACAATATATCTACTATGATAATGTTTTGCATAGCTAGACATGTACAACATATACTAAATTACTTATCTCCCAAGAAGGAATGGGTGACAAGGGAGGAAGGAAATGGATCTGAAATGTGAGGTCATAACATTAAATGTTTCAAATATATATAAATACTATTATTAATACTCTTTTGCTTGTAATAGGGAGATAAGATGTACAGGCATTGGGACACAAAGATTCACCTTCCTCTAATGGAAAAGATGATGGGGGTATGGCAGAAGGTATGGGAGAGAGCAGATTGGAGGAATCGATATCTTGTGGGACTACTATTCTGGGAGGTTGGGTAGGGGAATAATGGAGGGAAAATGATTGTAACTCAAAATGTGGCGGAAATGAATGATGTAAAACAGAAGTTAATAAAGCATTTGTTTAAAAAAAAATTATTGTTACATGCAAATGGAAAGTAACATGTACAGGCAATGGTGTACAAAATTCCATCTTGCCCTAGAAGAAAGTAAGGGGGAAGGTGTAAAGGTTATGGAATTTAAAGATCTTCCATGCCTCGTTGGACTTGCTGATGTAGCAGGAAGGGGTGGGCTAGGAGGAAGCAGAAGCCAAGCTAGAGTTCTGTAGTGACTGGCAGTGGTGGTGGCAGCAACAGAAGCCAGCAATAGCAGCAATAGTGGTAGTGGCAGAGGTGGAGGCAGATTATGAACCCCTTTTTTGAGCCAGCCAGAATTTCTGCTAAGGGCTCCTGCTGAGGACTGCCAGGGACCAGAACTGCAGGAGGCCAGAGCTGCTGGGAGTATGCTTCCTGGACACTGAGTAATTGTCATGAGCGGGGAGAGGAGGACCTTTGCCTGAGGTAGCCTGTTTCGTTTTGAAGGCTTGAGAATGTGGGTGTTTACTACATTAACACTGTATGCCAATTTCATAACTACTGCAATGGCTTTGACTTTCTAGTTTGGGGACTCACTTTTCTGGTATTTTAATAAATGTTCTAGCTTTATCCCCCATGTAGAGAGCCTGGTGTATTTTGTTATTAATAACCACATCAGCATATTTATATATGCCATAGGCATTGTGAATATTGCATTGTTGATACAGAAAGGGGGAAGGGGACAGATAGAGGAGGATATATGAGAGGATAGACTGGAGGAAGAAGTAATCAATATGTTTGTCATATTGGGGTAAAGGGTAGGGGAGAAATGGGGATAAATTTGGAAATCAAAATTTTGTGGAAATGAATATTGAAAACTAAAAAATAAATAAATTCTTGTAAAAATGTAAGCTGATTTTCTACAGCAGATCACAGTCACATTATGAACTCAAAAGTACAAATATATGAGAATCCACCGTGTTTAATACTTATTAATCATTTTAAACATATTCAATTCAATAGAGCAACATACAGCTGAAAAAACTCTCCTTCAACAAGACATCAACAAGATGTCTTGCATGTAAATGCTAAAATTATATATGATTTGTTAATAGATGTAGTAAGAGAAATTTGTCCAATATTCTTCTGATTATTACTGTAGTATCAAGTGAGGCCTCTAGCATCCTCTCCATAGTCTAAGTAAAAGAAATCCCAATAGGCTACCTTTTTTGTAAGATGGAACTGCTAGGCAGTCTGATAAAATATATTATTGCCTTCTTGGAATCATATTTTAAATGTACAAAATAAAAAACAGAAAATTACAGAAGAAACAAATTATATTAAAATAGAGATGTATTTTTTTCTTAAAAAAATAATAAAACCCTTCTTGAAATCTTCCAAAAATACTTTTTGGACTGGAGACCAGTTTATATTCTCTTTCAAGGATGCCGGTGTGGGTATAATGTCAATGCTGCTCTCTTCTGAGTATGTATTTTGTTCTTCTTGGTCTCCATAATAGAATTCTATGGTCTTTGTTTTTCCAAATTGCTTTTTGCCCATTGTGATTGCCTATTTCCTGACTTTTAAAGTGGATCTCTGCTTCTGGGGCACAGGGGCCTCTGACCCATTCTTCTTGTGCTGGGAGATAGTTACTGATTTTCGTGTTTTGGCCTCTCTTTCAGTTAGAGGCTATATAATACTACAGTTCATGTGGTGCTGAGGTGGAGGAGGCTATTGTGTGCTGAGACCAAGGATGAGGCCAGTTCTTTCTGTGTTTCCCTGGTGTTATATTGAAGCTCATACTGTGAGGTGTAGGGGAGGGGTGGTCTGGCTGCTTCAGGTTTTCACCTCTTCAGTGCTGGGCTAGAGCTCAGATGGGCTCAGCCCCTGGTGGATGGCACCACACTGGTGCCTGCTGATTCCCCTGACTGTGCAAAGGCATGGCTGGGAACCTAATAGTGGCACTTGCTGTCTCCAAAGGCTGTACCTCAGGATCTCCCACTGATCCACTGATGTGAGGCAGGCTGATATGCCTCCCATCCTTCACTGTTGCCATTTAGCCACAGCAAGAGGGATCCTTCCTATAGGTCTCTCTGGCCTCCCACTGGTTATTTCAGGATTTTTCCTGGGGCAACATTCTCTGGATTTTTTAAGGTCAACAAGGGGATGATCTTTAGTAGTTTAGTACACTATCTTGGCTCCTGGAAGTTCAAGGAGGTGACTTTCAAATATGTAGTCTATTTTTCTTTTTGCTTTTTGGAGGCAGTTGGGGTTAAGTGACTCACCCAAGCTCACAGATATAGTATTTGTGTTAGGTGACTGAGGCCTTATTTGAACTCAGATCCTCCTAACTCCAGGGCTACTGCTCCATTCATTTTGCCAACCAACTGGCCCTAGTCTATATTTTTAAGGTGTTATTTTCTTCAGTACTTTTTTGGGTCTCCTTTAGCAGGCTGTTGACTCACTTTTCATAATTTTCTTGCATAATTCTCATTTCTCTTCCCAATTTTTCCTCCACTTCTCTTATTTGATTTTTAAAATCCTTCTTGAGGTCCTCCATGTAGTCTAACAAATTCATATTTTTCTTGGAACCTTTTGATGCAGGAGTTTTGCCATTGTTGACTTCTTTTGGCTCCATGTTTTGATCCTTTCTATCCCTAAAAAAGGATTTTTTGGTCTGATGGTGCTTCCTCTTCTTGCTCATCTTGCCAGCCAATTAATTGACTTTTGAGCTCTTTGCCATGGTAGAAGTCTGCTTCCAGAGTGGAGATCTCTGTCCCAAATCACTGGAGTTTTCACAAATGTTGTCAGAGGTCTGAGGAGGGTGCCCTTTCTGCATTGATGAAAAAAACAAGAGCTGAACAGATAATTTGACTTTCAAATACAAGAATCAAGAGAAGCATGAGAAGGTAAACAGGAAAAAGAAATTGTAAGGAACTTAATAAAGTTGAAATGTTTATATTCCTATACGGAAAAATGATAATTGTATCTCATGAGACTTTTCTCAATATGAGGATAGTGGAAGGGAATATGTATGTATACATATATATATGTATACATGCATATATATATATATATATATATATATATATATATATATATATATATATATATATATATATATATATATATATATATATATTTAGGAGGGTGTATGGGTGTACAAATACATATGTGAGTATCTGTATACATGTATTTATATGTACATAGACAGAGGGCACAGGATTGGTTGAATAGGAAAGGATGATATCTAAAAATTTGAATTAAGAAGTAAGAGAATATATAATGAGATAAGGAGAAAGGGAGCGATAGAATAGGGTAGATTATCTCATATAAAAAGTGAAAAGAAAACTCTTACAATGGAGGGGAAGAGCAGGAAGGTGAAAGGGAAAGGGTCAGCCTTACTCTCATTGAATTTAGCTTAAGGGAATAACATGCACACTCATATGGATATTTTACCCTACAAGAAGGTATGGGAGAATGGGATAAGATAGGGAATAATAGAAGGGAGGTAGATTGGGAGAGAAGGTAATTAGAAACAAACACTTTTGAAAAGAGACAAGCTCATAGGAGAAAATAGAATAATTTGGGGTTGGGCTAGGATGGAGGGAAATATAGTTAGTCTTTCACACATATCTACTATGAAAATATTTTGTGTAACTACACATGTACAAGCTATATTTAATTTCTTGTCTCCTCAGTGGGGGATTAATGAGGAGAGGAGAAGTGAAAGAATCTGGAAATCCAAATTTTAAAAACAAATGTTAAAGAAATTGCTTTTTACATGCAACTGGGATATAAGATATATAGGTACTGGGGTATAGCAATCCATCTTGCACCACTAGAAAGTTAGAGGGAAGATGGGAGATGATAAAAGAGAGCAGATTGGAGGAAGGGGTATAAAGTAGGCTCACTATTTGGGGGTGGGGGTAGGGGAAAGATGGGGAGAAAATTCATGACTCAAAATCTTGTGGAAATGAATGTTGAAAATTAAAATAAACAAAAAAAGAATATAAATGAAAAAGGACACCATCAATTAAGAAACATCTAACCCAAAAATATTTATAGAAGCTCTTTTTGTGGTAGCAAAAACTTGGAAATCAAGGGGATGCCCATCAATTGGGGAATAGCTAAATAAGTTGTGGTCAGTGAATGTAATGGAATACTATTTTGCGATAAGAAAGAAGGAGCAGATGGACTTCATAATAACCTGGAAAATTTTTATATAGGTGGAGCCAATATGGCAGAAAGGAAGAGGTAATTTCCCTAAGCTCCTCTGTCACTAAACCTTAAAAAGTGAAGTTGAACAGATTCTGGAGTGACAAAATCGACTTGGAGATGGAGCATGGCAGAATCCAGCATGGAAAGTGCCCAGTGCATCTGGACAGGGCGAGAGCAGAGCACATGGGGTCTACACAGCTCAGACTTAAGAGCAGATAAGCAGAATACACCAGAGAGAGAAGAAGCCCCAGCCTGCAGACTTACCAAGGACGAATCACAGTCATCACACTATCATCTCACAAGGGGACCAGAGGAATAATTGGAGCCAGATAGAAGAGTCAGGCAGCCAGTGGAGAGAGCAGCTTCTCCTGCAGTGATAGGCCCCCAGCCTGGAAGTTTAGAAATTGCCTGCCTGTATAATACAGGGGCAAGAATGGCAAAGTAAATTCTAGATTCTCTGATCTTCCCATCCCTTCTTCATGAAGTAGAAAACCCAAAGATAAGTCACCCACCCAGACTGAATTCCCAAGTTAGTGGAAATAGCCTCAGGCTTGGGAGTCTCCAAGAAGGGTTTTAACTGAGACAGCCAGGAGTCTGAAGAGAAGAGAGAGAGGGGCCCCAACAAGCACCACCTTACCTCACCAACAAAAGCCTGCTTATAGCCCAGGGGTATAGAGGCAGAAATCTGAAGTGGTCAGATACATACACTTCCACAGACTACTCTGTGCACATCTACATTCCTCTTTGAGATTCCTGCATTAGCCACAAACTAGACACCCAGAGGCTATAGCATTGAAAGGCAATGACCAGGCCCTTAGCTCACAGCCTGAGAAATTAAGAAATAGGGAATCACACTGGGAAGGAAGGAAGCTGAGAAGGAGAAGGGGAAGGCAAGAAAATCGATCTGAGCTTACTATGTAGGTCAAGAACAACCAATTACACAGGACAATTCAGACTCTCTACCCACACCTGATACCATAGAAGGAAATAAGAAATGGTCTCAAGCCCAAATAACATTCTTGGAGGAGCTTAAGAAAGATTTTGAAGACCAAATCACAGAGGCAGTGACCAACTTGGAAAAAAGTCTCAGTGAAGAAAACAAATCCTTAAAAAGTAAAATTACTGAATTATTGGAGAAAATGCCTCTCTAAAAAAAGGACCTTCAAAAATAACTGAAGACTATAATTCGCTAAAATTTAGATTCACTCAAATTGAAACTCAGAACTCTATGATGCACAGAGTCAATCAAACAGAACAAGATGCTTGAAAAATTGGAAGAAAATTTAAAATATCTCACTGGAAAAACAACTGACCTAAAGAACAGATCCAGGAGAGATAACTTAAGAATTATTGGTCTACCAGAAAGCCACGATGAAAAAAGCATCCTAGACAACATCCTCTAAAAGATTGTCCTGAGGTCCTGGAATCAGAAGATAAAATAGTTATCAAAAGAATTCACCAGACTGCTCCTGAAAGAGATCCCAAATTGAAAACTTCAAGAAATATAGTAGCCAAATTCCAGAATTACAAAATTAAGGAAAAAAATTCTGCAAGCACCCAAAAAGAAACAATTTAAATATCTTGGAACTACAGTTAGGATCACACAAGACCTAGCACCTTCTACATTAAATAGCAGAGGGACTGGAATTTGATATTTCTTAGGGCAAGAGAGCTAGGACTACAAACAAGGATTAACTACCCAGCAAAACTGAGCATAATATTTCAGGCAAGGAGATTGTCGTTTAATGAAATAAGGGACTTCCAGACTTTCCTGATGAAAAAGCCAATTACAAGACTCAAGAAAGACATAAAAAGGTAAACAAGGAAAACACAGATTCACACATACATACATGCACACAGCCACACTCATACACACATGCTCATTACTTGGGATGCAACAAGAGCAAAATGTTCACATCCCTATATGAGGAGCCAATAACTGCTGATATCAAAATTTTTATGATTATCATGACCTTCAAAAGGGTTATACTTAGATATAGGTTGTGGGTATGAATGAACTAACCTGAAGACTTAAAAAGAACTATTACGGGGATCAAAGGGGACTGTAATGGGAAAAGGGAAAGGATAAGATAGGAAAAGGGAAATATACCATTCAAAGAAGCATCAAAACACACTATAGTAGAGGAGAAAGAAAGAGGGAGAGGAGCATCTTATAAACAGTATTCTCACTGGTTCTGGTTCAAAGAGGGATCGACTTAATCAGTGAAGTTTAAGATTCTAATGTGAATAGACAGATGAATTCATTAAATAGAGGCAAAGGAGGGAGGGAGAGGAGCACTGTTTGAAATTTACTCTCATTGGTTTGGAGTCAAATCAGGAGTAACTTACTATGATAATTATAAAAATTTATTGTGTCCTATAGGTAGTCCGTGGGATGGGGTTAAAAAGGAGGAGACTAAAGAGGGGGATTATAGGGGAGGGAAATAGTAGTAAGGGGAGAGGGTAGGTTAAGAACGGGGGTCACCGGGTGGGAACACTGAGGGAGGGGGCAGTCAAAAGGGAAAACTTAAAGGAGAGGAAGAGAGAAGGAAGGAACACAAACATAAACAGAGCAGGGAATAGGATGGTGGGGAAGAGACAGATAGTCATCATTATTGTGAATTTGAATGGGATGAACTCTCCAATAAAACAAAGGTGGGTAGCAGTAAGGATTAAGAACCATAATCCTACAGTATGCTGTCTACAAGAAATACACTTGAAGTAAAGGGATACCCACAGGGTAAAGGTGGAATTTATTATGCCTCAGCTAAAGTAATAAAAGCAGGGGTAACAATAGTTATCTCAGATAAATCAAAGGCAAAAATAGATCTAATCAAAAGAGATAAGGAAGGAAACTATATTCTGCTAAAAGGCACCATCAAGAATGAAGCAATATCATTACTTAATATACCAAGTGGTATAGCATCCAAATTCCTATAGGAGAAGTTAAAGGAATTAGAGGAAGAAATAATTAGCAAAACTATACTAGTGGGGGATCTCAATCTACCCCTCTCTGAACTTGATAAAACTCACCTCAAAATAAACAAGAAAGAAATTAAGGAGCTGAATAGAATTTTAGAGAGACTAGATTTGATGGATCTCTGGAGAAAACTGAATGGGGATAAAAAGGATTTTACTTTCTCCTTAGCAGTGAATGGTACATACTCAAAAATAGACCATGAATCAGGACATAAAAACCTCACAATCCTGTGCAGAAAGGCAGAAATATTAAATGCATCATTCTCAGATCATGATGCAATAAAAATTATATGCAATAAAGGGCCATGGAAAGATAGACTAAAACCTAATTAGAAATTAAACAATTTAATGCTAAAGAATGGGTGGGTCAAACAAGAAATTATAAAAACAGTCAATAATTTCATTCAAGAGAATGATAATAATGAGACAACATACCAAAAATGGGGTATGCATTAAAGGCGATTCTTAGTAGAAGTTTTATATCCCTGAGTGCATACTTGAATAAATTAGAGAAAAGGGAGGTCAATGAATTGGATATGCAATTGAAAAAGCTAGAAAAAGAACAAATTGAAAACCCCCAATTTAGTACTAAATTAGAAATATTGACAACCAAAGGAGAGATTAGTGAAATTGAAATTAAGAAAATTATAGAATTAATAAATAAAACTAAGAGCTGGTTTTATGAAAAAAACAATAAAATTGATAGACCCTTAGTCAATTTGATAAAAAAGAAAGAAAGAAGAAAACCAAATTATGAGTATCAAAAATAAAAAGGGAGAATGTACTTCCAATGAAGAGGAAATAAAAAAAATAATTAGGAATTATTTTTCCCAATTGTATGCACATAAATATGACAATCTTAGTTTAATGGATGGATATTTACAAAATTACAATTTGCCCAGATTAACTGAAGAGGAAGTGAATTACCTAAATAACCCCATCTTAGAAAGAGAAATCAAACACGCCATCAATGAACTCCCTAGGAAAAATCTCCAGGGCCAAATGGGTTTACTAGTGAATTCTATCAAACATTTAAAGAACAATTGATTACAATACTCTACAAACTACTTGGGAAAATTGGTGAAGAAGGAATCCTACCAAATTCTTTCTATGGCACAAATATTGTACTGATTCTTAAATCAGGAAGAAATAAAACAGAGAAAGAAAATTATAGACCAATTTTCCTCATGAATTTAGATGCAAAAATTTTAAATAAAATATTAGCCAAAAGACTCCAACAATTTATCACAAAAATAATACACTTTGATCAGGTAGGATTTATTCTAGGAATACAAGGATGGTTTAATATTAGGAAAACCATCAGTATAATTGAGCATGTCAACAATAAAACTAGCAGAAACCACATGATTATCTCAATAGATGCAGAAAAGGCCTTTGACAAAAACAACATCCATTCCTATTAAAAACACTAGAAACTATAGGAATAAATGGAGCCTTCCTTAAAATAGTTGATAGCATCTATTTAAAGCCATCAGCAAGTATTATATGCAATGGGGATAAACTAGAAGCATTTCTATTAAGATCAGGAGTGAAACAAGGATGTCACCCCTCTTATTCAATCTGGTACTAGAAACTGCAACCACGAGGGGCGGAGCCAAGATGGCGGAAAGGAAGCAGTAACCTCGCTGAGCTCCTCTGTCACTAAGTCCAAAAGGGTAAATCTGAGCAGATTCCGGAGTGACGAAGCCCAGTGAAAGACAGAGTGTGGCAGAATCCAGCCCAGGAGGTTGCCCAGAGTGTCCGCACAGGTTGAGAGCAGAGCGCGTGGGGTCTGCACAGCTCAGACCTAAGAGCAGGCAAGCAGACTACACCAGAGAGAGAAAAAGCCCCAGCCTGCAGACTTACCAAGGACGAATCGCAGTCATCTCACAGAGGGAACGGATCATTGGAGCCAGGTAGGAGAGTTGGGCCCCCAGTGGAGCGAGTGGCTTCTCAGGCTGCATTCAGCCCCCAGCCTGGAAATTTAGAAACTGCCTGCCTGTATGATACAGGGGCTGGAATGGCAAAGTAAATTCTAGCTGCTCTGATCCTCCCATCCCTCCTTCATGAAGCAGAAAACCCAAAGATAAGTCTCCCACCCAGACTGAAATCCCAAGTTAATGGAAATAGCCTCAGGCTTGAGAATCTCCAAGAAAGGGTGTAACTGAGACAGCCAGGAATCTGAAGAGAAGAGAGGGAGGGGACCCAACTAGCCCCACCTCACCTCACCAACAAAAGCCTACTTATAGCCCAGGGGTATAGAGGCAGAAATCTGAAGTGGTCAGACTCATCCCCACCTACACATCTACATTCCTCACTGACTTCCCTGACTTAGCCATAAACTAGCCACCCAGAGGTATTCAAAGTCAAGGATCAGGCCCCAAACTCATAGCCTGAGACACTAAGAAACAGGAAGTCACAATGGGAAGGAAGGAAGCTGAAAAGGAGAAGGGGAAGGCAAGAAAGTCTATTCGAGCATACTATGCAGGGCAAGAACAACAAAACACACAGGACAATATAGACTCTCTGCCCACACCAGAGACCACAGAAGGAAACATGATCTGGTCTCAAGCCCAAATAGCATTCCTGGAGGAGCTTAAGAAAAATTTTAAAGACCAAATCAGGGAGGCAATGACCAACTTGGAAAAAGAAAATACCTCCCTAAAAAAGGAACTTCAAAAACTTACTGAAGACCATAATTCACTAAAAATTAGATACAACCAAACTGAAACTCAGAACTCTATGATGCAGCAGGAGTCAATCGAAAAAAACAAGATGATCGAAAAATTGCAAGAAAATGTAAAATATCTCACTGGAAAAATAACTGACCTAGAGAACAGATCCAGGAGAGACAACCTAAGAATTATTGGTCTACCAGAAAGCCATGATGAGAAAAGCAGTCTAGACAACATCCTCCAAGAGATTGTCAAAGAAAACTGTCCTGAGGTCCTGGAATCAGAAGATAAAATAGCTATTGATAGAATTCACCGGACTCCTCCTGAAAGAGATCCCAAACTGAAAACTCCAAGAAATATAGTAGCCAAATTCCAGAATTATAAGATTAAAGAAAAAATTCTACAAGCAGCCAAAAAGAAACAATTCAAATATCGAGGAACTACAGTTAGGATCACACAGGACCTAGCAGCTTCTACATTAAAAGAGCAGAGGGACTGGAATTTGATATTTCGTAGGGCAAGAGAGCTAGGACTACAACCAAGGATTAACTACCCGGCAAAACTGAGCATAATCTTTCAGGCAAGGAGATGGACGTTTAATGAAGTAAGGGACTTCCAGACTTTCCTAATGAAAAAGCCAGAGCTCAATGGAAAATTTGATCTCCAATTACAAGACTCCAGAAGAACATAAAAAGGTAAACAAGGGTAACATAGACTCACACATGCAGAAGTGCACACACCCACACCCACAAACACAAGCTCATTACCTGGGATGCAACAAGAGCAAAATGTTCACATCCCTATATGTGGAGCTGATAACTGTCAATATTTGAAATCTCTATGATTATCATGACCTGCAAAAGGGTTATACTTAGAGGGTGTGGGTATGAATGCACTAACATGGAGTCTAAAAAAAAAAGACTATTAAGGGGATCAATGGTACTGTAATGGGAAAAAGGAAAGGATGAGCTAGGAAAAGGTAAAATATGCCATCTGAAGAGGCATCAAAACACACTATAGAAGAAGGGAAAGTAAGAGGGAGAGGAACATCATTTAAACACTATTCTCACTGGTTCTGGTTCAAAGAAGGATCAAATTAATCAGTGAAGTTTAAGAATCTAACGTGAATAGACACATAAATTCATTAAATAGAGGAATTGGAGGGAGGGAGAGGAGCATTGTTTGAAATTTACTCTCATTGGTTTGGAATCAAATGGGGAGTAATTTACTCTGATAAGTATAAAAATTTGTTGTGTCCTATAGATAGTGGGAGGGTAAGGGGGGGTGAAAAGGAGGAGACTAAAGGGAGGGATTATAAGGGAGGGAAATAGTAGTAAGGGGAGAGGGTAGGTTAAGAAGGGGGGTCACTGGGTGGGAACACTGAGGGAGGGGGTGGTCAAAAGGGAAAACTTCAAGGAGGGGAAGGGAGAAGGAAGAAACAAAAACATAAACAGGGGAGGGAATAGGATGGAAGGGAAGAGACAGATAGTCATCATTACTGTGAATGTGAATGGGATGAACTCTCCCATAAAACAGAGGCAGATAGCAGAATGGATTAAAAACCATAATCCTACAATATGCTGTCTTCAAGAAACACATTTGAAACAAAGGGATACCCACAGGGTAAGGGTAAAAGGTTGGAGTAAAATTTATTATGCCTCAGCTAAAGTAAAAAAAGCAGGGGTAGCAATACTTATCTCAGATAAAGCAAAAGCAAAAATAGATCTAATTAAAAGAGATAAGGAAGGAAACTATATCCTACTAAAAGGCACCATTGAGAATGAAGCAATATCACTACTTAATATATATGCACCAAGTGGTATAGCATCCAAATTCCTAGAGGAGAAGTTAAAGGAATTAGAGGAAGAAATAGATAGCAAAACTATACTAGTGGGGGACCTTAATCTCCCCCTCTCTGAACTCGATAAATCTAACCTCAAAATAAACAAGAAAGAAGTTAAGGAGGTGAATAGAATCTTAGAGAGACTAGATATGATGGATCTCTGGAGAAAACTGAATGGGGATAAAAAGGAATTTACTTTCTTCTCAGCAGTGCATGGTACATACTCAAAAATAGACCATGTACTAGGGCATAAAAACCTCACAATCCAGTGCAGAAAGGCAGAAATAGTAAGCGCATCATTCTCAGATCATGATGCAATAAAAATTATATGCAATAAAGGGCCATGGAAAGATAGACTAAAAACTAATTGGAAACTAAACAATTTAATCCTAAAAAATTGGTGGGTCAAAGAAGAAATTATAGAAACAATCAATAATTTCATTCAAGAGAATGATAATAATGAAACAACATACCAAAATTTGTGGGATGCACTAAAGGCAGTTCTCAGGGGAAGTTTTATATCCCTGAGTGCATACTTAATTAAAGCAGAGAGAAGGGAGGTCAGTGAATTGGACATGCAATTGAAAAAGCTAGAAAAAGAACAAATTGAAAATCCCCAATTTAGTACTAAATTAGAAATGTTGAAAACCAAAGGTGAGATTAATAAAATTGAAATTAAGAAAACCATTGAATTAATAAATAAAACCAAGAGCTGGTTTTATGAAAAAATCAACAAAATTGATAGACCCTTAGTCAATATGATAAAAAAAAAGAAAGAAGAAAACCAAATTATGAGTATCAAAAATAAAAAGGGTGAATCTACCTCCAATGAAGAGGAAATCAAAAAAATGAGGAATTATTTTTCCCAATTGTATGCACATAAATATGACAATCTTAGTGAAATGGATGAATATTTACAAAATCACAAGTTGCCCAGATTAACTGAAGAGGAAGTGAATTGCCTAAATAACCCCATCTCAGAAAAAGAAATCAAACAAGCCATCAATGAACTCCCTAGGAAAAAATCTCCAGGGCCAGATGGGTTCACTAGTGAATTCTATCAAACATTTAAAGAACAATTGATTCCAATACTCTACAAACTATTTGGGAAAATTAGTGAAGAAGGAGTCCTACCAAACTCTTTCTATGACACAAATATGGTACTGATTCCTAAATCAGGAAGAGATAAAACAGAGAAAGAAAATTATAGACCAATCTCCCTCATGAATTTAGACGCAAAAATTCTAAATAAAATATTAGCCAAAAGACTCCAACAACTTATCAAAAAAATAATACACCCTGATCAGGTAGGATTCATTCCAGGAATGCAAGGATGGTTTAATATTAGGAAAACCATCAATATAATTGAGCATATCAACAACAAAACTAGCAAAAACCACATGATCATCTCAATAGATGCAGAAAAGGCTTTTGACAAAGTACAACATCCATTCCTATTAAAAACACTAGAAAGTATAGGAATAAATGGAGCCTTCCTTAAAATAGTTGCTAGCATCTATCTAAAACCATCAGCAAGTATTATATGCAATGGGGATAAACTAGAAGCCTTTCCAATAAGATCAGGAGTGAAACAAGGGTGTCCACTATCACCCCTCTTATTCAATCTGGTACTTGAAACGTTAGCAGTAGCAATTAGAGAAGAAAAAGAAATCAAAGGAATCAAATTAGGCAAAGAAGTGACCAAGCTGTCACTCTTTGCAGATGATATGATGATATACTTAGAGAATCCTAGAGAATCAAGTAAAAAATTACTTGAGACAATAAATAAATTTGGCAAAGTTGCAGGATATAAAATAAACCCACAGAAATCCTCAGCATTCCTGTACATCTCTAATAAAACTCAACAGCAAGAGATAGAAAGAGAAATCCCATTTAAAGTCACTGTAGACATTATAAAATATTTGGGAATCTACTTGCCAAAACAAACCCAGAATCTATATGATCACAACTACAAAACACTTCTCACACAAATAAAATCAGATCTAAATAGTTGGAAAAATATCAATTGCTCGTGGCTGGGTCGAGCTAATATAATAAAAATGACAATTTTACCCAAACTAAACTATATATTTAGTGCCATACCAATCAATTTACCAAAAAACTACTTTCTAGAGTTAGACAAAATAATAACAAAATTTATTTGGAAAAACAAACGGTCTAGAATATCAAGGGAATTAATGAAAAGAAATGCTAGGGAAGGTGGACTAGCTATGCCAGATCTTAATCTGTATTATACAGCAGCAGTCATCAAAACTGCTTGGTACTGGCAGAGGTGTAGAGTAGTGGATCAATGGAATAGATTAGGTGCAGGAGACCCAGCAGTTAATGAATATAGCAATCTATTGTTCGATAAACCCAAAGACCCCAGTTTTTGGGATAAGAATGCACTATTTGACAAAAACTGCTGGGAAAACTGGAATACAGTATGGCAGAAACTGGGCATAGATCACTATCTAACACCATATACCAAAATCAAGTCTAAATGGGTGCATGATCTAGGTGTAAAGGATGATACTGTAAGCAATTTGGGAAACCAAGGAATAGTTTACCTGACAGATCTGTGGAGAGGGGAAGATTTTAGGACCAAACAAGAATTAGAGAGCATTATAAAATGCAAAATGGATAATTTTGATTACATTAAATTGAAAAGCTTCTGCACAAACAAAGCCAATGTAAGCAAGATCAAGAGGGAGGTGGGAAATTGGGAAAGAATTTTTACAACCTGTGTCTCTGATAAAGGACTCATTTCTAAAATTTATAGAGAATTGAGACAAATCTATATGAATACAAGTCATTCCCCAATTGAGAAATGGTCAAAGGATATGAATAGGAAGTTTTCAGAGAAAGAAATTAAAGATATCTATAAGCATATGAAAAATGCTCTAAATCACTATTGATTAGAGAAATGCAAATCAAAACAACTCTGAGATACCACATCCCTCCAGTCAGATTGGCTAAGATGACAAAACAAGAAAGTGACAAATGCTGGAGAGGATGTGGACAAATTGGAACACTAATACATTGCTGGTGGAGTTGTGAACTTATCTAACCATTCTGGAGAGCAATCTGGAATTATGCCCAAAGGATTATAAATAATTTCATACCATTTGACCCAGCCATACCACTCCTAGGGTTATATCCCAAAGAGATCATAGTAGTGGGAGGAAGAACCATATGTACAAAAATATTTTTAGCAGCCCTTTTTGTGGTTGCAAAGAATTGGAAACTAAGGGGGTGCCCATCAATTGGGGAATGGCTAAACAAGTTGTGGTATATGAATGTAATGGAATATTATTGTGCTATAAGAAACGAAGAGGTGACGGATTTCATAATTACCCGGAGAGACTTATACAAACTGATGCTGAGCAAGAAGAGTAGAATCAGAAGAAATTTGTATACAATCACAGACATACCATATCTGTGATGACCAACTATGACAGACTGGACTCTTTTCAGCAATGCAGTGATATAAGTTAATCCCGAATGACTCAAGAAAGTGAGAAATACGCCATCCAGAGATATAACTAGAAAGAACTGAGCCTGAATCCTGATGGAAGCAAACTAAATGATCTTGTTCTTCTCATTGCTTGGTTTTACTTCTTCCTTACCATCTTTCATCCCACCTAGTACAATATGCCTTTGTAATTGGGATAATGTTTAATATGAATGCATTTGCAGACCCTATACTGTACTGTATGCTGTCGTGAGGGGAGGGGGGAGGGAAGTAAAGGAAATTTGAAAATCACGGAACTATGAAATTGAATCTTGTTAACTGAAACTAAACTAATAAATTAATTAAAAAAAAAAAGAAACTGCAACCACTTCCCCTTGCCTCTTTTACATGAGATAGTTTACCTTACCCTGTCTCTCCCCATCTCCTCTTGCCACTTTCTTCTCTCACCTCTTAACTTCACCCCTTAAGTATCATCCCTTCCTACCAAATTCAACCTGTGCCCTCTATCCATGTATACCAGTAAACATATATACATACATTCACATATGTATTCATATTCCCCTATACCCTTCTTCATTTATTTTAATAATGAGTAAGGTTTCATCAGACACAGTTATTGTTTTTCCATGTAGGAATGTAAATAGTTCAATTTTGATAAATTCCTTTTGATTTCTTTTCCCTGATTACCTTCTCAAGCATCTCTTGTTTCTTGTGTCTGAATGTCAATTTTTCTATTCAACTCTGCTTTTTTTCCTCAAGAATGCTTGAAAGTCCTCTATTCCACTGAAAGACCATATTTCCCCTGAAACAAGATAGTCAGTTTGCTGGGTAGGTGGTTCTTGGTTTTAATCACAGCTCTTTTGCCCTCTGGAATATCCATATTCCTAAGAGTTTTCTTTTGGGGATCTTTTTCAGAAGGTGATTGGTGGATTCTTTCAACCTCTATTTGCCTTCTGGGTCTAAAACATCAGGGCAATTTTCCTTGAGAATTTCTTGAAGGATGATTTCTTGGTTCTTTCTTTGATCATGGATTTTAGGTAGTCCAATAATTTTTAAATTGTCTCTCCTGGATCTATTTTCCAGGTCAGTGGTTTTTTCCCCATGAGATATTTCACATTGCCTTCTATTCTTTCATTTGTTTGGATCTGTTTAACAGCATCTTGATTTCTCATAAAGTCACTAGCTTCCATTTGTTCCAGTCTAACTCTGAAGAAATGAATCTCCTCAGTGAGCTTTTGAGATTCTTTTTCCATTTAGCAAATTTAGGCTTTTTAGGCATTCTTCTCCTCATTGCCATTTTGAGCCTCCTTTGTCATTTGAGTTAGTCTATTTTTTAAGGTGTTATTTTCCTCAGTCAGGCTGTTGACTCTCACTTCATACTTTTCCTGCATCCTTCTCATTTCTCTTCCCAATTTTTCCTCCAACTCTCTTATTTGGTTTTTAAAATCCTTCTTAAGGTCCTCTATGGCCTGTATCATGCTAATATTTTCATTTGGGGCTTTTGGTGCAGGATTTCTGACCTCACTGTCCTCCTGTTGCATGTTTTGATCCTCTTTGCCCCCAACATACGAGCTTAATGTTGCATTTTTATGTTTATTTTGTTTCCTTTGCCTAGGTATGTTGCCACTTAATTACTTGACTTTTGGGCTTGTGGCCACAGTAGGACTCTGCCACCAGTCAGAACTTCCATCCCAAACATTGCAGTCTTCTCAACTTCCCAACATTCCCAAATACTGATCCCACAGTCCATAGGACACTAACCTCTCATTTTGTCCTAGGCATATCTTTGTTGATAACTCTGGAATAGCCATAGCTGCTGGTGTTCTGGGGTCCCTCCAGCCCACTGCTGGCCTGGCCCCCCTGGGTCTAAAACCTCTGACTCATCCGGTCCTGGGCTTGGCTTCCAGAGGGCTGCAGGGCTGTTCTCAGAGAGGGGTTTGCTTCTCTTTGTTGTTCTGTGGGTGCTGGAGCTCCAAAAGTTGTTCTGAGTCCTCTTTTACACGATTTTGAAGTGGTGTGTTCTAGAGCATTGTGGAAGTGCTGTTTCTACTCCAACATCTTAGCTCTGCCCCCAGCTATACCAGATTTTAATCTGTATTATACAACATTAGTCATCACAACTGCTTGGTACTGGCTGAAGAATAGAGTAGTGGATCAATGGAATAGATTGGGCGCACAAGATCCAGCAGTTAATGAGTATAATAATCTATTGTTTGATAAACCCGAAGACCCCAGTTTTTTGGATAAGAATGCACTATTTGACAAAAACAGCTGGGAAAACTGGAATACAGTATGGCAGAAACTGGAAGAAATGCAAAATGGATATTTTGATTACATTAAATTGAAAAGCTTCTGTACAAAGCCAATGTAACCAAGATCAAGAGGGAGATGCGACATTGGGAAAGGATTTTTACACCCTATGTCTCTGATAAAGGACTCATTTCTAAAGTATACAGTAAATTGAGTCAAATCTATGAGACAAGTCACTCCCCAATTGATAAATGGTTAAAGGATATAAACAGGCAGTTTTTAGAGAAAGAAATTAAAGATATCTATAAGCACATGAAGAAATGGTCTAAATCACTATTGATTAGAGAAATTCAAATCAAAACAACTCTGAGGTACCATATCTCTCCAGTCAGATTGGCTAAGATGACAAAACAGGAAAATGGCAAATGCTAGAGAAGATATGGGCAAATTGGAACACTAATGCATTGCTGGTGGAGTTGTGAACTTATCCAACAATTCCGGAGTGCAATCTGGAATTATGCCCAAAGGGCTATCAATAATTTCATACACTTTGACCCAGCAATACCACTTTTAGGTTTATATCCAAAAGAGATCATAGAAGTCGGAGGAAGACCCATGTGTATAAAAATATTTATAGCAGCTCTTTTCGTGGTTGCAAAGAACTGGACATTAAAGGCGTGCCCATAAATTGGGGCATGGCTAAACAAGTTGTGGTATATGCATGTAATGGAAAACTATTGTGCTATAAGAAACCAGGAGCCGATGGACTTCATATTTACCTGGTAAGACTTATATAAACTGATGCTGAGTGAGAAGAGTAGAACCAGGAGAAATCTGTATACAATCACAGACACAACATATGTGTGATGTCCAACTATGACAGACTGGACTCTTCTCAGCAATGCTGTGATATAAGTCAATCCCAAAAGACTTGTGAAGGAAAGAGATGCCTACATCCAGAGAAATAGCTAGGAAGAACTGAGTCTGAATTCTGTTGGAAGCAAACTACTTTATCTTTTTCTTTTCATTGTTTGGTTTTATTTCCTCTTTACCCTTTTTCATTCCATCTAGTACAATACTCCTTTGGAATCTGACTAATGTCTAATGTGAAAGTATTTGCAGATCCTCTACTGGACTATATACCTTCGTGAGGGGTGGGAAGAGGGAGGGAAGAGGAATTTCAAACTCAAGAAACTATGGAATTGAATCCTGTAAACTAAAAATAAACCAACTAATTAATTAAAATATAAATAAATAAATAAATAAATAGGTAAATAAATAAATAAACATTAAAAAATTAGAATGGGCTGCTTCAGGAAGCAGTGGTCTCACCTTAATTCAAAATCTTCAAACAAAAATGATATACTATCTAGGGCAATGTGTTACAGAGGAGATTGTTGTTCAGGTATAAATTGAAGTAGATGGCTGCTGGGTTCCTCAAATCTCTGTAATTGTGTGAATAAACTAATCTCTTTATATAATATGGCCTGTGGCTGTGCAAGTGTGGAACTCATGACCATATGTTCAGCTGCCTTATTAAGCAATTTCCTCAAAATTTTGCCTCTCTTCAGCCAAGACAAATGGCTGTTCTCTCCCTTTCCTAACTTCCACAGACATTATCTATGCCTTTTTTGCCAGAGATATATCTGACAAAACTGCAGTAGATTTTTATCATTATATGGCAATATCCTTGAGGACAAAGACTATATTCTTGTGCTTATCTTGGTAAACACTTTTGCTCCCAAACTAGGCTCTTCATAAGTGCTTGGGAATTTAATAAATGTTCATCAAATATTTCTTATTCAGATTAGGTATATTAATGTTCTCCAACTCAGGATGACTACTTTTATAATTGTGCCATCACTATGAAGTCAGTATACATGAAGAGTCCTTGTTGTTGAATCCCTTTTAATATTTTATTTCTGTAGGGATTTTACCTGCTTAATTTCAGAGCTGTTGACCAAGTTTTAGAAAAAAGTTTAAGCTAGAAGAACCCATTTTCACATATCAAACATCATGAAAGCAATCCTCATCCATTTATCCACAGTTCCAAATTAGAAAATTGGAAGCTCTATCAACATTGAGATAAAATAGCTTCTACCTTGGAAATGACAAGAAAGCCAGTTTCCAAGGACAGGAGAAAAGTAATTAAGAAATTAAGTAAATAAAAGTAAAAAAGAAATTAAGAGAGGGGATTAATGTCAAGTCCTTAAAATGTCAAAAGGTTAAAATAATTCCATATAGTCAAAGTATTATTATTTATCTCGACCTGAGTTTTCACCTGTGTAGGGAATTCCCAAAGAGGAAATTCCCTTAATATAAACCATCATCTCTTTTACCTCTAACAGTGTTTCTAGTTGCCCTGAGAAGTTGATTCTCTCTGTATTACAGCAAGTATGTATCCTAGACAAAAGTGAAACCTGATCTTTCTGATGCCAACGTCAGCTCTTTATCCACTATGTCATGCTATTTTTTTCAAACAGGGCATACAGAAGATGAAAATGAAGAAGTTGATATAACCTTTTCCCAAACCTCTTTTTTTGCCATGTGTTAACTGAAGCAAGAGCTGATTTTCTTTTGGTGAGGAGAGTTTTGAATTGTATTAATAATGGTAACTGTGTGTATATTGCATGATCTAGGGAGCATTTTTGGGAGGAAATCTGGTTCATTGGTCTTAGAATAAGAGAATCTGAAATTGAACTTCCAATTTTTCATATTGATATGTCTCTTTAAGCTTTACATATCTCATTCATCACACATAATAGGAGATAAAGATGAAAATCACACTTAATTGTGAAGAAAATGATCAAAGAAAGATGATGTTTGGACTTCCAGGGATAGAACCATGAAAATGTACTCAGTAGAGAAAACAGAAAGTAGTGAAATAGAGAAAGAACTAGCTTCCAACCAAATGTTATAAAACATTAGTGGGAGGAAATGAGGCTTGTATTTAACTATATTGTTAAAAAAAAAAGCCTATCAAAAAGAGAATAACAAGAGGAATTAGTCAAACAACATGACCCCAAAGATTAAGTATTTGATAAGGATAAAACAAAATGTAGTAAGTGTTGGAGAAAAGTTTACAGTAAAGGACAACTGTTTTTCACTACCCCCCTCCCCGTGTCAGGGGAATTCCCATATAATATAAAGTCTAATGGGAGAGAAAAGACAAAAAAGCACAAATCACTATAGTGCAAAGTTAGATTGTTTACTGGCATTGGAAATATACAAACCAAATTCTATGCAACTTTAGGGGAGAAAAAGAATTTCCAAAATGGGGGAATTGAGAAGAGATTTCAGGATTAGACAACAATATAAGTGTGGAAGGAAGGTTTGGGTGCAAGTGAATACCCAATTCAAGATTGTCTCACTCAACTGAATTTCTGTTAGCATTTTTATATATAAACTCTTCACCCTACTCTGCATTTTAAGAAACTAACTGATACAGCTGAAAAGTTGAATATCCAGTGGGCTTTTTCTTCTCCGATGAATCTGTATGCCTAAACCACTTAATTATGTGCTGTCCTCAGGGATTGGGTGATCATTTACTGATGATACTGTAGAAGATATTCTCATCTGATAAGAGGTGGAAGGGATATCAGATAACATCCATTCAGAGCCCTACATTTTATAGAGAAGGAGTGGCATTTTTAATCTGGTAATAAAGCAGGAACTGAACACTGGTCTCACAACTCTACCTCAGGTACTCATTTTACTCCCACCATGCGTTTCTACCTTTAAGAATTGTGTGATGTGGTAGGAGAGGCAGTCAAGTCAGCAATTCAACTAGCATTAATTAATATGTACCAGACTTGTACTAAGTACTAGAAATACAAAGAAAGGCAAAAATATCTCTTGCCCTCAAGGAGTTTATGGTATAATAGTAAGACATGTACACATATACATACACATTTTTAAATAGAACATGCAAAGTCCCTGTGAGCTCTCTGAGGAACAGTTGATTTCAAGTGGGAAATTTAAAAAGTGTTACATTTGCACTGAACCTTGAAGAATAGTATTCTAACAGGTGGAAGCAATAAATATTTATGACTGATTTTACTAATGATACTAAATAAAATGAGCTTAATTTGCATGTTTTTTCTAAGCATTAAAAAAAAACACTATCTGCAAAATCAGCTAATAGTCTATTTAAATACCCATGCCCAGTATTTGATTTAAGATGTACAAACTTGTCCTTACTTTGTTATAGGCAAAAGTAAATAAATAAATGAAGCAATGAGTGACCTGAAAACTCCAGCATACATAAATACATCCAACAAGCAAAATCCTGTTAAATGGCCTCAATTTTTGTGATTCCCCAATGTGTTCCATTAATTTGTTTGCTGTCATGTCAGAATTATAATTAAAGGGGAAAATATGGACTGATTCCTAAGACACTCAGCAAAGCATGGCTTTGAATATGGTCAATTTCCTAACTAAAGAAGTATCTTATCCAACGCACACAGTTGTTTGTAGGATTGGCCCTAATTCACATAGTTAGTCATCCACTTAGTAAGCTAGTTCTGTGACACCGAGAAAATGGCTAACCCTTTCTATGTCCCTAGATAAATAAGAATATAAATTGTAGAACAATTTACTTAAAAAAAGAAAATCTAGTAATTTGCTTAAGAAGACATATATTTTTCTGATGATATAGAGTATTATCCTTTGATTTGGGGTGTGCTGAGAGCACTTCTTTTCTCTCTTATTTTTCCCTGTCCTCCATCAAGACACTTCAGGCATACATGTCTTGTAGCTTAATTGGAAGGCAGGCAACATTCTAACTGACATGTGAAAACTCAAAGGAGCAAGAACAAGGAGCTCATTTTGACAGTCCTCTACTGCTTTTACAAAGAGCTGTCATTGAAAGGTTTTCATGTATATTTCTTCTACATTTCCATTTGTCAGTTACCTCCAGTCACTAGCCAATTGATTTATTTAAAAAAACCCAGGAGTTCTGTCAGAGAGAAAGAAACACAAACACACACACACACACACACACACAGGCACACATGCCATACATGAATTGTCTTTTTCAAGAAAACCTGAAGACTAGACAAATCAAGGCTAACAGTGAAATATCAAACTATTCAGAATGATTGAAGACAAGGATTCAAAACAAGACAAGAGAAGTAATAATAAATCTAATTGAAAACAAATCCCAAATTGTAGAAAAATAGATGTTATATTTTTGAGAGGTAGGACAGGGCAATTGGGGTTAAGTGACTTGCCCAAGGTCACACAGCTAGCAAGTGTTAAGTTTCTGAGGTAGGATTTGAATTCAGGTTTTCTTGACTCCAGGGCTGGTGCTCTATTTACTGTGCCACTTAGCCACCCCAATATATATACATATATATATATATATATATATATATATATATATATATATATTAATTAACTTAGAAGAATTTGGGTTGTAGTTGGGCTCTTCCACTAACTCATTATGTGGCTTTGACTACTCTACTCAGTCTCTAGATTTTTCAATAATTTCTTCTTTTGCTGAAGTCTAATGTTACATTCATCTTACAAAAATAAAAATAAGGACAAAGTCAAAAGTCACACAACTTCAAAAATAACTTATATTTCAAGTTATTAAGAGCATCTGCCAAAAAAAACACATTAATGCTCATGACCAAGAAGTTCTCCAAGATTATATTAGTTTTAGCATATAGTCACTGGTTCATTGACCTGAATAAGTTAGCTAGCTTTATCATCTCTCAGCAAGTACTGACAATTCTATCTCTGGACAGTTATGGTTGAAGGCAAATCCATTACCACTGTTGTGGGAAAGGGAGCCTCAAATCACATTCCCTGTGTGCTAGTGATGTTGTCAGGCACATCTCTTTCTTTAACAAATGATGGTATTTTAATGATATACAATTCATGGTTCAAGTGCCAAAGAAATATAAAAACAAAGGCTAGAAAAGAAGTATAGTTCTAACAGTTGTGTCCAATAGTAAAGGGGAAATATTGTGATGACTAGGGAGAGTAAAATCATACCATAAAAGGAATATGTTTTAAATAAATGCAGCAACATCTGTGTGTAAACAACCACCCTTTAATGATGCATGTCTTCCCAGGTGAAGGCGCTACCTCCAATAGAATAGAGAAGCTACTTCCTCTCCTAATAGCAAGAGCCACACTTTTTTATTTCAGAACACCTTTACTTTCTTTTTGGGGGGTCTTTTTGGAGGAGGGA
This sequence comes from Gymnobelideus leadbeateri, assembly GCA_011680675.1. Classification (NCBI taxonomy): domain Eukaryota; kingdom Metazoa; phylum Chordata; class Mammalia; order Diprotodontia; family Petauridae; genus Gymnobelideus; species Gymnobelideus leadbeateri. The sequence goes on from WOXC01002800.1 coordinate 148,453, forward strand.
AGGCACAATGATTAGCATTTCAGGTGACTTGAATGGGTTGTCATGGGACTGAAATTATAAGCTAAGAAAATAGAGGCAGGTGATAGACTAGATCAGGAGTGGGGAACCTGCAGCCTAAAGACCACATCTGGTTTTCTAGGTCCTTGGACATGACCTTTTGATTGAGTTCAAGCTTTGTAGAAAAAATCCTTTTATTGAGGGGATTTGTTTTCTGTGAAGTTTGGATTCAGTCCAAGGGCTACATTTGAGGACCTAGAGAAACACACGTGGCTTTGAGACCAAAGGTTCACCACCGCTGGACTAGAGGTCTGACATAAGGAAAACATTTTGTAACATGTAGAAAGTGTCAATATAGAAATGTGATATTTGTTAAGAGTAATGAAAATGAATTCCAAAGTGAATATTTTGGGATTTGAAATTCTTGATTTTGCTGCTGACACCAAGCAAATTACTTAGAATTCTAGTTTATATTTTAGTATTGTGCGATGTGAATGTACAGTACATATTTTTATTCCAACACCTATAAAGTGGTACACCCATTAAATACTCTCCCATTGGGGCTGAAACTGTCACATCCAAACTAAGGAGTACACTAATCTCTCTAGTCAATAACAACAACAACAATATGTATATAGTATTTTAAGGATTTCAAAATGATTTACATTAAGTATGTGCTATTATTATCACCATTTTACATATAAAGAAATTGGGGCTGGTAGAGGTTAAATGACTTGTCTAGCATCACATGTTACTAAGTGTCTGAAGCTACTTTTTAACTCTGTTCTTCCTGACTCCAAAAACTCTATCACTTAAACCACTTAGCTGCCACTGGGTCTAGGACCTCCAAAGTGGCACCAGGAATAGGCAGAGAAGTGCTATATATGGATGTCACCAGATTGTCCTGAGAACAATGGTGTGAAGATCATGTCAAGAAGTAGAGAGACCAGGATGGTCTAGCAAGCATAAATCTGTTTTATGGTAGCTTAGGTAGCTTGTAGTCAGGGAAGCTCCTAGATCAGATATGATATTTTGACCTACAGAGAATAGGGGACATTTGTATATGGATCTTGGTGCTAGTATAAAAATAAGATCAATACTGATGTCCTAGTATCTTCCCTTATGGTTATTTCCCATTAAGTCACATGACCTCTTAAAAACACTGAATGAAAGGTACTACTACATTCATTATTGACTAGCTCATCCATTTCTTGTGTGAAGTCCTTTTTAATCTAAGTAATAGACCCTGACAGACATGCATGAGAAGAGATTTGTCATGAACCCACAATTTATGGCCTGAAAACTTATTTGGGCCTCAGAATAAGTCACCAATGCTATTCCAAAGAATATTATGTTTCTTTTAAGCATGGACAAAGCCCAAGGGAAATCAAAGTTGGAACATATAACAAGTGAACTAAAGGTCTAGGTAATTGTATTTTTGAGAAATGATTCTTATGAGCAGATACTCTGAGAGAATCTTAGAGCAACATGGGATCCATTTCTCACAAGTGCAAAGATATGATTTTGCTAGAGTAGAATATACACTATTGCTTTTTTCTGGTTACATAGTCTGGGCCTTAGACACAGAGTTTGAAATTAGGAGAAAGAATCCTCTCCTTTCAGTAAGAAGATCTGAGTATAGTTTCTTATATTCCTCTTTCTCCTTGAAGCTTTCCATGCTCACTGACCATGCCTACTAATCTCTCAAAACACTTTTCCTGGACCACAGTTCTGAAGTTATCTAGCCTACCCTTGAATCACAGATATTTTTATACTTGTATTCATTTTATCACAGTGCCAGGGACTCAATACATAATAAATACTTGTGGATTGACTCTCTACTTGAGAACAGAGCTTTAGTATCCATGGTGCTTAGTAGAGTACTTTCCACATAGTTGGTTTCTGATAAGTGGTTTATTAAATTGAATTCACTGAAATACCTGTAAAATATGTTTCTTCATTGTTTGACTATATTCCCATTCCAGAGGAGACAAACATATTCTTAATATTACTAGTTCATCTAGGTTCTAGACTATAGGTCATTTTGCATGAAGCCTTTGTGAAAACAGTTTAATCTATCTGTGTAAGTCACTGTCAATATAGCAATTGGGGGAGATATAAAGCATCCTGCCCTTTGAAGTTAGAAAAAAGGGAGAACTCAATTTACTGGGCTGTTTGGTGAATTGAAATAGATAAGTTAATCAAATATAAGGCATATAATTTTACTGACAAGTGACTCAAAGTAAGTGAAACATATGATTTACATTCCTATTTAGAGGACATCTAGACCTGCTCCAATTCATGTAAAAGGTGACTCTGAACAAACTTTGGAGCTACAAAACCCACAAAATGACACAGAGAAGCTAACCTACTGCTGAGGACAGCCCAGCAGGTTGGCAGGTATCTGCAAACACAGTTCTCTGGAAGCCAAGCAAAGCCCTGCTCTAACCTGAGGTTTTAGCCTCAGGGCAGGCTTGACCAGCCAACAGCTGGAGAGACTTCAGATCACCAGCAGCTGTGGTGGTTTCCAGAATTATCAAATAATAGATGATAGGGACAAAGTGAGAGGTCAGTGCAATGTGGACTTTGGATCTGGTAGTTTGGGATTGCAGTCAGCCTTTTTCCCTGGTGCAAGAAGTTGCTGAGATGCAACAGCAATGCAGCCACATTCAGCTCCTGGGCTGCAGATTTTAAGGGGAGCAAGCAACCAGTCTGAGGGGTAATTGCTCTTATTTTAACCTGCTTGGATCTGGACTGAAGTCTAGATTGGAGGTACTGAGGTATGCAACCAGGTTGCCAGAGAGTGGAGTTTTTGGAGGCTTGAGAAATGGCACCTAACAAATACCATCAGCAGCTGAGAAAATAGCAGCATTTGGGATGAAGCTCCCCTGTCTGGTAGCAGAATCCTACTGTGACAAAAAGCACAAAAGTCAAGTAATTGAGTAGCAACATAATCAGGAAAATGAAGCAAAGCAAACAAAGCAACCAACTTTACATTCTTATTTTGGGGACAAAAAGGATCAAAGCATGGGAAAGGAGGAAGACAGTGAAGTCAGAACTCCTGCACCAAAAGCTTCCAAGAAAAATATGAGCTGGTTACAGGCCATAGAGGACCTTAAGAAGGATTTTGAAAACCAAGTAAGAGAAGTGGAGGAAATATTAGGAAGATAAATGGGAACAATGCAAGAAAATAATGAAATGAGAGTCAACAACGTGACTGAAGAAAATAACACTTCAAAAACAGACTAACACAAATGGCAAAAGAGGCTCAAAAAGCCAATGAGGAGAAGAATGCCTTAAAAGCCAAATTTGCCAGATGGAAAAAGAATCTCAAAAGCTCACTGAAGAGATTCATTCCTTCAGAATTAGATCAGAGCAAATGGAAGCTAGGGGCTTTATGAGAAATCAAAATATTATTAAACAGATCTAAACAAATGAAAAAAGAGAAAGCAATGTGAAATATATCATTGGGAAAACCACTGACCTGGAAAAGAGTTCGAGGAGAAATAATTTAAAAATTATTGGACTACCTGAAAGCCATGATAGTAAAAGAACCTAGAATTCATCCTTCAAGAAATTCTGAAGGAAAATTGCCCTGATGTTTTAGAACCAGAGGGCAAAATATAAGTTGAAAGAATCCACTGATCACCCCCTGAAAAGATGCCAAAAAGAAAACTCCTAGGAATATTATAGCCAGTATCTGGAATTGCCAGATCAATGAGAAATTATTGCAAGCAGCCAGGAAGAAACAATTTGAATATTGTGGAAGCACAATCAGGATGACACAAGATCTGTCAGCTTCTACACTGAGGGATCAAAGGGCTTGAATATGATATTATAGACATCAAAGACTTGGGATTAAAACCAAGAATCACCTACCCAGCAAAATTTAGTATCATGTTTCAGGGGAAAACATGGTCATTCAATGAAATAGAGGACTTTCAAGCATTATTGAGGAAAAAACCAGAGTTGAATAGAAAATTTGACATTCAGATACAAGAAGCAAGAGAAACATGAGAAGGTAAAGAGGGAAAAGAAATCATAAGGAACTTACCAAAGTTGAACTATTTACATGCCTACATGGAAAAAAAATAATTATAACTTATGAAACTTTTCTCGGTATGAGAATAGTTGAAGGGAATAGAAATGTGTGTATATATACATATGTGTATATATATATATATATATATATATGTGTGTGTGTGTGTGTGTGTGTGTGTGTGTGTGTATGTATATATGTATGTGTATATGTATGTATATGTGTATATGTATGTATATGTGTATATATATATACATATATATAGCAGGGTATAGGGGCATATGAATACATATGTGAAAATGTATATATGTGTATAGGTATATATACATAGTAGGTACAGGTCCAATTTAATAGAAAGGTATGATACTTAAAAGTGAAATTAAGAGTGAAGAGAGGAATATGAGAGGAAATAGGGAGACAGAATGGGGTAAACCATCTCATATAGAAGAGGCAAGGGAAAATGGTCATAATGGAGGGGAAGAACAGGGAGGCAAAAGAGAATGGATCAACCTTATTCTCATTGAATTTGGCTTAGGGAAGGAATGACATGCACACTAAATAGGGTATCTCACCCCACTGGAGAGTAGGAGGAAGGGGATGAGAGGGGGGATGACGGAAGGGAGGGCAGGCTGGGGGGGAGGGAAGTTGGAAGCACCCACTTTTGAAAAGGGACAGGATAAAAGTAGAGAATAGAACAAGTGGGAGGTGCGGTAGCTGGGAGGGAAATATAGTCAGTCTTTCACAATATATCAGCTATAAAAATGTTTTGCATAGCTATACATATACAACCTTTATTGAATTGCTTATCTTCCCAGTAAGGATGGGTGACAAGGGAGGAAGGGAATGAATCTGGAGTTCAAAACTTTAAAATCAAATGTCAAATGTTTATATATATATATACATATATATATACTATTATTAATATTATTTTATACGTAACTGGGAAATAAGATATACAGGCACTGGGGCATAGAGATCCACCATGCTCTACTGGAAAGATGGAGGGGATATGGGAGAAGATATGGGAGAGACCAGATTGGAAGAGGGGATATCCAGCAGCATCATTATTTTGGGGTGTTTTGTAGGGTGAAAAACAGGGAGAAAATTTGTAACTCAAAATCTTGCAGAAATGAATGGTGTAAACTAGAAGATAATAAAGCATTTTATAAAAAAAATTAGAAGAATAAAGTACATGTAAGAGTTCATCAGTTTCTAAGGCAAGGTCTAAGTACTCATATTTTATCGAATTTAAGGTGATCTTAGAGAAGTTGTTGATAAACTTGTACTTGCTTGGGAAGTAGAAAAAGCCATGGCTAATTTAAATTTCTCACATGAATGTTTTCTTAAAAACAAAATACAAATCTTATATATAATCTCTCACATATAGAGAATGGAAAATGCTGAAAAGGGAGAAACTTTTGGGAGCCAAAATGGCAGAATAAGCAGTAAATCACTGTAGCTCTACCATACTCACCTTGAAACAACCATAATATAGCAACCAAGAACAAATCCTAGACGAGCAGAGTCAGCGAAAAAAATGGAGTGGAGAAATCTTTTAGCTCCAGAGAAATGGAGAGTTGTAAAGAAAGTTCCATCTGAGGTAAAAGCACAGTGCATTTCAGGACAGGAAGCATCCTAGTAAGCCAGAAACAATTCCCACCTCCGCAAACTAGTATGATATCCTGAGCTCCAGTGTAGTGAAGCAGGCAAATCCCCACACTAGTATTCCCCATGTATATTAGCATAGCCAGGGGGACCAGTAGACTACAGTATATAAGGACACCATGTGCTTCAGCATTGCCCCTGGGAAACTGCCATACTACAGCATCCAGACTTCCAAGTACTTCAGACCAGGTAAAGGTTGGTGGGCATATTCTTGAGACAATGCTTCCCCATGCATCAGTGACCAGGCAGGCCAGTGTCCTCCAGTTTGAAAAGAAAGTAAGGCAGACCTCCAAATGTTTAAGTGCAGCTTCGAGCAAACAAGTGTCCTCCAGCATAAAGAAAAAGTAGGCCAGACCTCCATGTGCTTCAGCACAGTCCAGGCAAAACAACCACCTTCCAGTAGCCAGACCTCCAAGTGTTTCAGTGTAGCCCTGGAGAAATGCAGAAATTCCCCACCAGTCTTCAGCACATGTTAGAAATAAAGAGGAGGACCCCAGCAAAGAAACAGGTAAGTTGCCAGACCCCATAGCTTCCCAGAGCATCCCACTCACTTAACACAGTACCAGAAATGAGGGTACCCATTGGACCTAAGAGAAATATCAGCCTAGCACCAGGTAAACAGCTAAGGCCTGCAGCCACTGGAAGAGGAAGCTTGAGACAGAGTCCCTTCCACCCAGGAAGCAGAACTTAAATTTAAAAGAATGGGAAAAGGTCAAAACAATGAGCAAAGACAACAAAAGAATTTGACCTGAAGTGACAGCTGGGTTCCCATAGTGTTAGCTCCTACACAAGGCCTCTCACAAGGCCCTTCAGGGGGCCACAAGAAACTAGCATAAAGGTATTACCATTGAAAATCTCCCCCTGCACCTGCCTTGTAACCAAGATGTAACTAAAACAAAGAACGGCCCGGCCCATTCTCTTGTAGCCACCCCCATAGTTTACATCCCTGTGTAGCAACAGTTGCCTTGCTGACCACTGTTCATTTCAGGAAGTACTTTTTACTGTATAAAAGCTTGCTGGACAGACTCCTCAGGGCTGCCTCCCCTTTTGGGGACAACCACCAGCTAATAAAAGCACTCCCTAAAATATTAATTGGCTATGCCGTCCTGTATCTGCATCAATGTCCATTACATACCATAGAAAGTTATAATGATGACAGGGAAGAACAAGAAACAAAGTCAGAAGAATATAACAATGTCAAAACAGGTATAGGCATAACCCAAAAGAAAAATAGGAGAAGATGGCAGCATAGAATCAGGAAAACTCCATGGGCTCCCCGCCATAACCACTTCAAATACCTATAAAATATGACTCTAAACAAACTTTAGAACTACAGAACCTACAAAGTGACAGAGAGAAACAAATCTCCTGCTGAAGGCAGCCTGGCAGACGGGTAGAAAGGGTCCATCAGAGCATGCTGGGAGCTGAGCCCAGCCCCATGTGAGCCTGAGGTTTTAGCCTCAGGGTGCCCCTGACCGGCAGCAGTTGGAGTGGACTTCGAGAGAGTGGATCACCAGCAGCTGTGGTGGTTTCCAGAATTATCAACCCATAAATGCCAAAGGCAAAGTAAAAGGTCAGTGTGGACTTTGTGGGAAGAGGGGGACAAAGAGTGTGGTCTGACTTCTGCCCCTGGGGCAAGACGGGCAGAAGTGGCAGAGGGGCTGCAGCCATGAAAACATCACTGCATGGCTGCTTCAGAGCTAATGGCCTGCAGATTGTTGGGGAGAACAAGAGAACATTCTGAGGAGTAATCACTCTTTCTTTAACCTGCTTGGATCTTGATCACTGTCTTTGGTGGAGATCCTGGGGTGTGTGACCAGGTGCCAGAGCTTGTGGAGGCTGCAGGGAGGGGACCCAACTAATACCTCTGGCAGCTGAAAAAATCTCAGCAAGGAATAGAGCAGAGGATCAATGGAATAGACTGGGAGCACAAGACTCAGAAGTCAATGATTATAGTAATATACTGTTTGATAAACCTAAAGATCCTGGTTGTGGGGATAAGAACTCTCTATTTGAAAAAAAAAACTGCTGTGAAAAAATGGAATATAGTATGGGAGAAACTGGGTATAGACCATTATCTAGCACCATATGCCAAAACCAAGTATAAATGGGTGCATGATATAGTTATAAAAGCTGATACTGTAAGCAATCTGGGAAAGGAAGGAATAGCTTTCCTGTCAGACTTATGGAGAGGGGAAGACTTTATGAGCAAACAAGAATTAGAAAGCATTATAAAATGCAAAATGGATAATTTTGATTATATGAAATCAAAAAGCTTCTGTACAAACAAAGCCAATGTAACCAAGATTAAAGGGGAAGTGTAAAATTGGGAAAGAATTTTTACAACCTATATATCTAATAAAGGCCTTACTTCTAAACTGTACAGAGAATTGAGTTAAATTTATAAGAATACAAGTCATTCCCCAATTGATAAATGGTCAAAGGATATGAACAGGCAGTTTTCAGAGGAAGAAATTAAAGATATCGATAAGCATATAAAAATGCTCTAAATTGGGGCTACTAGGTGGCTCAGTGAATAGAGCACCAGCCCTGGAGTCAGGAGGACCTGAGTTCAAATCCAGCCTCAGAGACTTAACACAAAAACTAGCTTGTGACCTTGGGCAAGTCACTTAACCCCAAATTGCCCTTCACAAAGCAAAAAAAAAAAAATGCTCTAAATCACTACTGATTAGAGAAATGCAAATCAAAACAACCCTAATGTACCAAATCTCACCAGATTGGCTAAATTGACAAAACAGGAAAATGACAAATGCTGGAGAGGATGTGGACAAATTGGAACACTAATGCATTGTTGGTGGAGTTGTGAACTGATTCAACGATTCTAGAGAGCAATCTGGAGCCATGCCCAAAGATCTATAAGTAATTTCATACCCTTTGACCCAGTAATACCATTCTAGTGTTGTATCCCAAAGAGATCATAGAAGTGGGAGGAAGAACAATATGTACAAAAATATTTTTGTGGTGGCAAAGAATTGGAAATTAAGGGGATGCCTTTCAATTGGGGAATGGCTAAACAGGTTGTGGTATATGGATGTAAAGGAATACTATTGTGCTATAAGAAATGAGTAGAAGATGGACTTCATATTTACCTGTAGAGGCTTATACAAATTGATACTGAGGGAGAAGAGCAAGACACAATGTATGTGTGCCAACCAAATTTTATAGACTCGACTCTTCTCAACAATGCAGGGTTATCAGTCAACTCCAAATAACTCATGATGGAGAGAGATGTCTACATTCAGAGGAAGAACAAATTTTGAATGCAGATTGAAGCAAACTACCTGCTCTCTGTCTTTTTCTTGTTTGGTTTCATTTCCTCTTTCCCATTGCTTATTCCATCTGTTACAATCCTTCTTTATAACCTGACTAATGTCTAATGTGAAACTATTTGCATATCCTAAATGTGATTGTATGACAACATGGGGGAGGGGTGGGCAAAGAGGGGGAGAAAATTTGAAAATCAAAGAATTGTGGATTTGAATCCTACAAACTAAAAGTAAAGAAAAAAATTAATAAAGACAAAAAAAAATTCTAAAAAAAAAAGAAAGAAAAAACCTCAGCAATTTGGGACAAAGCTATCCTTTCTGGAAGCAGAGTTCCACTGTGGCAAAAAGCTCAAAAGTCAAGAAATTGAGTGGTGACATGAGCAAGCAAAGGAAGCAAAGCAAGCACAGCAGTCAAACCTTATATTCCTTTTTTGTAGACAAAAAAGATCAATCCATGAAATGGGAGGAAGACAATGAAGTGAGAACTCCTGCACCAAAAGCTTCCAAGAAAAATATGGACTGATTACAGGCCATAGAGAAGCTTAAGAAGGATTTTTGAAAACCAAGTTAAGAGAAGTGGAGGAAAAATGGGAAGAGAAATGAGATTGATGCAAGAAAATCATGAAAAGCGAATCAACAACCTGACTGAAGAAAATAACACTTTAAAAATAGACTAACTCAAATGGCAAAAAAGATCCAAAAGGCCAATGAGGAGAAGAATACCTTGAGGGACAGAATTTGAAATATAGAAACAGAATTTCAAAAGCTCCCTGAAGAGAATAATTCCTTCAGGATTAGATTGGAGCAAATGGAAGCTAATGATTTTATGAGAAATCAAGACACTATTAAACACATGAAAACACATGAAAAATTAGAAGACAATGTGAAATATCTCATTAGAAAAACCACTGACCTGGAAAACAAATCCAGGAGAGATAATTTAAAAATTGCTGGAGTACCTGAAAGCCATCATCAAATAAAGAACCTAGAAATAATCCTTCATGTAATTCTAAAGGAAAATTTCCCTGTCATATTAGAACCAGAGAGCAAAATAGAAATGGAAAGAATTCACCAAACACCTCTTGAAAAAGATCCCAAAAAGAAAATTCCTAGGATAATTTTAGCCAGGTTCTTGAGTTAACAGAGCAAGGAGAAAATATTATAAGCAGCCAAGAAGAAACAATTTGAATATGGTGAAAACACAATCAGGATAACACAGGATCTGGCAGCTTCTATACTGAGGGATCAAAGGACTTGGAATGTGATATTCTGGAGGTCAGTGAGCTAGGATTAAAACCAAGAATCATCTAATCAGCAAAACTTAGTATAATGTTTCAAATGTTTCAGGGGAAAATAAAGTCATTCAATGAAATAGAGGACTTTCAAGCATCCTTGATGAAAAAACCAGAGTTGAACAGAAAATTTGACATTAAAATACAAGAAGCAAGAGAAGCATGAGAGGTAAACAGGGAAAAGGAATCATAAGGAACTTATCAAAGTTGAACTATTTACATTCTTACATGGATAAATTATAACTGCAACTTATGAAATTTTCTCAGTATGAGGATAGTTGAAGGGAATATCTGTGTGTGTATGTATATATGTATATAAATGTGTGTGTTCATGTGTATACATATGTGTATATATATATATATACACATGTATATATGTCTATATAGGAGGGTATATGTGCATATGAATTCATTCTTTAGTGTGTATATACATGTACAGGTATCCATAGTCAGAGGGCATAGGATCAATTGAATAGGAAGGGATAATATTTTAAAAATTAAATTAAGATGTAAGAAAGGAATATAATGAGAGGAGATAGGGAGAGACAGAATAGGGTAAATAATTTCATATAAAAAAGGCAAGGGAAAATGGTCACAATGGAAGGGAAGAGCAGAAAGGCAAAACGGAGTGGGTAAACTTTCTCTAATTGAATTTAGCTTAAGGAGGGAATAATACATACACTAAATTGGGTATCTTACCCTACAGGAAAGTAGGGGGTAAGGGGATAAGATGGGGGATAATAGAAGGTAGGCCAGATTGGGGGGGGGTAGTTAGAAGCACACACTTTTGAAAAGATACAAGATCAAAGTAGAAAATAGAACTAGTGGGAGGGCGGGATAGTATGGAGGGAAATATAGTCAGTCTTTCAAAGTATATCCACTATGGAAATGTTTTGTGTAACTACACATGTACAACCTATATTGAACTGCTTGTCTTCCCAGTAATGGTGGGTGATGAGGGAAGAAGGGAAAGAATCTGGAATTCAAAGTTTTAAAATCAATATCGTAGTAGTAGTAGTAGTAGTAGTAGTAGTAGTAGTAGTAGTAGTAGTAGTAGTAGAAGTAGTAGTAGTATTTTAGATGCACTGGAAAATAAGACATATAGGCACTGGGATATGGAAATCCATCTTTCCCTACCAGAAATTCAGAGGGGAGATGGGAGAGAATATAGGAGAGAACAGATTCAGAAAGGGGGTATTCAGTGGGATTGCTGTTTTGGCAATCAAAAGTGTTTGGTAGGAGAAGACGGGGAGAAAATTTCTAACTCAAAATCTTGTGGAAATGAATGTTGTAAACTAAACATAAACATTAAATTTAAAACAAAAAGGAAAGAAAAATAGGAAGTTGTCTCAAATCCAGGAAAAAAAAAACTTCATGGAAGAGCTCAAAAAGAAACTTAAAAATCATATGAGAGAGACAGAAGAAAAATAACAAGAATACACTACTCAGCCAAAATGAGCATAATCCAGACCTGCAAAACATAACAGACTGTAGGCTGCTTGAGACCAATCAAAGGATTTTAGGCAGCACATAAAAAATGGAGAAGTTATGAAAGAAAGTAAAGAATGCAACAAATGTTTTGTCCACACCCTACTTTACCCACATTCTACTAGTCACTTATTGTGCCCATCATGTAACTCGGTGGGTGATTTGCCACTGCATGCTTTCTCCTGTTTGTCACATAACCAACAGCAAGCAACCCATCATCGGTCTGTCTCTAGTCTGAAAGGAGAGAGAGTTGTAGCTTTTTGAAATGTTTTTGGTCATTAATGGCATTGAACAGGAACAAAGTGAGTGCAGCCACATGCCAACACTGCAGACATCTGCTTTTCGATGAGCAGCAACAATGGGAGAGCTTCTTTCCCTCCCTGCCTGCCTGGCCTCCATCCAAGTTACATGAGTGTTTGGCATCTCCTTCAAGGTCAAACAGTAGTTCGCTATTTCTTTGGATGTAAGTGATTGCTGTGGAGAATTTTTGGGTTCTAACATTAAAGTTTTGGGGGTGATTTTGTAAAATGGGCAACAAAAAAAATTGGAAGATTGATTCAGAACACGAGTGTTTAATCCAGAGTGAAGAAATCAATATGTATTTACTTACATGAGAGAAAAAATATTGTGCCTTGTTTGCTGAGCCATTTCAAAAGAATGCAATCTTCATCACCATTTCAAATCAAAACATCCTGACTTAAGCAAATTGTACACCATTGAAAAACAAATTAAATCATACAAATTGTTGAAAAATCTCTGTGGGGAACAATGGTTTTTCAAGAAAATAAACTCAGCAAATGAGGTAGCTACTAAGGTTAGTTTTCAGATTTCTTTTTATTTATTTATTTTATTTTAGACTCAAACACCAGAACAGTAAAACAGAACAAAGTAAAGGATACATATCCTTTACTTTGTTCTGTTTATATATATATGGGGGGGGGGGGAAGCATAGCAGAACATAGGAGATGATTCAAAATGTGTAACGATAAAGTTTCATTTCAAGAAAGCCTGTATGATAAATACTACCTGTTGTGTTGAGAGCTGTCCTTCTTTTCTTTGCTTCCTTATGTTTTCTTTTGTTCTCTGCTGTTCACTTTTCACTTTGTTCTTCTTTTGCCCTTCTCCCCTCTTAAAGGCTACAATAAAGTGCAGATAATTACTATATATAAATATAGTATATATACATACACACACTCATATATATATATACATATATATATATATATACATACATATATATATTTCCTAAACACCTTTCTATAGTCACCTATAGCCGATTTCTTCACCCTCCCCTTTAGAGATCCCTCCTTTATCCTCCCATTTGTTTTGATCTAAGCACCCTTCTATACCCCACTTTAACCTATTCCCTCACCCTGCCCTCTAGAGATCTCTCCATTCTTCTCTTCCCCCTCCCTATCCCCCTGCCATTATATTTCTCCTGAATTTAGGATACTTTTATGCTCTTCTAGATATCTATATATTGTTCCTTCTTGAACCCATTCTAGATGAAAGTAGGTTAAGAGAACTATCACTCCTCCTTCCCCATCTAATTTCTCTATATCAGTTCTTCCTCTTGTACCTCATTTGTATAAAATAATTACCCTTTTTAGCCATTCCTAAATGGTTTTACTTTTTAAATATCATATTTTCATTTTACATTTTAAGTTTATGTACATTTTAAATATCATATATTATATCATATCACACATCATATTCAAGTCTACCACAATCTTTTTTATGAACTACCCAATTACTAATGACAATCTTAGACATATATACAGGAAAGGTAAATAGTCTGACTTTATTGAGTCCCTTATAATCAGTCTTTGGTATATACCTTATTTTGCTCTTGGCTTTTGTATGTCAAATCTTCTATTATGTTCAGATTGTTTATTTTTTTCTTCTTTAACAAAGTCCTGGAAGTCTGATTGACCAAATGTCCATTTTTTTCCATTCAGGATTATGCTTACCTGTGATTGATATATTTTCAGCCACACAACCAGCCCTGTTGTTCTTTGATATATATATAGTGTTGCAAGACCTGTGGTCTTTTAGTGTCTCCACTATTAGGTCTTGTGTGATTCTTATTGTGTTACCACCATATTTAATTTTTTTTTTCTTATTGCTCTTCATATTATCTTCTTGAGCTTGGGGTTTTAGAATATTACTATAATATTTCTATGAATTTTCTTCATAAGATCTCTTTCAAGTGGTACTTGATGGAGTTTTTTTCTAATTTTATTCTTCCCCCACCAGTTCTAATTCTTCAGGAAAATTTTCTTTAAGTATTTCTTTTATTATTGTATCAGGATTCTTTTTTTCTATTATAATTTTCAGGTAAGCTGATATTCCTACGTTTTCTCCTCTTGAGCTTTTCTCCAGATCAGCTGATTTTCTTATAAGATGCTTCACTGTCTCTTCTATTTTTCATTATTCTTATTTTGTTTAATTATTTCTTGATCTCATATAACTTCACTGACTTTGACTTGCCCAATTATAACTTTCCAGTTGTCATTTTCTTCCTTAAGATTCTGAATCTCCCTTTCAAATTGGTTGACTTTCTTTTCATAATCATGTTTTTTATTGGATTATTCTTATTTTTTAGTTTTTCCTCCATCACTCTCATTTGATTTTAAAGTCTTTTTTTAAATTCTTCTATGAATTCTTTTGAGGCAGGTGATGATTTGACATTATTCCTAGGGGGTAGAAATGTATTTCTTTGCTTCAATATGCTCTTCTGAACATGAGCCTTTTTCTTCTCTATTCCAGTAATAACTTTCTATGGTTGGATTCTTTCTTCTTTGCCTGTGCATTTCTTTAGTAATAACTTCATTTTTGTAATCACCTCTAGCCTTGGAGTGTCAGGAATGGTGCCTCTTGTCCCAGACCTCAGTTACCCCCTCTAGTCTGGCAGCAAAGCCAAACCTCCAGCCTCTTGTAACTGCCAACAGCCAGGGGCCTTTCATCCCACTGTTTCTGCACTCAAGGGGGTGCACTGGTTCTTTTTCTCCCCAGCCAATCTCCAAAGCACAATTGGGTCTGTCATTCCTTGTCATCAGAAATTCCCTCCATCTTCCCTGGCTCAGATGCCCAACTCCCCTCTCTAGCATAGGGGTAACAGTCAGGGTTGAAAGTCGTGGCAGCTGAGGCCTAGGGAGCCTCCCAACCCAGTTATCCCAAGGTTTTGCTGCTTGTTGTATAATCATTTTGCTGATTGTTGTTAAATAGACCCTAGCCTTGAGGTGTTTATTCTTCATAGGAATGAAACCTTATCCTGGGATTTTTCATCTGATCTTCCCTATTGTGCCCCATTCTAATTTATTTACCCTCTCCCCACCCAGAAGAGGAAATAAACAGAAGAGGAAATAAAATGTTTAAGTAACCCCATTTTATCGTATTTTATTTTATTTTGCTTTTTGGAGGGCAATTGGGATTAAGTGACTTGCCCAAAGTCACACACAGTGTGTCAAGTGTCTGAGTTCACATTTGAACTCAGGTCCTCCTGACTACAGGGCCGGTACTCTATTCACTGTACCAACTAGCCACCCTTAAATAAACCCATTTTAGATAAAAGAACTTGAACAAGACATCAGTGAACTCCATAAGAACAAATCTCCAGGACCAGATGGATTTACAAGTGAATTCTACCAAACTTTTTAAGAACAATTAATTATAATACAATATAAACCATTTGGAAAAATGAGTGCAGTCCTAAAAAATTCCTTTTATGACCCAAATATGATGCTGATACCTAAGGTAGGAAGAGAGAAAACCGAGAAAGAAAATTTTAGACCAGTTTCCCTAATGGATATTGATGCAAATTTTTTTAAATATATCACCAAAAAGATTACAGGAACTTAACTTGAGGATAATACATTATGATCAGGAAGGATTTATACCAGGAATGCAGGACTGGTTCAATATCAATAGATGAAGAAAAAGCTTTTCACAAAAGTACAACACCTTTTCCTACTAAAAATATTAGAGAGCATAGGGGACATTCCTTAAGATGATAAGCACTGTCCATATAAAACCATTAGCAACCATTATACATAATGACAATGAACTAGAAGCCTTTCCAATGAGGCCAGAGGTGAAACAATGATACCTATTATCACCACTATTATTCAGTATTGTACTAGAAATGTTAGTGTTAGCAATGAGAGAAGAAAAATAAATTGAAGGATTTAGAATAGGCAATGAGGAAACACAACTATCACTCTTTGCAAATGATATAATGATATACTTAGGGAATCCTAGAGAAAGAGCTAAAAAAAGTACTTGACACAATTAACAACTTTAGCAAAGTAGCAGTTTATGAAATAAATCCACATAAATCATCAATATTTTTTCTATGACCAGCAAAGGCCAGCAGCAAGAGATAGAGAAATTTCATTTAAAATAACTATAGACTATATAAAATATGTGGTAGTCTACCTGCCAAGGAAAACCCAAAATATAAATGAACACAATTATGACACACTTTTTAATAAAAATAATGTGATATTTAAATAATTGGAAATATATCAATTGCTCATGGGTAGACCAAGCTAATATAATAAAAATGAAAATTCTACATAAATTTATTTACTTATTCAGTGACATACCAATCAAACTACCAAAATTATTTTGTAGAGCTAGAAAAAATAATAATAAAATTCAGCTGGAAGAATAAAAGGTCAAGATGATCTAGGGAATTAATGAAAAGAAATGTAAGGGAAGGTAACTTACCTAGACCAGATCTAAAACCATATTATAAAGTAGTATCATAAAAAACTATTTGGTGCTCACTAAAAAAATAGAGTGGTGAATCAATGGAATAGGCTAGATACTCAAAACACAATCGTCAATGACTACAGTAATCTACTGTTTGATAAATCCAAAGACTCCAGATTCTTGGATAAGAATTGACTATTTGACAAAAACTGGTGGGAAAACTGGAAAGTAGTATGGCAGAAACTAAACATAGACCAGTATCTCATACCCTATGCCAAGATAAGGTTGAAATGGGTACATGATTTAGACATAACAGATGATGCCATAAGCAAATTAGGAGAGCAAGGAATAATTTACCCATCAGGTTTATGGAGAACAGAAGAGTTTCTGCCCAAAAAAGAGATAACAATATTATAAAATGCAAAATGGGTAATTTTGATTAAATTAAATTCAAAAGTTTTTGCACAAACAAAACCAAGGCAATCAAGATTAGGAGGGAAGGAGAAAGCTGAGAAACAATCTTTACAACAAGGCCTGATAAAGGCCTCATTTCACAAATATACAGAGGACTGAGTCAAATTAATAAGAATATAAGTCATTTCCCATCTGATAAATGGTCAAAAGATATGAACAGGCAGTTTTCAGATGAAGAAAAGCTATCTGAAGTCATGTGATGAAGTACTCTAAATCTCCTTTGATTGGAGAAATGCAATTTAAAACAACTCTGAGGTACTATCTCCCATCTAACAGATTGTCTAATATGATGAAAAGGGGAAATGACAAATGTGGGAGAGTATGTAAGGAAGATTGGGACACTGTTGGTAGAGTTGATAACTGATTCAATCATTCTGGAGAACAATTTGGAACTATGCCCAAGGGGCAACCAGACTGTACATACCCTTTGATCCAGCAATATCACTACTAGGTCTGTATCCCAAAGATATCATAAAAAGGGGAAAGGACAATCGTGTGCAAAAATATTTACAGCATCCCCATTCATGGTAGAAAAATATTGGAAACTAAGGGGATGTCCATCAATGGGGGAATGGCTAACAATCTATGGTATATGAATCTGATGCGATACTATTGTGCTAAAAGAAATAATGAACAGGCAGATTTCAGAAAATTCTAGAAAGAGTTGTAGGAACTGATGTAAAGTGAAATGAGCAGGATGTGGAAAACCTTATAGACAGCATCAATAACATTTAGTGATAATCAACTTAAAATGACTCAGTTTTTTTCAGTTAACATGAAGATCCAAGACAAGTATAAAGAATACATGATGGAAAATGCTCTCCATATCCAGATAAAGAACTGATGGACTCTGAATGCAGATTAAACCATATTTTCCACTTACTTTACTCTTTCTTATTTGATTGTGTTTCTTCTTTCACAACTGTGGCTAGTATGGAAATATTTTTACATTGAAAACACATGTATAAACTATATCCAATTTCCTACCATTTGCAGAAGAACGGAGTGAGGCAGAAAAATTTGGAAATTAAAATCTTGTAAAAATAAATGCTAAAAATTTTCTTGAGATGTAACTAGGGGAAAAATAAAATACTAGTAGAAAAATAAAATGCTAAAATGTTAGAAATCACACACTGGGGAGACAAACTCTTTGTATGCTCTGCAGAGAGTTGTTTTCCAGAGTCTAGCTGAATGGAATTTCAGGCTTTGTGATATACACGCACAGTGTAAGTTTCCTCTCACCTGGAAGGAAAGGATCATGAAGAGTCATGTTTGATGAAGGGAGATTGGACTTTTTTTAACAGCAAGACAATGTGACATGCGGAAGGAAAGAGATGAAAAGAGGGAATGAAAGAGAGAAGGAAGTTACATGAATAGAGTTGGAGACAGAGAGTTGAATGCTGGGAGAGACACAGAGAGAGACAGAGAGAGACAGAGACAGAGAGAGACAGAGAAACTGAAACTGAGACAGATATACACAGAGGTGAAAATAGGCAACCCAGCAAGTATTTTGAATACAGACAAAAAAGCAAATGCTGAGACAGCTTTAGTTACCTAATCAGCGCATTTTGAAAAGCTATTTGAAACTATATTGCAGAAGTCACTAAAATGTTTATTGATTAAAAATTTGTCTTCTCTCCCTTGCACTTACTCTACCATTCACAACCTTGAGAGAGAAAGAAAAAAAAATAAAGAAAAGCAAAATCCCTGTTACAATATTTATATTCAAGCAAAACAAATTTCTGTATTGGCAATGTCACCCATAACATACACATGTTAATATAACAGGTGACATAAATATTATGTATGTATGTATGTATTTCTCATGAAGCACTTTGAGTCCTTGTTTATCTATCTTAAAGTAGCATGCTTCATTTTAAGTCCTCTGGAATTGTTATCAGTCATTACACTAATCAGAATTCCTAAACTGTTCAAAACTGACTTTATAATATTGCAATCAGTATAAATTGTTGTATTCATTCACTTCTTCATCAGTTCATACAAGTATTTCCAAGGTTTTTCTGAAACATTTTTTATCTCTTACAGCACAATAGTATTACAGAATATTTATATGCCATAACTTATACAAACATTCCCCAACTGATTCCCCAAATTCCATTGTTTTGCCATCACAAAAATAGTGAATATAAATATTTAGGATATATCCTTAGATTATATTCTTCTGAGACTGATTCATTTATTAATCTACATTTCTTCTACTTCCCCCTTTTCTCTTTTTCCCTTTCCTCTGTTGAGTGAAATTTTTCTGTTTCCAACTTTGTGTGTAGATTCTCTCCTTTCATTTTAGATATGCATTAAGTTGACATCTCTCACCCATCCCTTTCTCCTACTTTATATAGATTTCTGTGTACATACCCCTATTATGTGAGAGAATTTTTCCTAACCTTCCTTCCCATCCCTAACCTCTGTAATGGGAAGCAGAGAAGTAGTACATAACTTGTTTCAGCTATTGAAATAACACCTTGTTTCAGTTCAAGTTTATTTTTAGCCTTGTAACAAGCCTGTTAAGAAATGGAACCTGTGAGCCCCATAACTTGTGAAACCTAGAACTCATGAACTCCAGCAACAGTAAAGGGAGGAGCTAATAACCATATAAAAGGAGAATTTCCAGGCTACAGAAAGCAGAACTGAGAATAGGACTCTTGTAGTGGCAGAGTCAAGAAGGAGAAAACTTGTGATATCCCGGCACTCCATTTGTCTCCTCTGTGTTGATGTTTCTTTGTGATACTTTGTAAAGAAGCCCTTGCACCTTACTGGAAGCCCTGAAAGAGGATCTTCTGGTTGTATGTTTACAGAAGTCCTGGAGGAGGGTTTTGGAGGTCCTGGGAGTTTACTGATGATTTCTGCTGACCTCTTGGACTTTGTTTGTGGGTTTGTGATGATTTCTATGTTTATGATTTTTCTTCAGTTCTCAGACCATGTTGGTGGGTCTGAGTTGATTTCACAGGCAGATAATGAATTGATTATGGTGCCAGCAACGTGCATGAGTATTATTGTGGCTCTGACAAGCTCTGACTTCCCAGAAACAGGAACTGTGAAAGACTTGAGGTGGACTAGGCACTGTGAACTTCAATATGGAACAGGAATTGGATGAAGAACTGGACAAGGAGCTGGACAAGGAATTGGGAGCCGCCTGCCTTTGAACCCAGGTGACAGTTGTAGCTAGACTATGGAAGAGGAACCGTGGAATTGGAGAGCCAGCCTCAAGTCAAGCTGAAAAAAGACTTTACTTGGATACTGCGTAATGATTGGGAAGATTATGAATTACTGTGACCTAGGGGTGCAGAACTTTGACTTTTCTACTTTTTGATTGAATTAAGGATTTTGTGATTGACTAAATGAATGCACTTTTTAAAAAATTATATAACCATTTTGGTGAGAACTCTGGGGTCATTTTATTGATAAGCTGTTGAGTTGTGACATGGTGAATACTGTATTTTTATTTTCTGTGATAAGTTGATGATGTACCTTGTTTTTATGTGAATGTTTTGCTCTGCTTTGTTATTGAATAGAAAGTTCACTATACTGTGTGATCAGAAAATTGAAAGTTTTTCACATCAGCAGCAATCCTCTGGAAAGCTGTTCATGTGTTGCTTTACAACTTCCTAGTGTAATTCATCTTCCCTTACTTTTCCATTCTTGTAACTCCATCAAGATGTTGGGTACTGCTACCAAGCCCTATTTCTAATTAGATTCCATCTATGATTCAGGATAATGAAATAGGTAAGAAGGAAAACATACATTGCCTACCCTAAATAATATAAAAAAAGCTTATTCTTATTTAGTTCCTTATGGTTGTTTATCCATTTGTTTTTAATAGTTGTTTTGAACACTGTTTGTACTTCAAAGATTCTCTGAACATATAGTCTTTTCTTCAGGAATGCTTAGAAATTCTCTATTTCATTAAAAATCTGTTTTTCCCTTTTACTATTATGTTTGCTTTTCCCTGATAAATTATTTATAGGTGCAAGCTTATATCTTTGCATTCTCAAATAATATATTCTAAGCTCTACATTCCTTTAGAATTTTATGACTCGGGGCGGCTAGGCGGCGCAGTGAGTAAGAGCGCCAGCCTCAGAGTTGGGATGACCCAAGATCAAATCCGGCCTCAGAAAATGAGCATCCACACATAAATAATGACTAGCCATGTAACCTTGAGCAAGTTACTTAACCACAATTGCTTAAAAAATAGAATTTTATGACTCCTTGGATCTTGGATTCTTTTTTGGGGGCTGTTGTAGTATTTTGTATCTGGAAATTCTAGATTTGTGCTATTTTTTATTTTATTTGTTCTAGTTTCTTTCAGAAGGTGGCAGGTAGAATATATATCTTTCCACTTTAAGATTCTAATAGATTGGTGTCCTGAAATCAGATATCTAGGTTCTTTTTTGCTCATGGCTTTCAGATTGACCAATAATTTTTTAACTATATCTCCTTGATCTATTATTTTTTCTATCTTACATTCTCTTATATTTTTTCTCTTTGGGAATTATTTTACTATATCTTTTTAAAATTAATTTATTTACTTTTAGTTTATAATATTCAGTTCCACATGCTTTTGAGTTACAAATGTTCTCCCCCTCTTCCTTCTGCCCCACCCCCCATTGTGGCATGCAATCCAACATAGGTTCTACAGATACCCTCACATTAAACATTAGTTAAGTTGTAAGGAAGAATTACAACCAATGGAATGAACAATGAGAAAGAAGGGAAAAAATAAAACCAAAAGAGAGAGAGAGCAAGTAGTTTGTTTCAGTCAGCATCTAGACTACATAATTCTTTCTCTGGATATGGACAGCCCTTTTCAGCATAAGTACTTTGGAGTTTTCTTACAGCCTTACATTGCTGAGAGGAATCCAGTCTATCAGAGTTAGTCATCACAGACAGTATATGTCCATAATCGTGCACAGTGCACTCTTGGTTCTGCTCCTCTCACTCAGCATCAGTTTACATATGTCTCTCCAAGTTATTATGAAGTCCATCTGTTCCTCATTTTTTTTTGCTGTTAGGAGGGCAATTGGGGTTTAGTGATTTGCCCAAGGCCATGTGGCTAGTAAGTTTTAAGTGTCTGAGGTTGGATTTGAACTCAGGTCCATCTGAATCCACGGCCGGTGCTTTATTCACTGCACCACCTAGCCACCCCTGTTTCTCATTTCTTATAGCACAATAGTATTCCATTATATTCATATACCACCATATTTTTAAGCCATTACCCAATTGATAGGCATCCCTTTGTTTCCAATGCCTTGCCACCACATAAGAGCTCCTATAAATATTTTTGTACATACAGGTCCTTTGCCCACTTGTATGATCTCTTTGGTACACAGTCCTAGAAATAGTATTGCTATGTCAAAGGGTATGCACATTTTTATAGCCCTCTGAGCATATTTCCGAATTGTTCTCCAGAATGGTTGCATTTGTTCGCAACTCCACCAACAATGCATTAGTTTTCCAATTTTTCCACATCTTCTCCAGCATTTATCATGTTCCTGTTTTGTCATGTTTGTCAATCTAATTGGTGAAATATGGTGCTCCAGAGTTTTTTGATTTGCATTTCTCTAATCAATAAAGATTTAGGGGATTTTTTTCATATGATTACAGGTATCTTTAATTACTTCCTGTGAAAACTGCCTATTCATAACCTTTGACCATTTATCAGTTGGGGAATGGCTTGTATTCTTTTTTTTTTTTGCTTTTTTTGGGGGGAGGGTAGGGCAATTGGGGTTAAGTAACTTGCCCAAGGTCACATGGCTAGTTTTTGTTTGTTTGTTTGTTTCTGTGTCCGTCAAGTGTCTTAGGCCAAACAGTTCCAAACCCAGGTCCTCCTGACTCCAGGGCTACTGCTCTACTCACTGCACCAACTAGCTGCCGTGAATTGCTTGTATTCTTATAGATTTAACTAAATTCTCTGTATATTTTAGAAATGAGGATTTTAGGGGCGGCTAGGTGGCGCAGTGAGTAGAGCGTCGGCCCTGGAGTCAGAAGGACCTGAGTTCGGATCCGGCCTCAGACACTTAATGCACACACAAACAAAAACCTAGCCGTGTGACCTTGGGCAAGTTACTTAACCCCAACTGCCCTCCAAAATGCAAAAAAAAAAAAAAAAAAATGAGGATTTTATCAGGGACACTTGTAAAAATCCTTTCCCAATTTTATGTTTCTTGCCTAATCTTGGTTACCTTGGCTTTGTTTGTACAATATTTTAATATATCTTGATGTCTCAAAGGATCATTTGCTTCTAATTATTACATTCTAATTTTCAGGGAGTTTGTTGCTTTGGCATTTTTGTTTACTCTTCATGGCATTTTGTGTCATTGATTCCATTTATATCCTTATTTGATAGTTTTCATTTCTTTACTATTTTTGCTAAACAGCTCACATTTTGTTTATTAAAGGAAAACATTTTAAACTTTTTTTTCTTGTTTAACTCTTCTTATAGTTCTTCTGAGAATCCTAGTTGAATCTGTGCCCAAGGTATGTTTTTTTTTTATTCTTTTTTTTTAGGCTTTCCTAGTAGATACTTTAAAGCCATTCTTTTCTTCTGGGCTTGAGTCTTGATCATCCTTGTCACTAAGATAGCTTTTTATTGTGGGATCCTTTATTTACTCATTCTTTCTGGGTAAATACTATTTTGAGACTTTGTGTTAGGGCTATGATGCTTCTTGAGGAAATATTTGTGCTTGTCCTGCTACTATTTTCTTAAGGTATTAAGTGTTTTGTTATCCCAGGATCATTTGGACACCTCAGGCAGGTTACTTGCAAACTATCAGTATTTCCAAAGTGATCTGACACAGGACAAAGACTAATCACTGCCCACCTTGGTCTGATTTTCTGGAAGCATCTAACTTAACACCTATGGCCTTGCTCAGTTTGGAAGTGATACTGGGCTCAGCCATTGTCAGTCAGCTTAATTCAGAATTATGGAACTACATGCTTCCCTGTGGTTTGGAATTTTTCCCTGTTTTTCCCCCCACTGGAGTATGGAAACTGGAACTGAGATCCTGCTCTGCCTCTGGGATCAGAGACAGGACAACTACTTAATTCTGACCTTTCTCTTTACTTGACATACAGGCACCTGTGGTTGCTCTTTTCTCAGGAGACCCTAAGAGACCAATCCTCTTTTTAATCCTCCCTGGAGCTATGTGATTTTGGGCAAATCACTTAACCCCAATTGCCCCGCCTTTCCCCCTCCAATAAGACAAAAAATATTCTCCCTGGAGCTATGACCTGGAATTTTATATGGAATGATAGATCTGCTAGCTAGTACCTTTTCCTACACATAGCACAAGGTTAAAACCCACAGTGCTGGATTTAGGATCATTTCTTGCCCTGGTGCAAAATCTTTTTTTTTTTTTATGCTAAAATTTTCTAGCACTGTGTTCCTAGACAGACCTGTCCCCTGTGTTCACATATATCTCTGTCTCATTACACATACCTGGGCTCAAAAACTGAGTCACTGTGATTGTTTTCTTGGATTTTCAGGTAAGAATTCAGATATTTCTAAATACATTTGCAGGAATAAGGAGAGGGAAGATCATTGATTTTATTTCTGCTACTCTGTTCTCTTGCTTTTGCCTCACCACACATATCCTTTGAACCTGTGATAGTATGCATTGGTTTGTACCCCCAAAAGAGTTCATAGAATGAAGAAAAGGTTCTATATGTACTGTTGTATAGTAACTGTTTCTGTAGCATAAAGGAACTAGAAATTAAGAAATTGTTCTTTAAGTGGAGAGTGGCTGAATTTATTTTTATATGACTACAACTGAATGTTATTGTACATTAGACTTGGTGAAAAGGGTGATATCAGAACAACCTGGGAATACTTGTATTAACTGATGTGAATAGAACAGGGAGAATAATTTATATTATGAGGATAAAATTGTAAGGACAAAGAACCATGAAAGACTTAAGAACTCTGATCAATGCTGTGATCAAATGCAATTCTGGAAAATTAGTAATAAGCATGCTATCAATGGTGGCCAAGAATTGACTCATACTAGATTGCTAGAACCAATTGTTAAAGTTTTGTTATGAGCATCTAGACCTCAGAAATTGAGAAACATTACAAATCAAAGCTTGATTTGTGGTTTTATTGATTTTCAATAAATTTGATTTTTCAAGAAATTGCTGGAGAAAATGCTAATAATGCATATTAAACTTAAAAGTGTATTGTGTGCACATTTTTTTTTCTTTTTGGAGAGCTGGTTATTAAACACTTACTAGCACAAGCCGGCAAAGCTTCCCACATTCTGACAGGGTTATGATATATTCAAGATGAAAAATGAGATATGCATTTTTTGACAAAGGCCATTGTGGAAATATGTTTTCTTTATATCTATCTTTCTTTTTCTTTCTTATTCATCTTTTGAGCATAATAAGTGATTAATGTATTTGCCAAATGAATAAAGAAAATAATATATTAGGTTCTTATTATTAAGTAAGCTGTAGGAATATGAAAATATATAACAGTAAATTATCAGAATTTTATTCTTCCAAATATCATTATACAAAACTCCAAGGTAGGAACAGCACAGCAGCCTATGTTAATGGTCAAATTTAAAACAAATTCATCTAGTAGCTATTAGTTATACTATCAATACACAGAGATTAACAATCTTGTTTTATTTTCTTGAATTTCAGGGAGAAAGTTCGTTAAAAGAAGTTCATTATGTTACTGATTCAATTATGGTATGAGCCTAATTATATAGAAGGAGGTATCTATCTCCTTGGTTACAAGACAAAAACTAGTAACATGATTCTTAACTCCCCCTTCTCTCAATATGCAAACAACTCTTTCTGGCTTTTAAACTCCTCCCACCTAATTTTCCAAACATTATGGGCATTGCCTCCCTTCACACTCTTAAATCCACTCAAACCAGCCCTTTTTCTCTATCTCATATACGTTATTTTAACTCCTTATTCTGCCCTTTTATTTGAATGTACTTCCTCCTAATCTCTGCCTCTTATAATTCCTAATTTCCCTCAAAGCTGAGATTATGTGTCACCTCCTATGCAAGATCGTTGCTTATCTTCTCAGTTTCTAGTGTGTCCCCCTCAAAATTGCCTTGTGTTATACACACACACAATACATACACACATTTTAGACCTATTGCATACATATGTATACATATCACTTATATATACATATATGTGTGTATATATGTATGTATGTATGTATAAATGTGTGGCTATGCACACATTTTTTCTATGTATAAATCTTGTATATCCCAATAAAATATAAGCTCCCTAAAGACAGGTATCATTTTTTTTGGCCTTTTATTCCCAATGCCTGACCACATAGGCATCATTTTGATACATGGCTATGAATGGAGACCTAGAATCCAACAATACTTTGGAGGGCTCATCTCTATCAATTCATATAGTACATTTACACATAATAAAGGTGGTAGGATGAAAAATTGTATTTCAAAGTAAAATAATATTATTTGCTTGTAATTATTTATTTTAAATGCATTTGTACAGATAGGATAAATAAGAGTAAATTATTGTAAAATTATAAGAAAATATTGTCCTAAATGACCAGTTGGTAGGCCTGGTCCTACAATTCTTCACTGAATAATAACATTGTCATGTAGTTTTACTAAACTTGATTAAACTTCCTTCCAAAACTAGATAAATTATCTTAATATTGTCTCAATTTTTTCAACCTGGATAGGAGTTTATGTTTCCATGGCTAAAGAAGTCATTACTCATGGCCAAGTTAGAGGTAATGAGCTTCTCCTTTTTAAGATTAAAACTATAGGGGCGGCTAGGTGGCGCAGTGAATAGAGCGCCGGCCCTGGAGTCAGAAGGACCTGAGTTCGGAGCCGGCCTCCGACACTTAATCCACACAAACAAAAACCTAGCCGTGTAACCTTGGGCAAGTTACTTAACCCCAATTGCCCTAAAGGGGTGGCTAGGTGGCGCAGTGAGTAAGAGCGCTGACCTCGGAGTTGGGATGACCTGAGATCAGATCCGGCCTCCTAAAATGAGCACCCACACATAAATAATGACTAGCCATGTAACCTTGAGCAAGTTACTTAACCCCAATTGCTTTAAAAAAAATTAAAAAAAAAAGATTAAAACTATAGAGATAGAAATTATGTCAATGGTCATCTGTCTAAACATCTCATTTTAGAGGAAAAGAAAATGAGATTAAGAGAAGTCAGGTGATTAAAATTAGTGAAAGCCCCTAGATTTGAATTCAGCTTTCCTTACTCCAGTCTCTTCATTGTGGTGTCTTTTTCTTTGGCTGATACTCAGATAGTAGACCTAGTCTGACACCAAGACCATACTCAAAACCTTCCAGAATGGTAAATTTTGCTATATTTGTGTTCTAACCAGCAAGGCTTTCAAGAACCCAGAATCACTTTTATGTAATGGTGAAGCTTCAGTATAAGATCTGATGAGCTGAAGTCTATACTAACAGAGGATGTAATCATATTGGCGAGATCCTGAATCTATTAAAATTGAAGAACATATACACTAATATAAGCCAATAAGCTCATTAGTTCTCAAGAGGTTCATAATATTTTTGACTATCAAGAGTCTGCAAATATTGCATTTTGGTCTTTAGATTTCAGATACTAGCAGACAGTGCCTTGAAATATTAGACAAATGTCGAATTTCTTCTCAAATTATACTTCCATCTTTTGTGAAATTCTCTCCCTCCTCATCTCTGTGTTATTGATTCCCAATCTTTCTTCAGGGCACAGATCAAGCACCTCCTACAAAGAGTCATTCTTGACTCTCTTTTGTTGCTTGTGCCTACCATCTCAACTCACTTCATTATTTATTTTGTATTTCTTCTTTATATGTTGATATATGTATGTGTTGGCTTCCCTCATAGAATCTTGGAAAGAGATTTTATTTTCATTTTTTTTGGTATTTTTATCCCCAGAGCCAAAAAAGAGCACCTGACAAATAGCAGGCACTTAATAAATGCTTGTTAATGTATTTTATTGATTGTAATCAAGTTGAAACATCTCCAGAAAGAATGGTAGAATTTACCTAAACACAAATATAGGAGGCAGTTATTATATAACAGAATGAGTACCAAAGAATCAGGAGAAATAGATTTGTACTTTGGTGTACTCTACTACTTATTAAATGAATGACTTTTCAGTAAGTCATTTAGTATCTCTGAATTTCAATTTCCTAAATTATAAACCTGAAAATTTTGAACAGAATGGTATCTAATGTACCTCTTAGATCTTTTATTCTTTGAGCTGCTTCAAAGCTATGTTAATGCAAGCCGTTTTACAATGAGTTTTTGAAAATTGGTCATTTTCGGTGCTATTATAGAAGTGAACATTGATTATCTCTGAAGTCTATAATACTGACCAGATATAGATTAGGCAAAGACAAATCATAACCTGTGAGTAATCTGACTACTCCCCTCTTCAATCCTTTCCTCTCTTCCCCTCCCCCCACACGGGGCATCATGCCCTTACCTGAGAGTGTTCTGCCTAAAGAAAGGTAAAATTTGATAGCTGAAACCTACCTTGTTATATTGGGGTTTGCTGGATAAATTTCTTTCTTAAAAACCATACCTTAAATACAATTCACTCTGTCTCTCATTGATTGACCAACAATAGGTTCCTGCCCAAGCATGACTTAATGGTTATTTAATGTCTCAGAGTGAATGCAGATAGTAATATTTATTCTTTAGGCCAGCAGCCCTAATGGTCTTCCCCTCCAAGTTTGAATTTTTTTTTTTTATTAAAGGAGCCCTCTCTTGACTCACTTCTTAAACAGGCCTAATCACTGAATGAGTGTTACCTCATTCAAAGTGAGAACTTGGAAAAAGCTTAGCTTAAAAAGGCCAAGGTCTTCCTCTTCATCCTGAGCAATCTCCAGTTGTCCTGATCTATATCTGACCATTGGACCCAGATAGCTTTGGAGGAGAAAATGAAAATGAGACTGGGGACTTTGCACAACCCTTCTTCACTCAAACCCAATTCTATTGTAAGTCATAATATCATCTCACCTAGTGACTATCAGAATTAGGAAAACTAGACAGGGCAAAATGTTAAGACCAATCCTAGAATCTGTTAGAAAATTTATGCACTAGAGAAAATGCTTGATAAACTACATTAAGCATTGACTGATACCTTATACTGATGTAAAAATTAGTCTTGCATTATCATACAACAAAATATGAATAAGAATAAAAGGTCTAAGTTTGATAGTTTCTTGAATATCAACCCAAACACTATGGTCCAAACTAAATTAAATTGTTTCTATGTTAACTTACATGATTTCTTTAAAATAATATGAAAGACCAATTCTCATGATTTAGAATTCCCTTTGGTATTTTCCTTTTCTGCCTCTAAAACTTCTATCCTTTCCTTCTGCCTCTCTACGATGTTTTTCCTCTTAAATTTTCTCCTCCACTTCTCTTCTTTTCCCTGTCTGTGTTACCACTTTTGGTTGTCATAATATAAAGGAAACTGCTATGAAATGGTTCAATTCCAAGCCTAAACTCTAATCATGATTGTGATATTACTATTTTTAAAGGAAAACAATACTGAAGTGTTTGTTAAGAGGGATTTCACAAGGTATTATTTAACATATATTTTCTCTCAGGAATTTATAAGCTAGCAATTTACTTTCAGTATTACTAACTCAGAGAATAGTCTTAAAAATAACAGAGAAAAGAAATAAGGTTCTTTAAATTATGCCTTTCTTCTTTGAGTTCAAGAATATATAAATCAAAAAGAATGCATTAGGCACTAATCATCTTCCAGTCACTGGAGATAAACCAAAAAAGACACAGACCTTGCCCCCAAGGAAACACTGGGGGAGTGTGTGGGTCTGAGTGTGGGTGTGGGTATGTTTACACAAGTGTGGATGTGTGCCTATGTATGTGTGTGAGAGAAACAGAAACAAAGACAGAGACAGAAATAGACCGAATATATACCATAAATATTCAAACATATTAAAATGAATATAGGATCATTTTGGGGAATGAAAGACTAGTTTCTAGGGATAATCAGGAGAGATTTCATGTAGAAGGAGATGCTCAAGGTGAGTTTAGAAGGAAACTAGAGATTCTAGTATACCTCTGTAGTAGCCAGAATTGATGACCAGAAAGTGGGCAGTTTAGGCAATTGCTAAAACTGCACTGGGGAATACATTACAAAAAAACATTGCTCTTAAAAATGCACATATCTCTCGAATTCCAGCAAATGTTGCTATCTGTAGTATGTGACTATTTTTTGTGATGTCAGATTGTATGTATCACCCTCAAGGCTTAAGGCTTCTCTTGAACAGCCAATAATGGGCACAAGGTTTATGTCTTGCTTAGAGTACACATTTGCTTTGGTTACCCTGCTGTCTCATTAGAGAGAGTTGTAGTATTGGCACTGTTACTAGAGAAGCCATTTGAAAACTCGGAGACATTGTTAGTAATTTCATAGCTATCCCAGATAGCACTGGATGGAATATATAATATATAAATATTTGCTGATTGTTGCTGAGTAGTGGCTGGTTGCCATCTCAGATAGTTCGGTTTGCTTGCAGAATGGAAGTAGAAGAAGGAATCTTTTTTTCCCATATGGGCTAGTCTAGAATGCAAAGAGCATTCTGAGGTAGTCCAGGTTGCATCTTTGCTAAGACACTCATTCATCATCTTTAAGACATGGTTTAGTATCTATCATTTCCCCTCCCCTGTCTATCAGGAAAGGTTTGGACATATGATTCAAAAACTCAAGGAGTTAAGTACAAGAGATTCAGGCTTTGAATAGCAAAGTAGCATGTCAGCAAGAGTGGCATGCTTGTGTTATGGCCTCACCCCTGCATGAGTACACTACATTGTTGCCACTAATATTTAAATATTAATTATAACAATATTGGTTTTCTTTGGCTAGGAAGAATGTGTGTCTTTTATATGGTCTCCCATTTTGGCAGTAAATTAATTATAGGTACTATGGATATAGAGGAATTTAAAAGTGACTCTCTAAAGTGCAATTTTCCTCTGATCTTAGACTTAGTCTCCTCACAATTCAATGTGGGTTTTCTGGTTGTTTGAGGGCGCCCATCTAAAGTATATATAGTACAGACTTACCAATGTATTGAAAAGGATGTTGTACAATTTTAGCCTCTGTCAGTGAGTTCTGCCAACTCGATATATTGGTTTAGAGAAATCGATATTTGTGGAAATATTTTGAAAGGACTTTGAACACATAAAATACCACTTGGTACTATTATATACTTGATGATAGGATGAGCTTGTCTCTTTTGACCACGTGACTGAAAAGTGGCAGAAAGGACAGGTTCAAGACAAAAAAGACTGTATTAAGCTACTGAAATGGCAGGAGTAATTCAAGGCTGTATATCTTTGAACCATCCAAAGCCTACTGTAATAGACCTGCCATGGCCTGTGCTTCTGACATGGTGAGGAGATAGATGAGACCTGAGACATATTAAGGAGAAGATATCCAACTTTCTCGGTATTTCATGATATAGAACTGATATTCTTGCCTTTTCGTGCACAAAGCAAGAAAGTAGACAGGAGTAGGGGGAAAAATACTGGAAGATGGTGAAGGCTTCTCTACTGGTTTCATTTGTCTCAATTAACTTATTGTCTCCTTAAAATGATTACATAGTATATTTGGTTTCTTAGGCCATTTCACTGAATTAAAAACCAATATACTCTACTAGAATTGATATAATTTAAAGATAATAAGAGACACCTCCAAATATGTTGGGTAAGCTTCAAATAAAATTAATAGGTAACATAGATTTAAAAATTGCACAAGATGAGAAGGCATAAATAGATGGAGATCTGTATCATTGGAGGAAGGACCTATATCAGTGAGATCACAGATTTCTTGTTCTTCCAAAATTCAGTGTACTCTTTTCCCACCTCTAAAAATTCTTGATGAAACTTTTCTAAGCTCTTTTTTTAAACCCTTAGATCCTCTAAAACTTTCCTAGTGATTTAATACCCCTTTGGCTCAACAGCATTGCCAAGTGTTACTAATCTTCCATCAAAAGTCACATCTCTAATTTCAGGGAGTTATATTTACAATTTCACATAATCTTTGAGACAGTATGAGGCAGTGAAGAGATCTGACTTTAGAGATGAGAAGACCCATATTCAAATTTTGCCTCTGACATACAATAACCCTAAGACATTTATTCATCCCCACTCAGTGTTCTAGCCCAGTTGTCTCACACTCAAATACAAATGGGGGTCACTAAAATATATGACTCCTACAAGTTAAATATTAGAAAATGACATGATAATATTTTATCTGTTTTCATGTATTTTTATGTATTTTCTTAAAATTTTCTAATTATATTTTAATCTGGGTTAGGTCACAGTCGGGAGTACTGTGGGGTTTCATGTGATACCTATGACCTAGCCAACACTTTAAGAACATAGAGAGAATTTTGTCATTGCTTCTCTTGAATATGCATTGGCACCTATCATTTATGAGAATTTAGTGGCTCATGTATGGTGAGAAAGAGCATTTCTAGACTGTCAACTAATATTTCTGAAAAGTGAAGAGACATGGAGGGGTGGCTAGGTGGAGCAGGGAATGGAGCACCGGCCCCGGAGTTGGGAGGACCTGAGTTCAAATACACACATATACACTTAACACTTACTAGGTGTGTGACCTTGGGCAAGTCACTTAACCCCAATTACCCCGCCTTCCCCCCTCCAAAAAGCAAAAACAAAAACCAACCAGAAAAAAAAATGAGACATGGAAAGGATTGTTTTGTGTATATAAAGTCATTCAACAATCTGGTCTTTCTCCTCATACATTCAACAGTGGATGATGCATAACGGATAATTTTGGAAGAACAAGGAATCTGTGGTCCCACTAGGTGCTTCCTCTAATGGGTAATCAACAACTAAAACACAACCACCAATGTCATATCCATCACTCAGATGATTCTATGACAGTTAGTGATGGCCAAAAGAAACATGGGGATTTCTGCAGCTGAAGGGAGCTAGGATTTATCTAGAATGTGGGTTTATAATATATATTCAGAAATATTTCTAAACAACAAATTCCCTAAATCATAGGTCAGTGTAATGGTTTTTGCTTTTTCCCCCCTATAGGAAGTCCACTGGACTAATATTTCTGGCACTGGAACTTTGAGACCTGAAACTAGGCCTTTTTCTAGATTTCTAGTTTTCACTGTGCTTCTGCCTTTAACATTGACCTCCATGTTGACTTTTCTAATGGATTCTGGTCAATGACTTGCTACCTAGAAATTTTTTTTTGCTTGAGTTGGGACCTATCATTAGCCAAACCTTGAGAGCCAGGGTGCTTTGGGTTTAAGGCATCTTATCTTAAGGCATCAATCTCTTAGCTCCATTTGAATCACCATAGGAAGCAAATGAGCTTCTCTTGTCTCTACTACTTTGCCCCTCCCCACCCCCAGCAAAATGTTGGTTCCTGGGCTAAAGCCTTAGTCATTCCATCCCAGTTATGCATTAAACTGCCTTTGACACAATCTGAAACTCTACTACAAGTTTTCCTGCTCTAAAATAGAGAGTACCTTAGGATCTCACCAGGCCCCAGAGGCAGGAATATGTATGCAATTTTCAAGAGAAGGAAAGAATGGTTTTTATTGTTGTTGTTAAACATTCACTTTAATAAAATATATATATATTACTTGCACAATATCTGTCTCTTCAATCTATATGAATCTAGACCCAAGTCATGTTCAACTCCAAAATGCAGTAAAATTAGTCATTTGTGAAATTAACTGAGCATCCCCTTAAAATATACTTCCTTTTAGAGGGGGAAACAGGTAGCTACAGACTTAAGGCATATTATTTCTAATTGACTAGATACTTTATATTAAATGCATAAAATTCCGTTGCTAACCCACAATCAGAACAATTACATACTTAGTAGGTGAATGAGGCATTGCTTCTCCAGATTAGTTTTGCAAATTGGTTGATAATTTTAGAGTGGTGGTCCCACCTCTGGGTTTAAATTCTGTTGGCATCTCTGCCTCAAATTACAATTGTATAGCTAACTTTCTTCTTTGACCCTTATAAAATTACTTCAATAAATTTATCTTCCTTTATCTTAAAGACAAGATTGCTATGAGAATTAATTACTACTTTTAGAGCTTTCTGTGATCTACATATAAAAGTTAAAATAATATTATTAGCCAGGGAAGATGTATGTCTATTACTTTTTTGATGATATTTGTACCTTTCCTGAATAAGACTACAAACGTGAATTGTGGGCAATAATAGTAGAAAAAAAAAGATTGCATGTTCTACTTGGAGTAATCTTTTTTACTCTACGTGTAGTAAATAATTAATTAGAAATTACAAGTATAGTATTGTGATTGTAGCTAAAACTGGGGAATTACTTTGTCATTTATGATTACAATTGAGCTAAAAATTTCAAGTCACCTATCAATCACTTATGATTTGAAATTTAACACTCAAAACTCTATTTCTAGATCATTGTTTTTTAACATCTCAACTAGGTTTATTACTACACCATCAGTGTTTTCAACCAGTTCAATAAGAATTTACTCTGCTCTTATAATGGTATGTCATTGTGTTAAGTGCTCATGATAAAAAGACAAAATATACAGTTCTTATCTGCAAGAAATGTATAAACTACTGGCAGTATCTATTGAAATATAATTCAAACTGAGAAGAGAGTACAACGGATGACAAAACAATAAAATAATGCAATAATGACAATAAAACACTTACATAGCAATTTTCATCAATCAATCAACAAGTACCAATTAATTCAGACACTGTGCTAGATACTAACGACAAAATATGAAACAATGTTCCCACAAAGAGGTTGCATTCTAATTAAAGAGACCCAACAGTTCATATAAAAATGTATATAGAGTAAATGTAGAGTTAATAAAATATGTATGTATATATGCCTATTTGTGTTAAATTTGCACATCGAGTAGTTAAATACAAGGTAGTTTGAGAGGGAGATTAGTGAGAAGGGAGTAGAGGCAGTGTCTTCATGTGGAAGGCAGTACTTGAACTGTTTAGCAAAGGAAAAGTGGAACTCTCTGAGGTAGAGCTAAGGAAGAAATGTTATTTTTGAGGAAGAAAGGGAAAGCAAATCTGCCTAGATTATAGAGTATGGGCGGGAAGTAATGTACAATGAGGTTGGGAAGAGAGATTTTATCTAGACTGTGTCGAGTTTTAAAAACTAAACAAATAAACGTATATTTTACAGTATATGTCATGAGGAGCCCCTACCTGTGGAAATGATAGGTAGCATTGACCAGATTAAGGAGAGACTTGAGGCAGAGAGACCAATTAATTTCGTTGTTCACTTGTTTTGGTCATATCTGACACTTGGTGTCCCCATTTGGGGGATTAAATGACAAACCCAGTTTCATAGAGTTAGTAAATATCTGAAACCAAATTTAAACTCAGGAAGAAGAGGCTACTGACTTCAGTTGCAGTAGTCTATCAACAGGACCACCTAGGTACCCAACAACTTAATAGATTGTTGTAATAAGCTAGCTTAAAGGTGATTAAATGTCTGAACAAAGGAAGTAGCTACATGAGGGGAGATTCAAAAGATGTTATGAAGGAATAACGGTAAAATCCATCCCCTGCCTAGGTATTTGTGTTGACGGAGAGTGTAATGTTAATGGGAGTTGAAGATCTTTGCTGCCAATTACTAGGGCTCAAATGGAATACTTTAATGGAAGCTTGATTAGGGAAGGCTTGTTTTACTGGAAGGCCCACACCTTTTGCTAATTTCTGTTTAGGCACTGGGTCACAAGGTTTGTGATGCCCTCTGCCTCTGAGAAGTCTGTATATACTGCGAGGCTGGCATTTTGCTTTGGGGCTCACTCATTGGAAGAATGCTCCTTTAAGGAGCCCCCTGGCTTTGAAAACCTAGATGTTGATGCCTCTCTCTGATAATTATGTATGTATGTATTCCTATGATTACACAGCTGGATCTGTATGTTGCTCTGTACTAATTTCTGAGAAGGAAGCCCTGTCTGTTGATCTGTGATATTTACTCTGCTTGTAACTTCCGCTTATAATTTCCGTTTGTATTTTCTCTGAAGTTCAGGGTGCTGACTTTTCTCCTGAACTAAATGAATTATATATATATATATATATATATATATATGTGTGTGTGTGTGTGTGTGTGTGTGTATACATATATGTGTATGTATATGTATGTATGTATACGTATATATATATATATATATATATGTGTGTGTGTCTGTGTCTGTGTGTTTAATTAAAGTAAGATTGTTGACCCCTCTAAAGTTGCTTTCCTTCAGAAAAACAGATCAAAGAACCTGCACTAGCAGTCATCCCGAGTATGCCAGTATGTTTGTTGTTACAAAGAGTAAGGAGCCCACGATAATACAGAGCTTATGAACTTAAGAACCTGGAAGGATGATACTAGCTTTGCCAGAAATGGGAAAGATCAGAAGATGAGAGGGTTTCAGGAGAAAGATAATGAGTTCAATTTTGGACAGATTGAGTTTAAGATATCTCCAAGACACTCAGTCAGAAATGTGTAATACTTAGCAATGGGTGATGTGGGACTGAAGGGAGATACTGAACCTGGATACATAATGTCATTTGCTCTTCATAGTAGTCATGCGAGCTATGTTCTATAGGTATGATCAACCTCATTATACAGATAAAGAAACTGAGGCTGATAGAATTTAAACAACTTGCCCATAATTGTGTAGGTGGTAAGTATTGGTACTAGATTTATAACAGAGGTCTTTGTGGGCTGTAGGTGTGACTATCATACCTCTATATCCCACTGCCTTTCATAGAGAAATGCTCAAACTATATGCATAAACATGAGCTAAGATTATATATATATATATATATATATGAATATATATATAGGAAAGATATAGATAGATAGATAGATAGATAGATAGATAGATAGATAGATCTTTCCTATCTTGATCTCTTATGGTGATTAATATGGAGACAAACTAGATAATTACTTTTTCCTCCCTGTTTCTCTTGAGGTTCTTCTTTTTTCTTGTATTTAATTAGTATTTAATTTTCCACCAGTTACATACAAGCAATAATTTTTAATATTTGTTTTTTTTAAAAGTTTGAGTTGCAAATTCTCTCCCTTCCTCCCTCCCCACCCCACTCTCACATTGAGAAGGCAAGCGCTTCCTTATAAATTATATATGTGTAGTCATGCAAAACATATTCATAATAGTTATGCTGTGAAAGAAAATATAAATTAAAAAAATCTCAGGAGAAAATAAAGTGAAAAAAGTCACTTCAGTCTGTATTCAGACACAATCATTTCTTTCTCTGGGGATGAATAGCATTTTTCATCCTAAATCCTACAGAATTGGAATGGATTGTTGTATTGCTAAGAATAGCCAAGTCATTCACAGCTGATAATCCTACAATATTGTTATTACTTTGTACCCATTGCATTTCACTTTACATCAACCCATGTATGTCTTTCTAGATTTTCTTGCTCATCATTTCTTATAGTACAATAGTATTCCATCACAATTATATACCATGATTATTCACTCATTGCCCAGTTGATGTACATTCCCTCAATTTCCAATTCTTTACCCCCATAAAAGAGCTGCTGTAAATATTTTTGTACATACAAGTCCTTTTCCTTTATGCTTTTTTTTTATCTCTTGGGATATAGACCTAGTAGTGGTATTGCTAGGCCAAAGGATTTTGGCTTTGTAGCCCTTTGGGCATAGCTCCAAATTGTTCTATAGAATGGTTTAATCAAGTTACACCAATGAAAACAGTACATTAATGTCTCATTTTCCCCACAGCCCCTCCAATATTTGTCATTTACCTTTTTTGTCCTATTATCTAATCTAATAAGTATGAGGAAGCACCTCATAATTGTTTTAACTTGCATTTCTTCAATCAATAGCTAGTTAGAATATGTTTTCACATGGCTATAGATAGTTTTATTTACTTCATCTGAAAACTCATTATAACTTTTGATTGTTTATAAATTGGGGAATGACTCTTTTTCTTATAACTTTGACATAGTTCTCTATATATTAGAGAAATAAGGCCTTTACCAGACAAATTGTCTTCAATATTTTTCATAGTTACTATTGCTAACTATATGTCCATCCATGCATCCATCCATCCACATGTATTCTATTATCTCTCTTCTTTCACCCTGTCCCTCCTCAAAAATATTTTGCTTCTGAGTACTCCTTCCCCTATTCTGCCCTTCTTTCTATCACCACCCCTTTCTCTTATCCCCTTCTCCTTTTTTTCTATAGGGTAAAATAGATTTCTATACCCCATTAAACATGTATCTGATTTCCAAGTTACATGTATAAACATTTTTAACACTCTGTTTTATAACTTTGAGTTCCAAATTCTAACCTTTCCTCCCTCCCTACTCACCCTCAATGTGAAGGCAAGAAATTCCATATAGGTTATATTGTGTATTCATGCAAAAACACTTCCACAATAGTCATATTATTTCCTTTCACCCAGACCCCACAAAATTTGTTTGCTTCTGATTACTCCCTCTCCCAATCTGCCCTCCATTCTTTGACCCTTCTCTCTTAACCCTTTCCCCACCTACTTTCTTGTTTGTTAAGCTAGATTTCCATACACGATTATGGATGTGTATTTTATTCCCTCTTTAAGCCAAATGCAATGAGTGTAAGATTCACTCATTCCCTCTCTCCTCCTCTCTCTTCCACTCCATTAAAAAGCTTTAGCTTGCCTCTTTTCTGCGGGATAATTTATCCTATTCTATCCTTTCCTTTCTCCTTCTCCCAATACATTCCTCTCTCACCTCTTTTTATTTTTTAGATATCATCCCTTCATATTCAATTCACCGTGTGCTCTGTGTGTGTGTGCATATATATATATATTCCCTCCAGCTATCCTAATACAAAATATCATTTTTCCACGTAGTAATATAAAGAGTTCAATTTTAATATGTTAAGGCAGGGTTCTGCTTCCAGTATGGAGGGCATATTACCCCAAATTTTGAGGGTTTTATGCAGCTGTTTTCAGAGCTACTTCTAGAGACTTGTAAGTTTTCAGTTCTTCCAAGGTGGTATGATCTAAGGAAAGGTGTTACTACTTTCTTGGCCTGTACTCTGATCTGTGACTAATTACAAGCACTCTTTTCTGCCCTGGAACTGTGAGGAGGGTTACCTCTCCACTCCTACCACAAGCTCTGCTATTCCAGTGCTTCTCCTTGCCCCAGGACTACCACCCACATTCAATTTTGGGCAAAGCAATAGAGTCTTGCATCAGAGTCAGAAAAGAGGCCCCTGTAATGTCCTTCTTACCAGTTGTTCCATTCCCTTACTCTCTGAGGAATGATAGCTTCTGATTCAGTTACTCCCCAAGGCTGTTCCTGATTTGCTGCAGCCAGGGCTGTGGTGGGGTTGCGACTGGATTCCTGTCTCACCCAGGTCTGACAGCCCTTTATTAGTGAACTCCTAAGTTGTCTTTGATGTCTGTGGGTTGAGAAGTCTGGAAGCCAACACAGCTGCCAGTAATTCAACCCCCTGAGGCCTGCTCTGGGTGGTTTGCTAGGACCCAGTTTGTGCTGGCATGACTGTGCTGGACTGAATTTCTCTCTCAGCCTGGTACAATAGACCTTGCCTTCCATGTTGTCTTGAGCTGGAGATTTGTTTCATTCTGTCTTTTTCTATCCTTGTTTCATTCTTTCATGTCTAGAATTTTTTTAGTCATTTTTACTGGAATTTGGAGGGATTTGTGGGAGAGTTCTGTAGAGTCCCTTCTTTTACTCTGTCATCTTGGCTCACTACCAACCCCTTTTTAGATCCTCAGTAACCTAGTATTGACAATGCCTAAGTTTTACCTTGACTTTTGAGTTCTTTCTATGAGAACTCAAATATCTTTATACTTCTCTCTAGCAAATGGGTGAGTTGAAATGCTAAGGACACAGAAACTTTAAAGTATAAAATTGAAGAATAAAATCACTTTGCATCTTCATTTTGAAAATGGTTATTTCAAAAAAGCTAGAATTTTGGATATGTGCTACAACTCAGAAAAGAGCTAAAAATAGTTTCTATAGTAACATGAGTTAATTTTAAGAACACTGTGTCAAGTAAAGTAGACTACTCAAACCTTCATCTTTGTTTTGCTGATTGAAAATTAGGTCAACACATTCAATTTTAGGATTCCAATAGCTTTCTGCTCTTTTTCTGTCTCTTCAGTCATTACCATTTATTCATCCATTTCATCTAGTGACTGTTTTATAAGCTTTGTTTACACTTATACTCAGGCCTCCTTTCTCCTTGTAATACACAAAAATATCATTATTTCAACCATGAAACTTCTGCTTTTACAACTTAATAGAAGGTTAAATAAGTTGCTACTGAAAAATAAATCATGGATTCCTAAAGCATCTCTTCCATCTATCTACTCAATATTCTCAGTCACCATTCTAATTAAACACTTCATTAATTCTCAGTTGTAATGAACTTGTGCCTGGTGTCTTCTCCTCTCACCAATTCATCCTTCTCACCATTTCCAAAAGTGACTTATTTGACAAGTTCAGATCTGACCATATCACTACCCTGCTCAATAAAATCCAGTGGTTTGCTATTATTTCTGTTGAAAACTTCCTCCATCATATAAAACCTTTCAAAACCTATCTCCAACTTATTTTTCCAAACTTAGTATATGTTGCTCATCTTTATACATCAGAGTCTAGACAAACTTGCCTTGATACTGTTCTTCATACACAATGTTCTTCCCATCTCTGTTCCCTGCATTGGCTGTCCTTCAATGTCTGTAATGCATTGCATCCTGACCTAGAACTCTTAGAATCCCTAATTTATTTGGGAAAAAAAGCAGATCAATTGCTATCCTTTGCAAGAAATCTTTCCTGGTCTTCTAGCTACTAGTGCCCTTCCCCACCTAAATTAATTTCCAATATACATATACATCAACCATGCAATCAATCAATAAATACTTATTAAGCAAATATTATGTACCAGGCACTAATCACTGTGGATTCAAAGACAGATAAAATACAGTCCTGCCCTCAAGGGACTTTCAATCTAATGGGGAAAACAAGATGCAGACAAATATATAGACAAATCAGGCTATATAATTGATGAAATGGAACTAATTAAAAAAGAGAAGGCATTGGAATTAAGAAGTGTTGGAGAAATCTTCCTTTAGATGGAGGAATTATAACTGAGGCCTAACAGAATCTAAGGATGTCAGTGGTCATAATCAAGGAAATGCATTCCAGGCATGGTGGACAGCCAGAGAGAATGATCAGAGCTAAGAGATGGAGTTTCTTATTGTTTGTGGAATGACCAGGAGGCCGGTGTCACTTGATTGAAGGGTACATGATGGGGAATAAACTGACTAGTTTAATGAAAGGATTTGAATACCAAAGAGATAATTTTTTTTCAATTTGCTCCTAGAGACAAGAGGAAGACAGTGGTGTTTATTGAGTTGCAGGAAAGTGTGAGTGACATGATCAGTACTATGTCTTAAGAAAATTTGTTTCAGTGATTGAGTGGAGGAAAGATTTGAGCAGGGAGATAATTGAGGCAGGAAGATCCACCAGCAGACTAATAATCTAGGCTTGAAGTGATGAGACTTTTACTAGAGTGATGACAGTGCCAGAGGAAAGAAGGGGACATATTCAAGAGGGACATGTTGCAAAGGTGAAATCAACAGACATTAGCACAACTTGGATATGGTGGATGAGAGATAATGATGAATCCAGGAGAACTTCTAGGTTGCACACCTCAGTCACCTAGACTTTTTGTCTATGAACTGAAAAGATGGTGCTTCCCTTTATGGTAGGTGAGGAGGGGGAAGCTGTGGCTTAGGGGGAAAGAAAATGACTTCTGTTTGGGATATAATGAGTTTAAGTTAAATGCTGAATGTCTAGTATGAGCTATATGAGAAGCAATTAGAAATGTAAGATTGGAAATCAATACTATGATCGTAGCAGAATAGGAAGATTTGAGCATCAGCAGCATAGAAATGGAAATTAAATCTTTGGGAGCTGATGAAGTCGCCAACAAAGTAATATATAGAGAAGACGAAAAGCAGGCCAAGGTCTCTGAGAGATACCCACAGTTAAAGAACATTATCTGGAGGAAGATGCAACAAAGAAGAAAGAGAAGGAATAGTCAAGTTGGAGGAAAACCAGGAGAAAAGTAACATTCCAGAGGTGGAAAACTATTAGAGGAGATGGGATGGATTGAACAAGTAGAGTGGTTAGCTTTGGTAAGGAGTAAGTCTACATCATCATGTGAGACAGGGGTCAATTGAGTGATAGGAAATGAGGAAGACAGGAGAAGAAGGAGTTTATGTCAAATGATGTCATTTTTAAAAAAATTATAAGGCAAAGTTCTCAGCTGAGCTGAGGCAGGGGAGACGTTAGAGGTTTGTGGAAATATAAAAATGTTTGGAAGAGATTCTGTAGAGTTTGTGGTAGTGAGCTGATAAGTGATGGCCTAGCAGCAGTGAGGACTCATGAAGTTAAGGCTATTTAACAGGAATTTGTAATGGATACAAAAAGAACAATTTCATGAATTTTTTTCTCTCTTTGTTCAATGCAGGGGTGTAGGAGTGAAGGCAATAAATGGTAGGAGTAATCCAAAGCTGAGGGTTGGCTGGGCATTATCAGCAATAAAATAAAGGGGCTATGGAATCAAGAGTGGAGGACAGTTCAGAATTTAAATAGTACACCAAGGAGTCAAGATGGGGAGAAGAAGTAAGAGTGCTAGTACAGGGGAGATGGTCTGAGATAGAGTTGAGGGGTTAAGGGTTCAAAGGTTATACTGCAGATGAAGAGTAGGGTTGTGAAAGGGAAGGAAGAGGGAGAGGTGAAATGTCTAAAAAGTTAAAGTCATAAAGGAGATTTCAGAATTCTTTGATATAAACTACACAACTGAGCTACAGAACCCACAAAATGGTGAAGAGAAGCTAAGCTCCCACTGAAGACAGCCTGGCAGGTGGGCAGGAAGTGGCCAGTGCAGTGCTCTGGGAACCAAGCCCAGCCCTACTCTAGCCTGAGGTTTTAGACTCAGGGTGGACACAGCCAGTCACCAGCTACATGGACTTCAGATCAACAGCAGCTGTGACCCTTTCCAGATTTATCAACCCATAAATGCTAAGGACAAACTGAGAAGTCAGTGCAATGTGGGCTTTGGGATCCAGTAGTTAGGAAATACAGTCAGGCTTTATCCATTGGAGGGAGAAGCCACTGAGGTGGAGCAGCTTCAGCTCCAGG
Source organism: Gymnobelideus leadbeateri (assembly GCA_011680675.1). Classification (NCBI taxonomy): domain Eukaryota; kingdom Metazoa; phylum Chordata; class Mammalia; order Diprotodontia; family Petauridae; genus Gymnobelideus; species Gymnobelideus leadbeateri. Next base: position 191,660 of record WOXC01002800.1, read on the forward strand.
CCTGCGTATTGTAGAGGGACCAAGTAACCAGTCTGAGGGGTAATCACTCTTGCTTTAAACTTCTTGGATCTGGATTGTAGTCTATGGTGGAGGTCCTGGGGTATGCGACCAGCTTGTCAGAGTGTGTGGAGCCTTCAGAAAGGTCACCCAACTAATACCTTCAGCAGCTGAGAAAACCCCAGCATTTGGTACTAAGCTTCCCTGTCTGGTAGCAGAGTCCTATTGTGGCAAAAAGCCCAAAAGTCAAGTAATTGAGTGGCAACATGATCAGGCAAAGGAAGCAAAGGAAACAGAAAAATCCAACATTACACTACTATTTTGGGGACAAAAATGATCAAAGCATACAACAGAAGGAAGACAGTGAAATCAGAACTCATGCACCAAAAGTTTCAAAAAAAATACGACCTGGTTACAAACTTTAAAAGACCTTAAGAACCAAATAAGAAAGGTGGAGGAAAAATTGGGAAGATAAATGAGAACAAACAAAAAAATTATGAAATGATAGTCAACAGCCTGACTGAGGAAAATAAGACCTTACAAAATAGACTAACTCAAATGGCAAAAGAGGTTCAAAAAGGCAACAAGGAGAAGAATGCCTTAAAAAGCCAAATTTGCCAGATGGAAAAAGACTCTCCAAAACTCAGAGGAGAATCATTCCTTCAGAATTAGATTGGAGTAAATGGAAGCTAGTGACTTTATAAGAAATCAAGATGCTGTTAAATCCAAACAAATAAAAGAATTGGAGGCAATATGAAATATCTCATGGGAAAAACAACTGACCTAGAAAAAAAGATCCATGAGAAATAATTTTAAAATTATTGGAATAGGGGCAGCTAGGTGGCGCAGTGAGTAGAGGGTTGGCCCTGGAGTCAGAAGGACCTGAGTTCAGATCCGACCTCAGACACAATGCACATGCAAACAAAAACCTAGCCGTGTGACCTTGGGCAAGTTACCTAACCCCAATTGCCCTCCAAAAAGCAAAAAAAAAAATATATATATATATATATATATATTGGAATAGCTGAAAGTCGTGATCAAATAAAGAACCTAGAAATCATCCTCCAAGAAATTCTCAAGGAAATCTACCCTGATATTTTAGAACCAGAGGGCAAAATAGAGGTTGAAAGAATCCACTGAGCACCTCCTGAAAAAGATCCCAAAAAGAAAACTGATAGGAATATTATAGCCAGGTTCAGAAATTCCCAGATCAAGTAGAGAATATTACAAGCAGCCAGGAAGAAACAATGTGAATATTGTGGAAACACAATCAGGATAACACAGAATCTGGTAGCTTCTACACTGAGGGATTGAAGGGCTTGGAATATGATATTCCTGAGGTCAAAAGAGTTGGGATTAAAACCAAGAATCACCTACCCAACAAAACTGAGTATCATGTTTCAGGGGAAAATATGGTCATTCAGTGGAATAGCAGACTTTCAAGCATTCTTGATGAAAAAACCAGAGTTGAATAGAAAATTTGACATTCAGATACAAGAAGCAAGAGAAGCATGAGAAGGTAAACAGGCAAAAGAAATCAGAGGGAACTTATCAAAAGTGTACTATTTACATCCCTCTATGGAATAATGATGATTTTAACTTTTGAAATTTTTTCTCATTGTGAGAATAGTTGAATGGAATAGAAATGTATGTGTGCATATATATATATATATATATATATATATATATATATATATATATATGAGGGTATTAAGGTGTATGAATACATATGTGTACAGATATACATAGATAGAGGGCATAAGACCAATTTAATAGGAAGGTATGATGCTTAAAAGGTGAAATTAAGAGGTGAAAGAGGAATATAATAAGAGAAGATGGGTAGAGACAGAATGGGGTCAACTATCTCATATAGAAGAGGCAAGGGAATATGGTTACAATGGAGGGGAAGAACAAGAAGGCAAAATGGAACAGGTCAACCGTATTCTCATTGAATTTGGCTTAGGGAGGAAATGATGTACACGCTAAATAGGGTATCTCACCCTACAGGAGAGTAGGGGGGAAGGGGATGAGAGGGTGGATGATGGAAGATGGGGCAGGCTTATGGGGGGAGGGAATTTGGAAGCATCCACTTTTGAAAAGGGACAGGATAAAAGTAGAGAACAGAGCAAGTGGGAGTTGGAATAGGATGGAGGTAAATACAGTCAGTCTTTTTCAATATATCTACTATGGAAATATTTTGCATAGCTACACATGTACAATCTATATTGAATTGCTTATATTCTCAGTAAGGGTGGGTAACAAGGGAGGAAGGGAATGAATCTGGAATTCAAACCTTTAAAATCACATTTCACATTTTAGTTGCTTTGCCTGATAGTATGTTAGCTTTGAGAGTAGAAAATATTTCAATTTTTATATTTTATTTTTTTTCCAGCACCTAGCAATACCTGGCACATAGTAGGTAATTAATAAATGTTTGTGGATTGATTGAGGATGAAGATTTCTGATCTCTTCTAGGAACATATGTTATGCAAGGAAATTTTTCAAGTTTGATAACCTCTTTTAAAGACTCTATGGGCATAATCTTCAGAAACACAAGCATGGTATTTTGTTCTTAAGTGCAACAGGAGAAGGATTTAATGGAACCTTATTTATAATACCCACTGTATATTTATTTGAATCTTCTACTTCCATATTTTTTCTGGATATTTTAGTTTAGGTAGTTGTGACTTTCTGGGTCATAGTTTTCTATAAGTTAATTTAAAATAAATTATCTGTCATAGCATTACTTTCATAGAAACTTTGTCTTTGAACTTTGATCAACAAATAGGTAGATCAGCATGGTAAGAGTTAGACTCTACACCATAAATAGTAGTAAACCTTGTTACATTACCTGTCTATATTGTCTAGTTACAGATGTGTTGATGTGTATCAATTTCTTCCACCAATCAATCAGCAATTATTTATTAAGCACCCAATGTTTGTGAGGCATCATGCTAAATGTTAGGAATGCAAAGAGAGGCAAAAACTTCTCTTCCTTCATGAATCTTACATGCTAATGAGGTCGACAACATATGAATGAATAAGTAATGAGCAATCAATATTTATCTTCTTAGCTTAATGTTCATAAAATACCTATAGAGTATATGAAAGCTAACATTTGATGGAAGACTGTTACATTTAGGCTAGAAGGAGCTGTCAAAACCCTTCTGCATAAGGTGGCATTTAAGCTGAGTCTTTACAGAAGTCAGAGATCCCAAGAGGCAAGAATGAGAAGGAAGGGTGTTCTAGCAATAAATAACACCCAGACCAAAGGTGGAGACAGGAGGTGATGTAGCATGTATGTGAGGGACAGTGCAACAAGAAGGTCAGGAAAGCTGGATTTTAGAATGTGGAAAACCTAGAAATTAGTAAATAACATTTAGAAAATTGATGGGGATCAGAGTTCAAGTGTCTTGCCTTTGGCCACACAATTAATGTTAGACATTTATTTTACATCTATCTGCACGTATTGTGTGTATACATACAGTTTGGAAAATTTTTCTACTTTCATCAAAGCAATCCAGTGAGATTGGTAGGGTGTGTATTGTCCACATTTTATAGATGAAAAAATTGAGTGTCTAAGAGAATAACTAACTGCTCCATTGTCACATGTCTAGTTAGGGGAAGGCTTGGAACCCAGAAATCCTGTTTCTTTCCCAATAGGCCAATAGATTTGAGTTGATTCTATTGCCATGGATAGGATTCTTTACATGAAAGCCATAAGTAAAGCCAAGTTCAGTTGAATTTGGACAAGCTCTTATACTTAAATTCAAATTCACAATAGCCAGTGCAATATGCTTACACATGTTTTCTGAATAATTCAATGTATCTTCAATGAACATGTGCTCTCTAGAACAGGGGTTCTTAACATTATGTTTGTGATACTCCAGGGGGTTATGACTAGATTTTAGAGCATCTGTGTACTTGGGGGAAAATCTTTTGATAACTGTATTTTAATATAATTAATTTCCTTTGTAGTCCTATTTTTTATGCATTTAAAACATCATTCTGAGGAGGGGTCCATAGACTTCAGTAGACTGTCGAAGGAATTCATGACATATAAATGATATATAAGACATATAAAAGACATATAAATCATCCTGTCTTTTACATTACTTCTATTGAAAATTTTGAAAAGATGGTATTGTTCTTAAGTAGTACTGATCATTTCAGCTATACATATATTATCTATAGATAAAGATATATATATACATGAATATACATATGCACATACATATGCATGTACATATGTGTGTACATGCACATGCACAAACACACTTTTAGTTCAAACCAGTGATTTCATCCATGTGAGCTATTATGATAAAGCAGTTTGCTCTAGTTTCTTCTAGTAATACAAATCAACGTTTTATTTGCAACTTGTAGTCTTACAGAGATTCTTGTGACACTGAGAGTTTGAGTGACTTGCCTGGAGTCCTATAGCCAGTGTGTGTTCTGGGTGGATTGTGAGCCTAAGTCTTTCTGACTCTGAGGTTAACTATTCACTGTACATTACTGCCTCTAAGTCATTATTTCTGTGAGTAACTTCTCAATTCTTTGATTAATTTTTCTCATGTTGATGTGCTTAGAAAGAGTGGAATTTTTCTCTCTTAATCATTGCAAGATCACTAATTGGAAAATAAACTGACTGAAAGCAAAAAAAAAAAATTTAGGAAGACTGAATTTTAATGTGTGGCTATATTTCATAGTGCTATTTCTCACTTATTTTTCGTGCCACAGATGTTCTGCCTTTGTTATTCTCCTGGCAAGAAAAGAAAGAAGAGAACTCACATGGAAACTAACACCACATCACAGGGCTCAATTCTTAGTTAGGAAGCCCTATGGAGGGGGTGGTATCCTCTAGCTGGCCTTCAGACATGTTTTTCCTTTCTTTCTTTTTTTTCTCTCATTCTCTCCAGCATTCTGTAGGAACACAAGGACCCTTACATTACAAGCTGGGTGGTCATTTCCTTTGCCTTGGAAGATGATACTTTTTTGGCATCTTCTGAAACACCTTAATTTTGGCATGAAGAAAAGAGCTGCTAGAAAGCTTTGAGCATACAATAATGCCAAACAAATTCTGAGAAAAGAGGACTGAATGGAGTGTTCTACAAGGGAACACTGCTGAGTTCTGAAGCACTTCCTTGATCCCTTTGCTTTGTGCCTTTCATTGGATCAAACTAATCTTTTCTCTTTTCTTTCACAAAAGCACCAATTACTTCAATGGTTTTTCTATTTGTCTTAGGTTTGGAGGCCATTCACTTGAAATAGATGCCAGTTAAATATTGCTTACAAAATTCAGTGCTAAAAGCCAATAGTAATTAAATGTTAAGTTTTTTATACATCTGCTTAAATGACTTTCTATTTCAAAAGTAAACTACAGTAATCAGAAAACTTTATAAAAATTAAAAAGTGACTTTTTTCAGTGTTACATTTGGCTCAGTTATAAATTCATCATTCATTCAATGAATATTTGTTAAACAATTAATGCATTCAATATAATTGAAGATGAATTTCATTACCTATGTACAGTTTGAACTTGACCTTGCCTCATTTATTGTATAAGAAGTGCCAGCACCTATAATGAATCAAATCAAGGTAATCAACAAGTATTTATTAAGCCTTGCTCTCTACCAAGCCTTTTACTATGCACTATAGAAACAAATACAGAAGTGATATAATCCTAGCCCTAAAGGGGTTAATCTATACCTTAGGACTATATAAAGTGATGTACATCTTTATCGTCAAGATATCTAATATACTGATCTTGCAACTATGGAAGATATTCAACCCAATGTACCTACATTATCTTTATTTCCATCCTTAGGATTCATGTCTCTGAACATTATGATCCTATGACAGAAACATTCTATGAGGTACACATATCTAATCCCAAGGAGGAATTTGTCTTAAATTACTTTTAAGTCACAACATGTGCATTATCTTGTTTTAGTTATTTTGGCCCCTTACCAAAGTGTAAAACAGTCCCTGCATTTATTAGAAAGTGTAATTTACTATTAGTTAACCTTACTGTCCACTATAACTCATAACAGAAAATAGCATCTTCTGTCTACCTCAGAGCACAATTAGCAGTTTAGTGGATTAAGCAATAGTAAGATAACCATTGCTTTGGGAATCAAGACAAATTGGTCCTAGTTCTGGTTTTGCCATTGGTTATCTGTGTGACTTTTGGAACGCCACTTCCCCTCTCTGTACCTCAGTTTCCTTGTCTGTCAAAGGAAGGGGTTGGGCCAGAAAATCCTTTGTAGTGCTAACGTCTCATAACTCTATTGGAGCAAGCTATTACATATTGGTAAATTCATTCAGTCACTATTTAGAGCTAATGAAATATATGATCAGATGTGACCTAGAAGCTAATGAAATGGAGGTATTAAATTCAAGTTATAGTATTTTGTATATAACCTAGCAGTCTATTAAAAAGTAACTAAGCAATTTATCCTTATGGATAAGGCCATTGAAAAACGTAGAGAGTAAAGAAGACAGAGAATGTTATTGGAGAAAAACTAAAAAATTTCAGATAGGAAAAAATTAGTTCATGAGTACATAAATATAGAATATTTCTGGTTCCATGATAGAACCAGTAAATTCATGTGTCATACAATGCCATTTCTACATCTAAAGTTATTTTAGACATGACTAGTTACCAAAGTACAAAAAAAAGAAACACTCTAAACAATATAAACATATCTAAGCTGTACAATAAACAAATTTTCCCTCTCCCTCCTCAAAAAATGTCTTTAGATGGAAATTTTAATGCTTCAAAAGAGATAATTTCTTAAAAATAATTTGTGGGTTAGATACCCACCAAAACACAAGAGAATTGCTATTGTGTTGACAATGGACCAAATTAGCTTTGTTACTGTTTATAGTATGTTTCTTGGCATCTCCCATCTTTATGCCTTTGCAATAACCTCCACCACCCCCCTCCCATGCCTGGAATACACTATATTCTTACCTATGTCTCTTTGAATCACTAAATTTTCTCAAAACTCAATTTAAGCACCACCTTCTCCATAAAACCTCTCCTGAATCCATGAACTACTCATATCTTTTCCCTAAAAATTGTCTTGTTTATTTTGTATGTGTCATATTTATTCTTACATATCTAAATTTTGTATCTCTCTTAGAAGAATGCTTCTTGAGGACAAGAATTCCTTTACATTTTGTATCCTCAGCATCAAGCATCATGCCTGGTACACAGTAGGTACTCAATAATGCTTGTTAATTAAGTGACTAGCTATCTTTTTTAATTCTTCTGGTTGGCCAACCTTCTGAACTTAGCTGAACTGACTGTTAGGATCTGACTAGGGCCTGCTCAAGTCTCAGTATATACCTTCACAACCTAGAAGAACCTTTTTGACAAGATAAGGAATTCATTTAGAACTTAAGTGGATAAGTTGAAATAAGCAGAGAAGCTCAGAAGCTACTTCTCTGCTCTTTATCTCTCCTTCCCCTCCCCAACATACAACAAGCCTAATTGCTTGCCTGATCATCACTCTCTCTCCAACCATCTCTCTAGCCAGCTCCCTGTGGATTCTGCTCTATCCTTCAGCAAACTCCTGCCATCTCAGATTCCATGTGATTATATCCAGCCTATTAGGGGGAAGACTTTACTTTCAAAGCAGGGAAGGTCTTCAAATTAGCCTAGACTTATTAAGGGGCAGGGAAGATCTTTAAATTCACATTACCATTACAGAAGGAGAAACACAAAAGGAAACCCAAAAGCAGAGGTGCAGGATTAGGTAAAAGAAGAAGGTAACAGACTTAGGGGCATGGTGAAGAAATCAGAGGAGTCATGAAGTACATTTATGTGAGAAATGAGGTGTTTGAACTGAGCTCTCTGCTTACATGGAAACGGGGAGTTTATAATGTTCCCTCCCTCCAATTAGATAGGTAGAAGGTAGTAAGGAAGTAGAGTATCAAAGTTGAGGAGATCTTAGAGGATAATTAGGTCCCAATAACAAGTAAAAAAAAAACTACAGCAAAAGTAATTTTACATAGGATCTATGGAACTACAATGTGATCCATATACATTTATTAAATGCATACTTTATTAAAGGCAAAGTTCCATGCACTGGAATTTCCTGTATTCATGGCTGGTCCTTCCTTCAACATTATTATGATACGAGCTTGTTTATCTTGTTCTTTGTGTAAGACTCTTTGTGTAAAACAGACACATTTTTAGTCTTGGTGTCTATGAGAAAGTAAAACCCACTGAGATAGAGCCTACTGGCCTTATCTGAGAGTCGTAGAAAGGATCTCAAGAATAAACAGATCTGATTCCAAGGAGAGATGACAATATCTTAACTAGCAATTTTGGTAATCATGGAAAGAAGCCCTAAAAATTATTCTTGATAGTGGAGAGAGAACCTGAGAAGTCATAGGGCCACTGTGGTAGAAGATGCTGCCTGTAAGAGGAAAAAGTAAGGTTGAGGAATTTATCTGATTTTTAACCACTAGGGGAACATAATCATGCAATCTGGTTTAGCTAAATTATTTTTTTTCTAGCCAGATTTTGTGCTGATGAGTGTGTATCAACAAAATATACATGTAAAATATTTTTAGAATGCACAATGTTAAAAAAAAACATTATTTATTAATTTTTTTACCCTTTCAATGTAGATACTCTCTGGTAAAGCTCCAGTCACTGCCTGCCAAGTATATACATGAGTGATGGATGGTGATGAAAATTTACTCCAAGTTAGACTTTAGTCTTTTGTCTGAGGGTGAGACACTCCTCTATATCCAGTCTTGAAGGATGGCACTTGGTGAAGAAGACATGGCCCTCTCTGGGTGTATGCATGTAGAAGTCATTTTCTGAGCTTTAATAAGCTATGAAACTTCATCAAAAGACCATAAATAGAATAAAAACTAAACATTTTATCTCTTGTATCTATGCAATTGCAAAGATAATCCCTTATGCTTAAATTCCACCCATGTGCCTTTCAGAAGCCTTGGTCCCTCCAAGGCTCTGAGCTCAAATTTGTTTTTTCCACAAATCCTTTCATCCCCTCTACCCCCAACCCCTCACAAACCCCAGTAGTATTCTTGAATTCTTTTCTGAGGTTCTCTCACGTTATCCTAGGAGATTTTCAAATTAAGTATTTTCCTCTTTGGTCTTTTTCTTTTACTTCTTACTGTGTCATCTTGGGTAATCCAAAACACTAATATTAAACCATACCTTGTCCACAGGCTTGTGTGACATATTCCATCCCTCAAATATTTCATAGCACTTTATCTGAAATTACCTTTTGACCCTGTAAAACTCCACCCTCTATTATACTTATCTGGTTACTTGTGTAACTAGCAAATTCTTTGAGGTCAAAAACTGTCATTTTTTTCCTCTTTAAATTTTGTATCTTGGGTATAACACAGTGATTTGCATTTAGGTACTGAATGAATGCTTGTTCAATCGAATTTATGACAAAAATGATAGCATTATTAACTTTGAGATTTCCTCATGTTTTCTATTTCAAGAAAGCTTGATTTAATTAGTCTTGAGAATTGAGGCAGCAAAAAGAAGACAACTAAGGAGAACTCTGGATTCCCACACAGAAGGCCCAGGATAAAAAAAACCTAACTCTACTTCTTACTGACTCTGTGACCTTGGCTATGTACCTCACTTCTCTAATCTTTTCTTTCCTCATACATAAAATATAGGTAATGAGATCTGTACTTATTTACCTCACAAACTTAGTGAAGAACAACTCATATGATTTGTTATTTAAAATACTGTTAATCTGAAAAGTATTATATAAGTGTCAGCTATAATTGCCTATTAAAACCAGGCAGTGCAAGTTTCACCTTGTACCTAGCAAAGGGGAGAGAACAGTTAATATGAGAAGTGAATGAACTCAACAACATAAGAATGTGTCTTCCTGAAAGTGTTCCTAAGATATGGTTCTTATTCAAAATGCCTTGTGACAGTAGGATTTAGCAACCTGTCTTCTTTTCTATAAAGTGATTTTCATGCTTGAAAAGCTTCACCATAGTAAAAAATAAAATAAAATAAAACTTACTGCCAAAAGAAAAATCATATCATGAAGTATCCTGAAGGATTCTTGAGAGGATGACTGTGTTCATAGTCTAATCTAATCTAAAATGTATTTATGAAGTGCCTACTGTGTGCAAGACTCAGTGTTATACATTAAGAATACAAAGAAAGAAAAAAAATTCTGACCTTTCTCTCAAGATCTTATGTTCCACTAAGGTGGGAACAGGGAAGATTAAGAGGAGAGATGGAAAATGTAAATTGGCAAGTATGCATATAAAATAATAATTTTTGGTTCTCTTTCAATATCTAAACATCCTTTTACAAATGTAGTTTCATATCTATACTAAAAAAGGAAGATTAAAGCAGGGTTCTTATTTTCCTCTTTCTGGATAGGCAAAATACGCTAATATATTGTAAGAGTACATTTGCCTTTTTATCTAACATTTTATCTATTGACTCACAAAGAGTTTTTAGTCAAAATCCCTAATTATTTTTCATATGAAATGCCGCTAAGCCTTGTGCCCTCAATTTTGTACTTGGATAGTTGAATTGTTTAACTTAATTGCATCTTACACTTATCTCTATAAAATTTCATATTAATCTGTCCTATCCTTCCAGTTTGATTTATTTTCAGATTCTGATTCTGTCACCAGAAATATTAGCTGTCCCTCCAGGCTCTGTATGTACAATTATGTAATCTAAAAACTTGAGGATCATATCTGCACAAATCATTGATTAAAAAACATGTTGAATAGACTAGGGTCAAAGAAAAATACTCATGATCACCTAGAGCATTTTCTCTAGCTTTTTATTGATCCATTAATTGATATTCTTTGTCTGTGGTTTATTGCCTCAAAAGTAGCAGACAAGGTTCATATCATTTTCATCGAATATACATCTCCTCACTTTTCACAAAAAAAAATATATACCACAAACACCTGCCAAATATTTTCCTTAAATATGGGGAAAAGATGTTTATAGTGTTTCTTTGATGTGCCAATGAATACCCCTATTAAAAAGTAAATCTCGGCAGTATATCATGACTTGTTCTTAGGTAATGCTTTTTGCCTTTCGGTGATTATTTCTTTCCTTTTTAAGTGTTCACAATCTTTTATTTTTTATTTCTTTATATATTTACATTCTTTATATCTTCATTCTACTTTAGAATTGTATTGGAGTTAACAATTATCTCACCATTTTTTTTAGAAATTCACTTTTACTTGTAAAAGACACATGCATTGTCTTCAGTCTTCCTGCTCTCTTCTTTTCTCTAGAATTTTAACAGTTCTTCAAAGATACCGATATCAGTTCTTCAGTGCTATCAGCAAATGCTTTCATTAAGTCAGGAATAGATCTACTAGGCCTGGAGACTTGCACTAATTTAGGGCAACTGCATATTCTCTCATTGACTTCTTAATCAATCAAGAAGCTTGTAGCTTCAAGGCACTTTAAAAATAATTATTCTACCTTTTGTAGTTTAAAGTTAAACTTTTTTCCCCTTTTTTGCAAGGATGAAAAAAATAGAATGATTGTACTTTACTTTTCTATTTGTTAGTTTAATGTAAGATTAATGTATTGATGTATCTGCCCAAATCAACAAGTTGAGCCCTACCTCTTTTTGCTGTGAACATTTTATTTAAAGAAGCAAAAATACAATAAAATAAAGACTCCAAATTGATCATATTTAACCTCAGCAATTGCTTTAGACTTCTTTAAAATAGTCTTACAGATTACCACCAGTTTTTGTTTCTCCTTAGTTACATCCTCTTAGAATCATACCATCATAAGATTAAAGCTGTTGAAAAACTTAGATGCCTTCTATTCCAATCTTTAGATAAGGAAGCTGACCCAGACATATCAAATGACTTGCCAAAGCACTATCATTCAGATATGGCATTTGAACCCAGGTCCTATGACTTCAAAACCAAAACTCTTCATTTTGTACTACTATTCTACTAGTGTTTGTTCATTTTTATTTCATTTGCAAACTCCCTTGTCTAACATGCCTGTTTTTTCACATGTCCCTTCCTTTCCTTACTCATTGGCAATATTCAGAATTCCATTATCACAACTTAGCTTTTGAATGCTTACCATCTGAACCATATTTTTCATAAGTCATTGTACCCTTTTATAACTCTCATCTTTGACTCAGTGAGCAAAGCTCAAAAAATACCACTTTCATGTCATAATAACTGTTTTAACAATTTAAATGAATTTCTTTCCAGATGTGTGTGTTTGCTATTTCAGAAACAGATATTTTAAAAAGTTGAGCACAGGGATATTTCAGAGTGGATAATTAAATAAAAAGATTCAGTAATAATAAGTGAAAATCCATTTCTTTTCCAGTCATTACTACTTACTTCAGTAATTCCTCAATAGTTCCATGATCTTAGTAGTTTCAGTGACATCTCCACCACTAACAAAATCACAACCCATATCCATTTTGGGATCCTTTGTGATTTCCTTTCATAAATCTTCTACAGGGATTCTACCTATTGAGCTGGTGACTTCCCAGTGGTTCTTATAATATTTATGGCCCCAAACTACTAGTCATGGGAGGTAAATTTTCCAAATCACTAACAGAAAAATGTACACTAAAACAACGAATGTTTATTTCATACCCATCAGACCAGCAAACATGGCCAAAAAAAAAGATGACAAATATTGGAAAGGTTGGAAAAAGGCATATTGAAATATTAATATGAAGAAATGAATTGTCATAGCCATTTTTGTAAGCAATTTATTGAAAAAGTAGCTCTACTATGCATACTTTCAATCAGCCATGCCAGATGAAAGAGAGGGGAAAACCTATATGCAAAAACATTCATATAAGGCATTTTGTGGTGGGAAAGAAATTAAACCTAAAGGAGGTACCCATCAGTTGAAGAAATGTTGAACAATTATAGAATACTATTGCAGGGAAACTTGTTAGACACTGTTGTTACTATGTGAAGAAAGAAGAGAAGGGAGAGGGAGAGAGGACCCTCTTTTAGGTTATGTTAATAGACGTAGAATACCTAAAACAAGCAAGGTTTTAAACTTTCTCTTTTCTGTTCCAATCACATCATATATGGAGTTCTATGCTTGGTTATCCAAGGGTTTGGATAAGCTAGAGCACATCCAGAAAAATATGACCAATATAGGAAATCCATTTAAATCCATGTCAAGTAAGTTTCATTGGAAGAAATGAAAATGTTTAGTCTATAGAATAGAAGATTTAGGAAAGGAAAGGAGCCATGATAACTATGTATTTTGAATATTTGGAGGATTGTCATGTGGAGGAGAGAAGAGGGCTTGGATTTACTTCATTTGACTGCCTGCAGGAAGAATAAGAGCCAAGGTATCTAATTAACAGTAATAATAAAAATACTTATAGGAAACAAAGGTTATATAATTTTTATGTTATTAATTCTCTTGGCAGTCTAATTGATCCCTTCTCAAAATAGTACAGGAAGTTGGAACTGTGGATAGAAAGTAGGCCTTAGAGTCAGGAAGAACGCAGTTCAAATCTGATTTCAGATACTAAATAGCTGTGTGAGTTTGGGCAAGTAATTTAACCCCCGTTTGTCTCAATTTCCTCATCTGTAAAATGGGGATAATAATAGAACCTACTTCCCAGAGTTGTTTTGAGAATCAAATGATTTTAAAGTTCTTAGCATACTGTCTGGCACATATTGAATGTTACATAGATGTAAGCTATTATTATTGTTTTGTTTTTGTTTTTGTTTGCTTTTTTTGGAGGGCAATTGGGGTTAAGTAACTTGCCCAAGGTCACATGGATAGGTTTTTATTTGTGTGTGCATTAAGTGTCTGAGGTCGGATCCAAACTCAGTTCCTTCTGACTCCAGGACCGACGCTCTACTCACTGCACCACCTAGCTGCCCCCCTATTATTATTGTTTTTAATGTATAAAAAGCATGCTTTCTAGCATTATACTGTGTTTTAACATTTGCAAATATTACTTTATAAATGTTATCTCATTTTTCCTCATGACAAACCTATGAGCTAGTATTATTATTCCCATTTTACAGATTTAACAAGGAATGTATTAGGATGTTGTATAAATCCAAATTCCTCCTATAAAATTAGATGAGGAATCTAAGGCAGACAGAGGTTTAGGGTCTGAGGTTAGATTTGAACTCAGGTGTTCATGACTCCAGGTCATACACTCTATCCCCTCTCTGTGCAGTTATTAAAATATTTTTAAATAATGGATTATGGGTCAATAATCCGTAAAACAGTTTTAAGTTTTATAAAGTATTTTGCAAATATTATCTGTCGTATCATTTGATCTTCATGACAACACTGTGATTCCCAATTTACTGATAAGGAAACTGATGCTGAGAGGGATTTAGTGGAATAACTAGGGTCACATAGTAAATATCAGAGGCAAGATTTAAACTTGGTTTTTCTGAAGTCCAAGTCCTATGCTCTAGCCAAGCTGAGTTATAAGTTATCAACTTCCTGGGGGCAGAGAAGCAAATTAAACAGATTTAATTACCACTTATAAGGATGTTATAGATACAATTCTTGATAGATTTTGGTGAGACTCCTAAGCTCCCTTTGAGTCCTAAGATTCCATGATACAGAACATCAATTGTTCAGTGCTTCAGATCTTTTTTTAGCTTTCATGATTCTCTGTTACTATCCTCAATACCTATTCAATACCTTCTCTACTTATCTCAAGCCATCCACACACTTTTCAATTCTTGCAGTAGAGGACACTTCTAAATTAGGTCTATTCTCTGAAACCCTTTATGTCAACTGTCCCACATAGGGACTCCTTCATTGTTTCCCCATGTACTACAACTGTCCTCTGATTCTGGCCAATGTCATGGATCCTCCTACTGTCTACTATACCTGATAGACGGTATTGTTTATTGCTTTTACTAAGGTCTGCTTCACTGTCCTAGGCATTTCAGTCCTTATGGAGCAATGGGTACTTATTAAATTCTTTCCAGAGCTTTCAATAAACTTACCATTGACTACTACCAACACTACTGCTTTTTTTTTTTCTGTAAAGAGACTGTATCTGACTTTTAAAATCTGCTCACCTCTTCTTTAGAAATATAGGTCACATTTATATTGAAATATTCACAGCAGTACTTCATGAGAATGTGGTCAGATATTTGTCTGCCTCAGTTTCCTCTACTCTAAGGCAGAGATAATAGTAGCACCTACTGTGAGGATAAGATGAGTTAATATTTGTAAAAGGACCTAGCTCATTGTCTGGAATATACTAGGAACTTAAAACATTTCTTTTCTTTCCTCTCTCCCCGCCACAAACCCAGGAAAGAGCTGAGAACTAAGTAGATGCTCATCAACTGGGCAATGATTAAACCGACTATTATACATGAAAACAATAGAATATACCTGCACAGTAAAAAGTGAAAATTATGAATATGAAGACTTTAGAAAATCGCAAAAAGACATATATGAACGGATGTCCATTGAAATAAAGTAGAATCAGAAAAATAAGATGAACAATAATGACGATGAAAATTGGAAGAATCATGAAACAATACAGAATGCTCTGTCATTATATTCTTAACAACATATTCACAACAACTGGAACATATTGGGAAGGATGAAGACTATGAATGAACAGAAGAGAGAAGCCAATTGTATGAAAGAAGAACTAACATTTATTTTATATTCATTAGTGTTTTGCAAAAATCAGAAAATTAATCAAAAGCTTATACTTCTATAATTATTTAGATAAAATAGAATTTTTTTCTATAGCATGACTTTTATGATAAACCTCTAACTAGTCCCAGTGGTTAGTTAAATTCCATGTGTGCTACACACAGTTTCAGGGTATTTGGCTGACTTGACTTGATTAAAATTCTTTCAAGAGGTAAACTATACTCAGTTAGCCTTGGTAGAGGACATTATTTTAAAGCATCAAACATTCCGATTTTTCTTATTTTTTTTGGAAACTAATTTTATGGGAGAAATTTGAATTTACAGAAAGTATTTACGAATGACCTCATTAAAACATATGCTTTATAACTAGAATATATGTTTCCCATAAAATTGAGTAAAAGAAAGATTGTAAGTATGTACAAAATACCATAGCCCTTAACCATCAGTGACGCAATGAATTACAAGTGTCTGGAAGGAAAATAACAGAAGCAAAATTCAGCCAATTGTTCAGCATTCTTAATGCAACCTCACTAACTTGACTTTCAGGTTTGACAAGAACAAGGTTATTGTCAATTAAAGTGTATTTGTACATCATATGTGTGGCAATGAGCTGAGGCAATAAAGATCAGTTCAAGAATCAATAGGATATTTATGCATGCATTTTTCATTGTTGCTACAATCACAATTCCTTAAATATAAAGGTTATATCTTTTGCAAAAAATATTTAATATTGAATGCTCTTTCTGGAACATTGTGTTATGAAGATTTTTTTTTCTCCTGGTACAGGCTCAATAAGTCTTTGCATCTCAAATTTTCATATTTGGAAAAATGAGTTCTTAAGAGACATTATTGATAGTGCTGTCCTTGGAGTTAGGAAGATATTGTTTTTCTTGTTGTTCAGTTGTTTCAGTAATATCTGACTTTTGGTGACCCCAATTAGGATTTTTTTATTATTATTTTCACAGTAGTCATGTTTTAAAGAAAAATTAGAACTGATGGTAGTAACCATGAGAAAGAAGATATGAAACTATGAAACTATATATATATATATATTTTTTTTTTCTGGATGTGGATAGCATTTTTCATCATGAATCTTTTGCAGTCATCTTAGATCCTTGAATTGGTGAGAAGAACCAAGTCTATCAAAGTTAGTCATTGCACAGTGTTGATGTTACTGTGTACAATGTTCTATTGGTTCTGCTCACTTCCCTCAGCATCAGGTCATGTAAGTCGTTCCAAGTTTTTCTGAACTCGGCCTGCTCATCATTTCTTATAGCACAATAGTATTTCATTACATTCATCTACCACAACTTGTTCAGCCATTCCCTAATTAATGGGCATCCCCTCAGTTTCCAGTTCTTGGCCACTCCAAAAAGAGATGCTATAAATGTTTTTATACATATAGATCCTTTTCCCATTTTTATGATCTCTTTAAGATACAGACCTAGAAGTAGTATTTCTGAGTCAAAGGGTATGCACAGTTTTATAACCCTTTTAGCATAGTTCCAAATTGCTCTCCAAAGTGACTGGATCAATTCACAACTCCCCCAACAAAGCAGTAACGTTCCAGTCACTCCACATCTTCTCCAGCATTTATCATGTACCTGTTTTTTCATGCTAATCAATCTTATAGGTATGATGTGGGGCCTCAGAGTTGTTTTGCTTTGCATTTCTCTAATAAATAGTGATTGAGAGCATTTTTTTTCATATAACTATAGATAACTTTAATTTCTTCCTCTGAAAACCATGTGTTCATTTCCTTTGACCATTTATCAATCAGGGATTGACTTGTATTCTTACAAATTTGACTCACTTCTTTATATATTTTAGAAATGAGGCCTTTATGAGAGGCACTGGCTATAAAAATTGTTTCCCAGATTTCTTCTTCCTTTTTCATCTTGGTTATAGTGATTTTGTTTGTGCACAAATGTTTCAATTTAATGTAATCAAAATTACCCATTTTGAATTTCATAACCACTTAAGGCAAAGATACTGGTTTGCTATTTCCTTTTCTAACTCATTTTTCAGTTAAGGAAACTGAAGCAAATGAGGTTAAGTGACTTGCCCAGGGTCACATAGCTAGTAAGTGTGTGGATGGATTTGCATTCAGGAAGATGAGTCTTTCTGACTCCAGTCCCAGTGCTCTATCTGCTGTGCCACCTAGCTGCCCAGAGTTTGAAGACCTAATTTCAAATCCAGACCCAGACATTTGCTAGTTGTACAACTTTAGCAAAGTCATTTAACTTTTATTTGTTTCAGCTCGTCTACTATAAAATGAGGGCATTAGACTGAAGGGTTTTTAATGGCCCTTTTGAGGTCTGGATCTGTGATTCTGTGTTATTTTGAAGGGCACTGGACATTCCTAAGTGAACAGTAGTTAGTTTATGTATGCACACCATCACATTGCTATATGTAGAATGAGAAAAATATTAGTCATCGAGGTATGATCCCTGACTCCCACTCCGTAAGTGAATGATATATGATATGGGAATGCATATTTAAAAATAAAAGCCCAGTGTCAGGAGTCAACACAGGTGCAGAATCAATGAGGATCAACTAGAAGAAAGAATATGGTACAAAATCCATATAAGGACTACATAAGTGCCAGTGCCTGACTCTAAAAGAGAGATAGTTTTATTGCCACTTTAGGAAAGTCCCAGGTCCCTTTGGAGTCAAGGGTTGGAAGCAAAAAAGTCTTTCTCAAGGCATGTGAGGCTGAGCTGAGGTTGAAATATGTATGGCCAGATTGAAAAGATAGGAAAGTAGATAGCAACATCCCAGACTACACTAACCATACAAACTTTTAAATGTACACAAGGAATCCCACTTTCTTTCTTTCCCATATATTGACTACTCTCCTTCATTTACATTTTACCAATAAAGCTTATTTTCTTTCTTTAATAAATACTCATTTTCTCAAGTTCTATATATCTTCTGGGAATACCATTCAGATGAATGGAAGAAAAGATATTAACCAAATTACATTTCTGTCTTTCTTTTCTCCCTTAAAACCTATTAGATTAAATATATGCTATTCCTCAAAATCTTGATATGTTGGAGGAATGGGCTGGGATGGAGACTTACCAGTTCTCTCAGGAACTCATGTTTTGTGATGCTGCTACACTTTTGTGGTGACCTAGTACCTTCTACTAGGTTTTAAATATTGGGAATTCCCCAGATTTTTGTATTCTCATAGATTTTGAATTTGAAACTGTCTCAGAGGTTACCTAGTCCAACTCTCACTTCTTAAAATTCTGAGATTCAAGAAAAGTATGTATTAAGTATTTGCAGTATTGGTGGTCAAAGAGAGCTATTTTGGTTTGAAAAGTCACAGGGATGTTAAATGAAGGCCACTGAGGAGTTGATTGGCAGAGATGGTTTGATTGTGGTTCAATTACTGGAAATCGAGGGCAGAGTGCAGAAGGTATGTTTGCATGAAGGAATAAAATTGTTGAGAAGATGAGTTTGTCAGGGAATTAAAAAATAAAAAGATGGCTTAGGCTACCTATAGTTGGCTGTGTAAGATAATTTCCAATCTAAGAAGCTGATGGTGCCTAGAATGTAAGTTTCAGACCTCCGTGTTAAGTCACAAAGAACATGATGAGAGAGAAAAAGAGGTGGGTGGAGAGGGAGAAGGGAAGAGAAAGAGGGGAGACAGAAGGGGAGATAAGGGAAATTTATTTACTTATTAAGCATTTTAAGTGCTTACATTGTACAAAGTACTGGACTAAACATTGGGAATATAAATTATAACAAAAATAAACATTGTTCTCTGATAAGGAAAAACATTTTTTCCTTGTAGGAGGGCAGTAGGAATTAAGTGACTTGCCCACGGTCATATGGCTAGTGTGTGTGTGTGTGTGTGTGTGTGTGTGTGTGTGTGTGTGAGAGTGTGTGTGTGTGTGTGTGTGTGTGTGTGTGTGTCTGAGGCCAGATTTGAACTCACATCCTCTTGACTCCAGGGCCGGTGCTCTCTTTACTGAGCCACGTAGCTACCCCAAAACAATTTTAAAAAAAGATGTGAATAAGGTAGTAGGAGAGAAGATACCAGTAAAGGGATAAGTTGTAAAAATCTGGGGAGTTCTAAACAGAGCGAAATTTGAAATGAGCATGGATGTGCTTGGCATGTTCTTAGAAGGGGCCCTAATTTGCCTAAATTCATGCAAGTAATAAGTGACAGAAAACTGATTTCAAGGGGGCAGAGCCAAGATGGCAGAGTAGAAACAGCACTTCCAAGGTGCTCTGCCCCACTCCACTTCCAAACAATGTAAAAGGGGAATCTGAACAACTTCTGAAGCCCCAACACCCACAGAACAACACAGAGATGACTGCCCAGCAGCCCTGCAGGGAGCAGCCAACACAGCGCTCTGAGAGCAGGCAGCACAGTGTGCTAGGAACCGACAGCTCAGTGCTCTGGAAGCTGAGCCCAGGCCCACATGAGCCATGGTTTTAGCCCCAGGGTGGCAGGGTCAGCAGCTGGCTGGAGGGACCCCAGAACACCAGCAGCTGTGGCAATTCCAGAATTATCACCACAGATATGCCTAAGACAAAGTGAGAGGTTAGTGCCCTATGGACTTTGGGACCAGTATTTGGGGAATG
The DNA here is from genome assembly GCA_011680675.1 of Gymnobelideus leadbeateri. Lineage (NCBI taxonomy): Eukaryota > Metazoa > Chordata > Mammalia > Diprotodontia > Petauridae > Gymnobelideus > Gymnobelideus leadbeateri. The sequence continues at coordinate 211,914 of WOXC01002800.1, forward strand.
CGCAGTTGCCTCCCCTGGGGGCAAAAAGCTGCTGTGGAAACATGGCACAGAGGCCATTTTGCAATGTAAGTGGCAGCTCGAGCTCCTGGTCTGCGAATTGTAGAGAGATCCAGCAGTCTGGGGGTTAACTGGTCTTGCTTTAACCTGCTTGGATCTGGATTGTGGTCTTGGGCGGGGGGGAGGTCTGGGGTGGGTATCCAATTTGCCAGAGTGGGTAGAGGCTTTACAGAGGCCACCCAACTGGCGGAAGTTGTGAAGACCCCACGTTTGGGATGGAAGCTCTCCTGTCTGTTGCCAGAGTCCTACTGTGGCAACAAGCCCAAAAATCAAGTAATTAAGTGGCAATATACCTAGGCAAAGGAAACAAAATAAACAGGAAAATGCAACTTTAGACTCCTGTTTGGGGGGAAAAGAGGATCAAAGCATGGAGCGGGAGGAAGATTGTGAGGTCACAACTCCTGTACCAAAAGCCCCAAACGAAAGTACAAGTTGGCTACAGGCCATAGAGGACCTTAAGAATCAGATAAGAGAAGTGGGGGAAAAATTGGTAAGAGAAATGATAAAGATGCAAGAAAAGTATGGAATGACAGTCAACAGCCTGACTGAGAAAAATAACACCTTAAAAATAGACTAACTCAAATGGCAAAAGAGGCTCAGAAAGGCAATGAGGAGAAGAAAGCCTTAAAAAGCCAAATTTGGCAGATGGAAAAAGAATCTCAGAAGCTCACTTAGGAGAGTCATTCCTTTAGAGTTAGACTGGAACAAATGGAAGCTAGTGACTTTATGAGAAATCAAGATGCTGTTAAACAGATCCAAACAAATGAAAGAATAGAAAGCAATGTGAAATATCTCATGGGAAAAACTACTCACCTGGAAAATAGATCCAGGAGAGATAATTTTAAAATTATTGGACTACCTGAAAGCTATGATCAAAGAAAGAACCTAGAAATCATCCTTCAAGAAATTTTCAAGGAAAATTGCCCTGATGTTTTATACCTAGAGTGGGAAATAGAGGTTGAAAGAATCCACTGATCACCTCTGGAAAAGGATCCCAAAAAGAAAACTCCTAGTAATATTATAGCCAGGTTCCAGAACTCCAAGATCAAGGAGAAAATACTACAAACAGACAGGAAGAAACAATTCCAATATTATGGAAACACAATCAGAATAGCCCAGGACCTGGCAGCTTCTAGAGTGAGGGATTGAAGGACATGGAATATGATATTCCAGAGGGCAAAAGCACTGGGATTGAAGCCAAGGGTCACCTACGCAGCAAAACTGAGTATCTTGTTTCAGGGGAAAATATGGTCATTCAGTGGAATAGAGGACTTTCAAGCATTCTTGAGGAAAAATCCATAGTTGAATAGAAAATTTGACATTCAGACACAAGAAGCAAGAGATGCTTCAGAAGGTAATCAGGGAAAAGAAATCAAAAGGAACTTATCAAAGTTGAACTATTTACATTCCTACTTGGAAAAACAATAAGTGTGTCTGATGAAACCTTTGTTCTTATGAAAATAATTGAAGAAGGGTATATGGACATATGAATACATGTGTGAATGTGTGTATATATGTTTACAGGTATATATGGATAGAGGGCACAGGTTGAATTTGGTGGGAAGGGATGATATTTAAGCAGTGAAGTTAAGAGGTGAGAGAGGAAAGTGGCAAGAGGAGATGGAGAGAGACATGGTAGGGTAAACTATCTCATGTAGAAGAGGCAAGGGGAAGTGGTTGCAGGGGAGGGGAAGAACAGGAAGGCAAAAAGGCAAAACCTTATTCTCATTGAATTTGGCTCAAGGAGAGAATGACATACATACTAAATGGGATATCTCACCCTGCAGGAGAGTGGGAAAGGGGGGATGAGAGGGAAGATGATGGAGGGTAGGGAATTCTAGGGGAAGGGGAGGTTGGAAGTACCCACTTTTGAAGAGGGACAGGATCAAAGTAGGGAATGGACCAGGTCGGGGGTGGGATGGGTGGGAGGGAAATATAGCCAGTCTTTTACAATATATCTACTATGGTAATGTTTTATATAGCTATACATGTACAAAACATACTGAATTGCTTATCTTCCCAGAGGGAGTGTGTGACAAGGGAGGAAGGCAATTGATCTGAAATTCAAAGTCTTAAAATTAAATGTCTCAATTGTATATAAATACTATTATTAATACTATTTTGCATGTAATTGGGAGATAAGATGTTCAGGCATTGCGATTCAGAGATTCACCTTCCTCTAATGGCAAAGTCGAAGGGGGTATGGGAGAAGATATGGGAGAGAGCAGATTGGTAAGGGGATATCTAGTGGGACTGCTACTCTGGGGTGGTATGTAGGGAAAAAATGGGGAAAAATTGTAACTCAAAATCTGGTGGAAATGAATTATGTAAGTCAGAAGTTAATAAAGCATTTGTTCAAAAAAATATCTGGCAAAACTAGTCTACCTTCCCTAGCATTTCTTTTCATTAATCCCCTTGATATTCTAGACTGTTTGTTTTTCCAAATAAATTTTTTATTATTTTGTCTAACTCTAAAAAAATAAAAACAAAAACAAAAAAAAGAAAACTGATTTCAACCTAGATGCCTGACTCAGAACATTTTCCCACTATACCATGCTCTTTTCCACCAGCCATCACCCCAAGGTAGATAAAAACCTCAGAGTTTGATGCCCTCCCTTGTTCTATCTCTTATATTGCATTTTACAACAATTTTTTTTTGTTTTAGAGGGACTTTCAGAGTCTTGAGATGTCTGACACAGGACAGGGCTTAACTGTTGTTGTATTATTCTGTCATTATTACTCAACAGTTTTACCTATTTTAGACTGAAGGCATGATATAAGAAAGTTTGTTGTATAAAATGTCCCCAAGCATATACATTTAAGCATATACACATATGTGCAATAAAAAGAACCATAGACACATTCAATGATTACCGTTCTGGCATGCCAGATTACCACTTCCCCTCAGAACCCTACTAATTGAGCTCTTACTCAAGTTCCTACCAAGATAATAAATAATGTCCTTACAGTACAGCATCTGGTTTAGGAATATCAGCTCAGAGGTTCTTGGACCATCCCCTAACACAATACACTCACACACACACACACACACACACACACACACACACACACACACTGTAATGCCATGCACAAGCAGCTTTCCAGAAGATTGCTATTATGAATAGCTTTTAAGTTTCTGGTTGTACAGTATAGTGAACACTCTATTCAATAACAAATCAAAGCAAAACATTCACAGAAAATCAAGGTACAGAATTCATAATAATACAACTTATCACAGAAAATCACAATATAGTATTCACAAGAGCTTATCATTAAAACTACTATGTAGTTTTCACCAAAGTGGTCACAATATTTAGAACAAATAATAATCATCTCAAAGTACAGTAGTCAAATTCTTCCACTCACAGGGCACATGTAAGTTAATTCAATCAGTCACTTATTCAACAATCAATTACCAAGTATCATTAATCACTAAGTACAATCATTAGAAAATACACAAACTCTCCACCCCTAAGTCACTAGTAAACTACAATTTCATCATTACTCAGTACCCATGGAGAGGTCTTTTCGTCTTGACTTGTGTCTGCTTCTCAGATTCCCCGGATCCCCTTCCATGGTTCCAGATTCTACCTGGATTCACCAGACTATCACATGGGTTCAATGGCAGATAGCTCCCAGTTCCTTGTCCATCTCTCTGGGTAGGTCCTGCTCCACACAGAAGTTCACAGGGTCCAATCCAGCTCAAATCCTTGACAATTTCTGCTCCTGGGAATTCAAGACTCAACCAAGCCACAAACAAAGTCCCTGCATCCTGGTCATGCTTCCTCAGTCTTCATCTTGTTCAAAAAATCAGAATCACATTCTCCAGCCTTGGGGGAAGGGGCTCCTGGGATCCTGGATTCCTGGGTTCCTAGGATCCTGGGCTCCTGTTCAGAAGAAGCTCCACCACCACAATTCTCAGGAAATTGTAGCTCAGTTCTCGATTCTCTCTCCAGCAGAACAGTATCTGCCACCAGATTCTTGTCTATAGCAATTCTGACAGTGCCTCTCTGGGGCTTTTCTTATGTACACACAGAATTAGCTTGCTGTTTCAGCCAACCCCTTCCTGTTTAGTCAGCAACAGGAGACATGAGTTCATACCTTCTGTTTCCCCAACAGAGGCTTGATCAATTAATAAGTGTTAAGTACCTGCTTACTTGCCAATACAAAGGAACAAATTATTTTACCATTACATACACACACACACACACACACACACACACACACACACACACACACAAAATTTTTTTATATGTTGCATGCCAGGTAGCAGAGTCAGGGAGACCAAGATGTATATACCCTTATCTGGAACCTAGGAGGTGCAGTGGTTAGAGTGTTAAGACTAGCATCAGTAAGATGTGATTTCAAATCTGGTCTCATACTGTTATTACCTGTGTGACACTGGGCAAGTCATTCTAAGACCTAAGTTTCTTCATCTGTGAAGGGGGATAAAAAGATCATTTACTTCTCAGGATTATTGTGAAGATCAAATGAAGTATAATTTTAAGGTGCTTAGCATAATACTTGGCACACAGTAGGCACTATATGTTTATATTATCATCGTTTTTGTTGGGAACAGCTGCTGCTTTCTTGCTTCCATAATATATTGCTTATGTTAACAGATATTACTCCTTGTTATATAATTATATATCTAAAATATATGTGATATATAATCCTTATTATTATAATTAAATCCTTCAAATAATACCTTGGGTCCTCACGGTATCATAGAATGGTACATGAAATTTAAAGTCAGAGAAACCACAATTGAAAGCTGACTTTGCCACTTAGCAATGTTATGAACTTGAACAAATCAGTTGACCTATCTGTTGCTCAGTTTTCTCTTTTTCTCATCTGTGGGGGTCAGAAGGAATGAACTGGATGGTTTCTTGAACTATATGGTCTCTAACATTCATTACAGGTCTAAGTTTATGGTCTATTTTTTTAATTTACATAATTTTATTTTTAATATCATTCTTTTTTTCTTCCTCCCAACTCTACCAACCCACTGGAAAAAAATGAAAGGAAAGAAAGAAGTAACCCCTCTATCACATAAGCATAGTCAAATTCTCATATTGGTCATGTCAAAAACTCCCTTCTTAATAGTACATATTAGCCCATCATCTTTGTGTCATAATTTGGGCAGCATTCTTCTTTTTTTTCTGTCATCCCTCTGGAATAATGGCTGGTTATTTAGCATGATTGAAGTTTTATTTTGGCGAAGAAAATAAAAGGCCAACATCCATTCAGTGCTTTTTTTTTTTTTTTTTTTTTTCAAAATGGAAAAAGGGACATTAGAGGAGTGAAATAAAACTTGCTTTGATTTGCTTTTCACCAGATTAAGCTTAATCTCATTTTTACCCTTCACTAACATTCTTTGGAAACATTCCTTTACCCTTCACTAACATTCTTTGGAAACATTCCTCTCAGAAATTCCTGAGAGGAGAGATTTATCTTCCTAATCTGTTTGTATAATTGACCATTTAAATATGAATTTTAATCGTGAAAGTTCTCATCATTTTTTCCTTTTTAGTAATATTGATAACATTCTAAAATAATAATCCTCAGGTGTTAGAGGATGCAAATTATTGTGGAAAAGGGACCTAAAAGCCATACTCACAAATTCCACAATTCACTCTAACAGTGATATATATCTATAGTTGTGTTTCTTGACTTCTGGTCCTGTCTCTTTTACTTACTTATGTCACCAGTATGCCCTAGGTGCCAATATTTTCTTCCCATTACTAGAAAAGCTAAAGAGCAATATTTTTTCTTCAATTATTAGATTCTCTCTTCCTCTCTAGCCCATTAAAATTTTTATGTTGCTACCTGTGTAAACACAGTAAAGTTCACCTTTATATGAAGCCTACTCGGTCTCAAAACTTATTTTAAATCTGAGAACAATTAAAATTTGATTATAATTGGAATGTTTGCATGGCTATCCCCCAAAATCTCTATGCCCCCGATGTGTGTCATATGACTCTCCTTTACTGTTTTTCTTATCAATAACCCATAAGGGCATGATTCTATTGAATTTATATCAAATTATTCCAGGCATTGTTTCCCATTAAAACTTTGCTAAATTTAAGCTTCTTGTTATACTCAGTTATTTTTAAGATCATTCCAAATTCTGTTAGTACATAGGAATATAATTCACTTTATTTCAACATGAATTTATTCAGCTGTGCTATATACAGAAAACTCAGGATGGGAGTGTTTGTGTTTGTTGAGGGAAAAGATATGTGGAGATTAGATAGTTTAATGCTTTCATCATTCTCACAACTGTGTGAATATAGCTTTTCTTACATGATAGACATCACAATTCCCCTAAAACTTAATGAAAAGGCAGGAGGAAAAGGGGTAAGAGAAAGGGTAGTTTAAAGTAGAGCAGATTGTGGGAGGGGATAATCAGAAGCAAAACACTTTTGAGGAGGGATAGGTTAAAATAGAGAAAAAATAAATGGGGTAGGGGAATAGGATAGAGGGAAATATGGTTCATAACATTAAGTTTGAAAAAATTAAGTGAGTTTCTCTGAAAAAGGACTCATTTCTCAAACATATAGAGAACTGAATCAAATTTATAAAAATAAGAGCCATTCCCCAATTGATAATCAAAATATATGATCAGTTTTCAGATGAAGCAATCAAAGCTATCTATAGCTGTATTAAAATGCTCTAACTCACTATTTATTGGAAAAATACAATTTAAAACATTTCTGAGGTATTATGTCATGCCTATTAGATTGGCAAAAAGGACAGAAAAGAAAAATGACAAAGGATGGAGGAGATGTGGGGAAAATTATATGTTGATGCACTATTGGTGCAAATGTGAACTGTTTCATCATCAGTTTTTATAGAGCTATTGGAACTATGCCCAAAGGGCTATAAAACTGTTGACCTAGCAATATCATCAATAGGCCTCCATCCCAAAAGTGATTTTTCAAAAAGGAAAATGGCTTTTATATACAAAAATATTTATAGCAGCTCTTTTCTAGCGTCAAAGAGTAGGAAACTGTGGAGATGTCCAACAATTAGGGAATGGCTGAACAAATCATGTTATGTGATTGGGATGGAATACTATTATGCTATAAGAAATGATGAGCAGGACACTCTCAGAAAAATCTGGAAAGTCTTACAGGAGCTGATGCAATGTGAAATGTTCTGTGTACAAAGTAACAGCAATATTGTAAGATGATCAGCTGTGAATGACTTAGCTATTTGCAGCAATGCAATGATCCAAGACAACTCTGAAAGACTTATAATGAAAAAAGCTTTCTATCCCCCAGAGAAAGAACTGATGGTGTCTCAATATAGATTGGAGCATACTTTTAAATGTTTTCTTTATTTTTCTTGAGAGTTTTTTATCTACATTTTCTTTCACAACATGACTAAGGAAATGTTTTACCTGACTATACTGTATAATCTATATTGAATTGTTTGTCTTCTCAATGAGAAGAGGGGGTAGAGAGGGAGGAAAGGAGAAAATTGGAATTCAAAGTTTTAAAAGCTAATGTTAAAAATTGTTTTTACATGTAACTGTGAAACAATAAAATACTAAAAACTAAAATAAACAAATATTACCAACCTCTTAAAATATAAAATAAAACTTAATGAAAAGTCCTTAGGAGTAGTTGAAGTCAAGAATTCTTTATCCTTCAGTCATTCCAGTGAAGGACCTCTCCAAAGAGACCTAGGATGGCAAGCAACAATACACTCCCTCATGAGATCTTTACTTGGAGACTTTTTAGTATGCAAAGACTTATACCAATGACACAGCCTTTAATGGGCTAGGGTCACCTTGATGACACAATAAGGAGTTAGAGAAAGACTCAAGGGGAAAACAGAAATGTGTGCTGTACTTTCTAATGAACTAGGTAGCACAGTGAATAAAGTACCATGCCTGGACATAGAAAAATTCATCTTCTTGAGTTCAAATCTGGCCTAGCTTTATGTCCCTGAGGAAGTCACTTAGCTCTGTTTGTCCCAGTTTCCTCATCTTTAAAATGAGCTGGAGAAAGAAATTGGAAACCACTTGAGAATCTTGCTAAAAAAAAGAAGAAATTCGGTCACAGAGAGTCAGACTTAACTAAAACAACTGAACAACAGCAACAAATGCTAAGAGAAGAATAGGGATGAAGTCTGTTATGTTGCTGACTTAAAGAGATCCTAGGTGAGGAAACTCCTGATTCTATGCAGGCTGATACCTTCTCTGAAACTTATAGTAATAAGCATTAACTAGAGAACTAAGAGGTTAAGAGCTAGTATGTCATTGGCTGGACCTGAATCCAGGCCTTCCTGGTTTTGAGACTAGCTCTATGCCATGCTACTTCCATAATATATAATAACACAAATAGTATCATAACAATAACAAAAATTTGAAACCATATGATACGATGAAGGAGAAATACTCCTAGACTCAAGAAAAATATACTCTCTTCTCTGATACAATATTATTATTCTCCAAGAACTAACAAAAATCATCCTTGGATAAGCCATTCTACTAGGAATTATTTCATTCTGCTCCAGAATATTTACAATGCCAAAATGCCATACAAACGGTCCCTCAAAATATTAGGGAGAAACATGTCTCCAGAATTAAAATAATGCTGGATTCACCAATTGCTATTTATTGTGTCCTTAATTCTCAGAAAGCATTGAAATGTAGCATATCTTCAGCAGATATAAATCACCATCTTAAGCTGATTGGCCCCAGTACATTTGGTGAGTGATTCCACTTGTCAGTAAATACAGAGTATCAGTATCTCTCCCATAGTTTCTAGGGGGGTCTATATATCTTGCCTCAAACTGCTATATTCAGAAGTCTGACTCTCTATAATACCTATAGGGATATAGGTATTCATAAGAAGTATTTGTGGGGAAGGATAAATCAACATTCATTTCTGACTTCATTTCTGTTCATTTTTCTTAAGTAATACATGCATGACAAAGCCAAGTTGTTCATTCTTGTGATCAGATTTTCTTTAAATCAGGCTAATTATCATGAATCTTTTCTGATTATTATGTTTTATGACAACAACTGCAGGCACAATAAAATTCTTTAAATTAGCACAACATAAAAGAGCACACGGTCTATATTTCACTCTGCAAAAGTGAGCAACAACAGTGTCTTCCCTCTAGAATGTCATGACACAAAAAAGTCAGTATCACCTTGCTGTAAAAAATATACTTTTCTGAGAAAGCCTAATGGTGGAAAAAAATGCTTCTCACCTCGGGCATCAAGTTATTTCAGCTTAGGGGTACTGGCAAAGCCCTGAGAAGATAGTTTTGCTGAAACTGTCCGTGAATAATAATAATAATAAATCATAATATGTTGCTCAACATTAGAATGTAGAATATTAAAGCAAATGTCATTCTCAAATGACTAGTTCTGTTTGCATTCTTTAAAAAAAAAGTGTTCATGCTCAATTGAAGGAGAAGGTGGTTGTCCCTAAGATAGTAAAATAGTTCACATTTTTTTCTACTTTGTCTCTTTTCTTACTACTAACTTAACACATGTAAAACAAACAAAATTAAACATTCCTTTAAAAATTCTAAGGGAACTATGATAAGTTTTAGCATGATATAAACAAAAAGTTCATCTTTTTAATGTCATCATCTTCCAACTATGGTACACATCAGTCATGGAGTCATGAAATCCCAGGTCTCCTCCTTTTCCCTTCCTAAGTTGAAGTCCAGGTCTTCAACTTAGGAAGGGAAAAGGAGGAGACCTGGGATTTCATTAATGTAGGGAAAACCCAATGAGGAAAGCCCCACAGCCAATGCAACTCCCTACCTTCTCTGCAACTTATAGTCTACAAGAGTTAACTAGAGCATTCAGAAATTAATTAATTAGCCCCAGGATACAGACAATATATAGTAGGAGCAGGAATTAAGGCCTATGAATCAGTTTCAAGCTCATTTCAAATTCTGCCCCTGACACTTGCTTATTGTATGCATTTATGCTCAAAACGTCAAAAATTCTCTAAGGTCATGAAATGTAGACTGGATTTGTTCTGCATAGGTAGAGGGGGTTTCTACACTGATCAAATCATATGTCTCTTATTGTTATAGTCTTCCAAAGACATTATATGATCATAAATCAAGGAATAGTAGGATCTGCAAACAATGAAAAGTAGAAGCCTTATGAAAAGCAATGAAGAGATTATGATGAGCATAAATAGGCTGAAGCACATTACCAACTCTCAATTGAGCATAAAATGTGGAGCAAAAGATATTTAAAAAGATGTGGCTATATGGTGCAGTGAATAGAGCTCTGGCCCTGGAATCAGGAGGACCTGAGTTGAAATCTGTCCTCAGACACTTAACACAAAACTAGCCGCATGACCTTGGACAAGTCTCTTAATCCCAATTTCCCTACCTTCCCCCTCCAAAAATAAATTAAAAAAGCAAAAAAGATATTAAAAATATGTATGGGATGTGGGCTGGTCAGGTAGCTAGAGAGGAGAGCAGATTGACAGCCCCCTGCCTCAATATTAGTTACATAATTTACATGTAAATACACTTTTAGCATTCTTTTTTACTTCCGTGAGATGTTAAGCAATTTGATACAGGTTATACATATGCAATCATGCAAAGCATATTTCCATATTAGTCATATTGTAAAAGAAAACACACACCAAGAAACAAACAAAATAAAGGAATGAAACAAATATTGTCTTTAAATCTGCATCCAGACTCCACCAGTTCTTTCTTTAGAGGTAGAAAGACTTACAGGATGGTCCCAGGGGAAGATATCAGAGGAAGGCATGTACAACAGTACCACACACTAAGAAATTGTGGCTGGGTTAAAATGCATATACTTCAAAGAGTTTCCATGTAAAGACATTATCCAGAAATCCAGACATACTGAAGAGGTATTGAGAAGAGCAAGAGTCTAGAGATATTGAGAATGTTTTTTAATGCTACCTGGGTTTTATATACTAAAACTATTCATATTTATGAATGGCACATTATTTATAAACTGAAAAAAACAATATCTAACAACGATGACAACATCTAGTAGAACCTGAGAAGTACTGAAAACATATTGATGACATAAACTCTAAAATTGTAGGTTCTCATGATTCTCCACCAGAATTTAGGAATCTCCCAAATGACCTGAAAAAAAAATCACTCTTTCTCCCTTCATTATATTCCATCAATTTAAGATTGTTTCAACTATGTATGCTATATATAACTCATTTGTCCATTATTTCTTCTAATTAAGTTTAAGACAGACAGACAGAGAGAGAGAGAGAGAGAGAGAGAGAGAGAGAGAGAGAGAGAGAAAAAAGGAGGGAGAGGGAGAGAGAAAGGGGTGTGTGTGTGTGTGTGTGTGTGTGTGTGTGTGTGTGTGAATGATACACATCAGAAACTGATTTTTTGTTGCCTAGAGTTTGTTTTTTTAAGTAGCTATTTGTTTTAATATGTATTCACGCATGATAAAATTTTAAAAGCCATAATAAAATTGCTCCACTTGTTTTTATCCTTTTTTCTGCAATTATCTCTCTTTTTTATTTGTACTTTTAATAGAATGTTTTATTGATGCTCTTTTTGACCAATCTTGCTACCTACTAGCCTACCATCCCCATTCCATTCCTGGTAGAAGCCCTCCTTTATAAGCAAAACAAATCAAAACATCAACCATGCATGAGAGCAAATGTCAATATCTTTCTGAAGTTCATTAATGTTCTTTCAAGAAGTAGAAAGAATGCTTTATTATCGATCTTTCTAAATCACTGTTGTTCATTATAGACTTCTGAAGACTTTCAAATTTTCTTATTTGATATTATTGCTATCATTATCTAGGTTGTTCTCCTGGTATTTTCTGTTTCTATCTGCATAACTTTATACAAATCATCCACTGGTTCTTAGAATCCATCACATTGATCAATTCTTTTTTTTTTTTTTTAGCACTGGGAATGAAAGATGGGTCCTTTATTGTCCTCTGAATCAGGTACATTTAGCAATCAATAATGTTGCTTATTTTTTTAAAATAAGATATTTCTTCCTGGTATCTATGCATAAGTGCCTACATTTTTTAAATTAAATTTTGTGCTTAATCTACATCATTCACTTACACAAGATTTTGAATTACAAATTTTCTCCCTATCTTTCCCCTACGCACCACAACCACACACAGTGATCCCACTGTGTACACCCTCCCCCAAACTGCTCTCTCTTATATTCTCCCCCATGCCCTCTCTGACTTTCCAGTAGAGCAAGATGGATCTCTATGCCCACCCACCCTTTCTGGGAAGGTAAGCATTTCAATATGGGTTGTACATGTGTAGCTATGCAAAACACTATATTTTCCTCCATCTTATCCTCTCCCCTCCTTGTTCTATTCCCTACTTTGACCCTGTCCATTTTCAAGTGTGTACTTCTAACTTCCCTCACCCCCAAACTGCCCTCCTGTTCCTCATCCCCCACTCTCATTCCCTTCCCCGCTACTCCCCCGTAGGTGAGATACCCTATTTACTGTGTATGTCATCGCCTCCCTAAGCCAAATTCAGTGAGAGTAAGGTTGACCCATTGCCTTTTGCTTTCCTCATCTTCCCCCCGTTGTAAAGTTTTCCCTTGCCTCTTCTATATGAAATAATTTACCCCATTCTGTCTCTCTCCATCTCCTCTCATTATATTCCTCTCTCACCTCTCAATTTAACCTTTTAAGCATCATCCTTTCTTATACAATTAGTCCTGTGCCCTCTGTCTATGTATATCTCTACACATATATACACATACTCACATATGTATTCATACACCCATAAACCCTCCTATATAGACATATATCTATACATATACACATGCACACACACACACACACAAACATACACAAACACACATTTATATTTCCTTCAACTATTGTAATACTGATAAAAGTTTCATAAGTTACAATTCTTGTTTTTCCATATAGAAATGTAAATAGTTCATCTTTGATAAGTTTCTTATTATTTCTTTTTCTTCTTTACCTTCTCATGCTTCTCTTGCTTCTTGTATCTGAATGTCAAATTTTCTATTCGACTCTGGTTTGGTCATCAAGAATGCTTGAAAGTCCTCTATTCCATTGAATGATCACATTTCACCCCTGAAACCTGATACTCAGTTTTGCTGGGTAGGTGACTCTTGGTTTTAATCCCAGCTCCTTTGACCTCTGGAATATCATATTCCAAGCCCTTCAATCCCTCAATGTGGAAGTTGCCAGATCCTGTGTTATCCTGATTGTGTTTCCACAGTATTCAAATTGTTTCTTCTTGGCTGCTTGTAATATTTTTTCCTTGATCTAGGAACTCTAGAATTTAGCTATAACATTCCTAGGAGATTTATTTTGGGAATCTTTTTTCAAGAGGTGATTAGTAAATTCTTTCCATTTCTATTTTGTCCACTGGTTCTAGAATATCAGAGCAATTTTCCTTGAGAATTTCCTGAAGGGTGATTTCTAGGCTCTTTTCATGATTTTCTTGCATCATTCTCACTTCTCTTCCCAATTTTTCCTCCACTGCTCTTATTTGGTTTTCAAAATCCTTCTTAATGTCCTCTATGTACTGTAATCAGTTCATAATTTCTCTGGAAGCTTTTGGTACATGATTTTTTACCTCATTGTCTTCCTCCCTTTGCATGCTTTCATCCTTTTTGTCCTCAAAAAAGGAATCTAAAGTCAGATTGCTTTGTTTTGCTTTGCTTCCTTTGCTTGCTCATGTTTCCACTCAATTACTTGACTTTTCAGCTTTTTGCCACAGTAGAACTCTTCTTCCAGAAAGGAGAGCTTTGCCCCAAATTTCTGGGGTTTTCAAAGCTTCCCAAGCTATTAGTTGGGTGCCCTTTCTGAAGCATCCACCAGCTCTGGCCCTAATCACAAACCCCAGGACCTTCACCCTAGACAGCAATCCAGATCCAAGCAGGTTAAAGTAAGGGTGATAACCACTCCGAAGGGTCATTTGGTCCCCCTACAATCTGCAGGCCAGGAGCTCTGAAGCTGCCACATGGCAGCAGCCACTGCACCTCAGCTACTTCTACCTCTGGGGGCAGAGGTCAGACCGCCCTCCCAGACTCCCTGTTTCCAAAGTCCTCTCACTTTGTCTTTGGCATTTATGGGTTGATAATTCTGGAAACTGCCATAGCTGCTGGTGATCCACTCTCCCAAGGTCTGCTTCAGCTATGACTGGTCGGGCCATCCTGAGGCTAAAACCAGTGTCTCATGGGAGCTGGGCTCTGCATTCAGCACACTGGAGTGGACCCTTCCTATCTGCCTGCCAGGCTGCATTCAGCAGGAGATTTGTTTCTCTCTGTCACTTTTTTGGGTGCTGTAGCCCCAAAGTTTGTTTAGAGTCATTTTTATCGGTGTTTGAGGTGGTTATAGGGGAGCATATGGAGCCTTCCTGCTTCTATGCTACCATCTTGTCTCTACTGCTTTCCTCTTCCCCATCAATTCTTTTAACCTCCTTGGGATACATGCCTAGTGTGCTTGGCCAGGCTAAATGATGTGTGTACTTTTGTGATTTTTTTGCAAATAATTTCCATCATTGTATTCCAAAATGGTTTAACCTATTCACAGCTCCACCAATAGTGCATTAGGGTTTCTTTCTCCCATAACTCCTCTGTAATTACTGTTTTTCTCTTTTCATCTTTCCTAATATTTGAGGGAGATAGAAAATTTCTTTCGTTTGTATTTATGTGATAATTGGGGTTTGGGAACGTAATTTGTATGAACATGTTAAAAATTTAGGTTTCTTCATTGGAAAACTCCCTTTTACTGTTCTTTAACCACTTATATGTAATGGAATGACTTTTGCTCATGTATTTTTGTCATTTCTTGTATATTAAACCTTTTTTCCTCAGAGGAAATCCATCTGCAGATTTTTCCCAATTAGTTTTTTTCTCTTCTAATTTGAATTATATTTATTCATTTTTCTGTGTGTAAAATTATCCACTTTATTATCTATGATAACATTTTCTTTTTTTTAATCAAAGAATTTCATTCCAGCCAAACTAAATTTCTTCTCCTATAACTTTTTATGATATTGCTTTATAATTTCAATCACAGATATTGTGAAATATACTGTAAAGTATTGCTCTAAATCTAATTTCTACCATAAAGACTACTTTCCATTTACTAGCAATTTTTTTTCAAAGGAGTCCTTCAGTACTTGGTATATTTGTTTCTCTGTGTTGTTCTGTGGATTCTGGAGCTCCAGGAGTTGTTCAGAGTCCCCTTTTACATTATTTTGAAGTGGTGTGGGAGAGAACACCTTGGAAGTGCTGTTTCTACTCCACCATCCTGCCTCCACCACTGAATTAGTCTATTTTTAAGGTGTTATTTTCTTCAGTCAGGTTGTTGACTCTCATTTCATAATTTTCTGACATCATTCTCATTTCTCTTCCCAATTTTTCCTCCACTTCTCTTCCTAATTTTTCCTCCACTTCTCTTATTTGATTTTCAAAACCCCTTTTGAGTTCCTCTCTCCCTTTAACCAGCTTGTATTTTTCTTTGAAGCTTTTGGTGCAGGAGTTATGACTTCACTGTGTTCCTCCTACTCCATGCTTTGATCCTTTTTGTCCCCAAAATAGCAGTCTAATGTTGGATTCCTCTGTTTGCTTTGATTCCCTCATTTACTCATGTTGCCACTCAATTACTTGACTTTTGGGCTTTTTGCCACAGTAGTACTCTGCCACCAGACAGGGGAACTTTGTACCAACCACTGGTGTTTTCTCTGCTGACAAAGGTATTAGTTGGGTGCCCTCTCTGAAGCCTCCCCATGCTCTAGCAAGCTGGTCACACATGCCAGAACCTCCACCCTAGACTGCAATCCAAATCCAAGCAGGTTAAAGCAAACATGATTACCCCTCAGGTTGGTTGCTTGGTCCCCCTACAGTCTGCAGGCCTGCAGCTGAAGCTGCCAAGTGGAGGTGGACTGCAAGGCCAAAGCTCCTCAGCGGCTTCTCCCTCCAGGGGATAAAGGCTAACTGCTCTCCCACCTACTGGATACCAAAGTCCACACTTCCTTGACCTTACATTTTGTCCTTGGCATCTGTGGGTTGATAATTCTGGAAACTGCCACAGCTGCTGGTGATCTGAAGTCCCTCAAGCCATGGGCTGGTCAGACCCTACCCTGGGGCTAAAACCTCCAGCTGCTTGTGGGGCTAGGGTGGGTTCCCAAGGTGCTATGCTGGCTCCTCCCTGTCAGCCTGCTGAGCTGTCCTCAGCTGGAGGTTATCTTCTCTGTGTTATTTTTATGTTTGTTTTCCCCTTTCCCATATACTATCAAATATTACTTCTCTTTGCCCTTCACATGAAGAGAAAGAATGTAGCCAAAGACAGCTAATGAGGTCAACACTAGCAGCTTACAATTCAAATGTTCTGATCCAGCCCCTTCACCCTTGCTGTCTTTACCAGTCCAACCCCAGATTACTATATATTATTCTCTTTTCCTTAAATTCACTCTTCATAATTTCTCTCAGTAGTCACAATGATTTACTTGTGATTATTCCCTATTTCATTCTAGCCTCTCTCTGTCTCTCTTTCTCTGTCTCTCTGTCTCTGTGTCTCTGTGTCTCTCTTACTGTCTCTGTCTCTGTCTCTCTCTCCCTGATTATTATAAAGTATTTCAACTACTGTTGTAAGCTGTTTATGAATGTAAATACATACATACATACATACATACATACAAACATACATACATGTTTTATTTTTTGTTTTAACTTGTTTTAACATGACTGACACCAGTTTTATCAGGTTTCACTTTCAAAGTTTTATTATTTATATATTCCTCTATTGGTATGCTCTTATTATATACTTATAATTATAGGTGCTTCCACCTATCCCCTTTCTTTCATATTCCATAGTATATTGCTTTGCTTACTTTATCTTTACACTCTTAGGGAAACCAAAAATATAATGTGATGAATAGCTTAATGCATTTCTAGTCATCAAGACACTGTTTCAATTCTCACCTCAGGCACTTACTATGTGAACTTGAACTATTAAATTAATCTCTCCTTATTTCAGTTTCTTCATCTATAAAATTAGAAGATTAGATTCAGCCTCTAAGATTCTACCAGTATTAAATATATGACTTTATGATCTATTCTGATAAATATCCTCCTATTACTCCATAACTATATTCAGTTGTGAATGGCAAGTTATTTTTAAATAGAAATTGTTCTTTTAATTTATGGTACAAAATGTTCCAAATTATATGTTTTATTTCACTTTTATTATAGTAATTGCTGCACAATTTGGTGTAATTCTGGCAGCGGTAACTTGTATATGGTTTCTTTTTCCTGACTGCTTGAAGTCCTGAATTTTGTTTATGAGATTTCTTGGTAAGCAAAACTCTGTTGGCTTTCAGATTAACTGTTTATTCCTTTTATTTTGTGTTCTGGTTCAAATAGTTGTGGAAAGTTTTTTTTTTTTTTTTTTATATAGTTTAATGAAATATAGTAGTCCTATTGGTTTGCTTTTGGTCATGGATATCAGAAGGTCTAATGATTGTTAAATTTTCTTTTTGTTCCTTTTACAACTCAAAGCTATTAATAAATACCTTTTAGGTTCTAATTATTCTGTTATTTGATTTATTTCTAATATTTCTTATTGCCTCATTGAATCATTGAGTTCTATTTATTCAATTCAATTCTTTAGTGTTCTCATTTCTTGGAAAATATTTTCTACTTTTTTTTAATCTAAGCCAGTGATTCTCTTCCAGATGCTTGACCTTTTCTCCTGTTTCAGTTCATTCTTCTAGTTACTCTTGGAATTCCTGGAGCTAATCCATCCTTATTTATAGTTATCTTTATGTGACTTGTTATAGTTATTTTTCCCTGGTGTCTTATCTTGGAATATGTGTGTATGTATATGTATTCATGTATGTATGTATGTATACATGTATTTACACATATACATTCATAATTTATTTTTAACTTTCTTATTTTAAAATTTTAAGTTTCAAAGTATCTTCCTCTTTCTCACCTTGTCTTCTCAGATAAGCAATATCATAGTGAAATCATGTAGAACATATTTCCCTATTATAATATCCTTCCAAAAAAAGCAAGAAAAGTAAAGAGAAAAAAATATATATCTACTTCAATTTGCATTCAGAATTCACCAGTTCTTTCTCTGGAGGTGAATAGTATTTTTCATCATGAGTCTTTTGGAAGTTCCTTGGATCATTGTATTAATGAGGGTAGCTAAGTTTTCCACAGTTGAACATTACTACAATATTTCTAGTATTGCATATAATGATGTTTTTGTTCTGTTCATTTCGTTTGGCATTAGTTCATATAGATCCTCCCATGGTTTTTGAAACTATTTAACTCATCATTTCTTTTAGTACAATAGTACTCCATTGCAATGAAGAAACAATTTTTGTTCAGCCACTCCTAGTTGATGGCCATCCCCTCAGTTTCTAATTCTATGCCATCACAAAAAGTGATGCCATAAATATTTTTGTACATATAAGTTCTTTTCCTTTGTCTTGGATATCTGTGAGATAAAGTCTTAGTAATGGTATTGCTGGGTCAAAGGGTATGCACAGTTTTTAGCCCTTTGAGCAAAGTTTCAGATTGTTCTCCAGAACAACTGGACAAATTCACAATTTCACCAATACTTCATCTGTGTGTATATGTGTGCAGGTGTGTGTGTTAGTGTATGTATCTATTTTTCCCTTGTCTCTTCCAGCATTTGTCATTTCTGATAGGTGTGAGGTAGTAGCTCAGAGTTATTCCAATTGGTACTTCTCTAATCATTAATGATTTAGGACATTTTTTCATATAATTATAGATAGCTTTGATTACTTCTTGTGACCTGTTCATATCCCTTGACTATTTCTCAATTGGATAATACCTCTTATTTGAATTAATTTGATGCTGGGGGGCTTCCTGCTTCAAGACCAAATGTGGCCTTCTAGCTTCTTCGGTGCACCCTTTAGTCTGAGTCCAAATTTGACAGAAGAAATCCTTTTATGAAGGAGTCTTTGAAGCCTCAGGTGCCCCACCCCTTAACTGATGCATTTCCATTGCACACGCACGCAAAAACGTATATGTATAATACATAAGTATATATATGTGTGTGTGTGTGTGTGTGTGTGTGTGTTTGTGTGTGTATATGTGTGTAAATATATATACGAACACATATAGTATATGTTATAGATATATATGTATTTTGTATATATGTATATGTGTGTACATATGTGTGTGTTTGTATAAAAGCCCTCTTACTTATTTAATGTGGAAACTGCTAAATCTTCTGTGATCTTAACTTTATCTCCATAAAAATTGGACTAATTCATTCTAGCTGCTTGCTATATTTTCTCCTTGACCTGGAAGCTCTAGAATTCAGCTATAATAATTCTAGGAATTATTATTTTGGAATCTCTTTTAGGAGGTGATCAATGGATACTTTCTTTTTTACTTTTTTTTCTTTTTTGTGGGGCAAAAAATAATTTTTATTAAGAAAAACAAAGGTGGGGACAAGTCCAACACCCTGAGATCTAAAACTCAGTTCTTTATAGGTCTCTTTATTCATATACAGAGCAAGTGAGCTAGTTATGGTATAAATGGGCAGTTCCCTTTTACTGAAGTAGGCTTTTGGCTCAATCAAGGCAGTTTTACATCCTCTCAAGACAGCTTATTACTTCTTAATATAAAACTGATTAACAAGTGGGTATGATTATTATGTCATATACTTAAGATACATGCTTTATAATGATTTTAAGGTTAACTAACATGGGTGTTCACCTGGGACTACATCTCAGCTTCAGTAAGACAGGTTTTTACTGGGATCTATATCCATAATATAAATAATACAGTTACATCTTATTCTATCAAGATAATTACAACTGATAAATGATTATAAAGAAAGGCATTCAAGGCATTGATTATTGTTCTTCCCCTCAAGGGATACTTTCAATTTCTATTTTACTTTTTATATATAAGATAATGGGGCAATTCTCCTTTATATATTCTTAAAAATATGACTTCTAGGCTCTTTTTTGATCATGGCTTTGAAGTAGTCCAGTAATTCTTTAATTATCTTTCCTTGAGCAATTTTCCTACTCAGCTTTTTTTTCGATGAGAGAGTTCACATTTTCTCTATTTTTTCATTCTTTTGACTGTTTTATTGGTTCTCAATATCTTCTGGAGTTATTATCTTCCACTTGCTCAATTCCAACTTTTAAGGAATCACTTTTTTCAATGAGTTTTTATACCTCTTTTTCCAGCTTGCCAGTTCAACTTTTTAAGAAGTCCTTTTTTTCTGGAACAAAATGCAGTTTATTTACAATAATATCCCAAGGACATACAGTTGCAAATATGATTTCAGATAAGGAAACAATAAAAATTCAAAGTGTTGAGATAAATGAGTAAATTGAAGTATGATTAAAGTATGATAGATATTTATTTAAATGAATATGAAACAAATGGCATCTATATTATTAAATGAAAATTTACTGAATTACAAAATGGTACATTGGGTAATACAATTGCAGGACACCTAATATTCCTTTGTCAGAGCTAGCTAAATATAGCAATGAAAAGTTTTGCTTTGAGATTCCCCACAAACTATGTAAAAAAGGACTCTGAACAACTTCTGGAGCCCCAGCACCCACAGAACGACACAGAGAAGCTAACCTCCCGCTGAGGACAGCCCAGCAGCCCTGCAGGAAGGACCAGCGCAGTGGTCTGGGAGCCGGCAACGCGCAGAGCGCAGAGTGCAGGAGCCCAGCCGAGCCGAGCCCAGGTCCGCATGACCAGAGGTTTTAGCCCCAGGGCGGCAGGGCCAGCAGCCAGCTGGAGGAACCCCAGAACACCAGGAGCTGTGGCAACTCCAGATTTATCAACATAAACATGCCTAGGACAAAGTAAGAGGTTAGTGTCCTATGGACTTTGGGACCAGTATTTGGGGAATGCGTCAGCTCCCTCCCCTGGGGGCTAGAAGCCGCTGAGGAGACATGCCATTTTGTAGTTTTCACAGGCATTTCCGGCTCCGAGCCTACAAATCGTGGGGACATCCAGCGATCAGTCTTGGGGGTAATCGCTCTTGCTTTAACCTCCCTGGATCTGGATTGTGATCTAGGGTGGAAGTTGTGGGTGGGTTTACAGCTTACCAGAAACGGAAGTTGCCCCCCACACGTTCGGGATGAAAATTCCTCTAGCTGGCCTTAAAGCCATAGTGTGGCAACAAGCCCAAAAGTCAAGCAATTAAGTGGCAACATGCCAAGGCAAAAGAAACAGAAAAATGCAACCCCAGACTCCTATTTTGGGGGCATAGAGCGGGAAAAGGACTGTGAGGTCAGAAGTCCTGCTCCAAAAGCCCCAGGGGAAAACATGAGCGGGTTGCAGGCCATAGAGGACCTTAAGAAGGACTTTAAAAATCAAATAAGAGAAGTGGAGGAAAAATTGGAAAGAGAAATGAGAAGGATGCAGGAAAAGTATGAAATGAGGGTCAACAGCCTGACTGAGGAAAACAACACCTTAAAAAATAGACTAACTCAAATGGCAAAGGAGGCCCAAAAGGGCAATGAGGAGAAGAATGCCTTAAAAAGTCGAATTTGCCAGATGGAAAAAGAATCTCAAAAGTTCACTGAGGAGATTCATTCCTTGAGAGTTAGACTGGAGCAAATGGAAGCTAATGACTTTATGAGAAATCAAGATGCGGTTAAGCAGATCCAAACAAATGAAAGATTAGAAGGCAATGTGAAATATCTCATGGGAAAAACCACTGACCTGGAAAATAGATCCAGGAGAGATAAAGTAAAAATTATTGGACAACCTGAAAGCCATGATCAAAGAAAGAACCTAGAAATCACCCTTCAAGAAATTCTCAAGGAAAACTGCCCTGATGTTTTAGATCCAGAGGGCAAAATAGAGGTTGAAAGAATCCACCGATCACCTCCTAAAAAAGATCCCAAAAAGAAACCTCCCAGGAATATTATAGCCAGGTTCCAGAATCCCCAGATCAAGGAGAAAATACTCCAAGCAGCCAGGAAGAAACAATTTCAATATTGTGGAAACACAATCAGAATAGCCCAGGACCTGGCAGCCTCTACACTGAGGGATTAAAGGGCATGGAATATGATATTCCAGAGGGCAAAAGAACTGGGAATGAACCCAAGGGTCACCTACCCAGCAAAACTGAGTATTTTCTTTCAGGGGAAAATACGTTCATTCAGTGGAATAGAGGACTTTCAAGCATTCTTTAGGAAAAAACCAGAGTTGAATAGAAAATTTGACATTCAGACACAAGAAGCAAGAGATGCCTGAGAAGGTAATCAGGGAAAAGAAATCAAAAGGAACTTATCAAAGTTGAACGATTTACATTCCTATATGGAAAAACAATAACTGTGACTGAGGAAATCTTTCTCACTATGAAAATAATGGAAGAAGGGTGTATGGTCATATGAGTGCATATGTGAATGTGTGTGTAGATAGTTACAGTTATATATGGATAGAGGGCATAGGATGAATTTGTTGGGAAGGGAGAATACTCAAGGGATGAAATTATGAGGTGAGAGAGGAAAGTGGCAAGAGGAGATGGGGAGATCCAGGGTAGTGTAAACTATCCCATGTAGAAGAAGCAAGGGGAAGTGGTTGCAACGGAAGGGGAGAATAAGGAAGGCTAAAAAGGCAAAACCACATTCACATTGAATCTGGTTCAGGGAGAAAATGACATACATACTAAATGGGATATCTCAACCTGCAGCAGAATAGGTGGAAGGGGGATGAGAGAAGGGATGGGAGGGCATCCTTAGGGTGAGGGGAGGTTGGAAGTACCCACTATAGAAGAGGGACAGGATCATGTAGGGAATGGACCAGGTGGGGGGTGGGATGAGTGGGAGGGAATTATAAGCAGCCTTGTACAATATATCTACTATGATAATGTTTTGCATAAAAAAATAATAATCATCTATGTTAAAGTAAATTATAGCAATGAGATAACATATAAGCATTGGTCGGGGTGTTAACAATAAAATCCAAGAGATGACTAATGAGCTAAACATTAAGTCTAGAAAATAAACTGTGTTTTTGTTTTGTTTTGTTTTTTTACTTTTGCATCCCTAAGATTAGCTATAGCATCCACATGCTACTTGTAGCTACCTTGTCAGAAACTCTAATCCAAAACACTAATAATCTTTTTACCAACCAGATTTTTTAAATTATTTATTTATTTTTAGTTTTCAGCATTCATTTCCACAAGATTTTGAGTTACAAATTTTCTTGTCTTACTCTAGCCCCCAGCCTAAGATAGCAAGCCTAGTGAATACCTGTTCCTTCAATCTGTTCTCTCTTATATCTCCCCCATCATTCCTCCTAACTTTATAGTAGGACAAGATGGATTTCTGTACTGCAGTGTCTATCTTATTTCCAAGAAGCATGATAAAAAACAATTTTTAATATTAGTTTTTAAAATTTTGATTTCCAAATTCTTTTCCTTCTTCCCTCCTCACCCACCTCCACTGCGGAGACAAGCAAATCAATATAGGCTTTGCTTATGTAGTTATGCAAAATGTTACCATAAGAGTTATACTATGAAAGAATAACTACATTTTCTTCCATTCTATCCCCCCTCATTTATTCTATTTTCTACTTTGACCCTATCCCTTTTCTAAAAAAATACTTTATTAACTTCTGTTTTACATCATTCATTTCCACCAGATTTTGAGTTACAATCATTTTCCCCCCATTATTCCCCTACCCAACCTCCCAGAATAGCAGTCCCACAAGATATCGCTTCCTCCAATCTGCACTCTCCCATACCTTCTCCCATACCCCCATCGACTTTTCCATTAGAGGAAGATGAATCTTTGTGTCCCAATGCCTGCACATCTTATCTCCCAATTATAGGCAAAAGAGTATTAATAATAGTATTTATATATATATTTGAAACATTTAATGTTACAACCTTGAATTTCAGATCCATTTCCTTCCTCCCTTGTCACCCATTCCTTCTTGGGAGATAAGTAATTCAGTATATGTTGTACATGTCTAGCTATGCAAAACATTATCATGGTAGATATATTGTACAAGGCTGCTTATAATTCCCTCCCACTCATCCCACCCCCCACCTGGTCCATTCCCTACATGATCCTGTCCCTCTTCTATAGTGGGTACTTCCAACCTCCCCTCACCCCAAGGATGCCCTCCCATCCATCATCTCTACTCTCATCCCCCTTCCCCCTATCCTGCTGCAGGTTGAGATATCCCATTTAGTATGTATGTCATTTTCTCCCTGAACCAAATTCAATGTGAATGTGGTTTTGCCTTTTTAGCCTTCCTTATTCTCCCCCTCCTTTGCACCCACTTCCCTACATGAGATAGTTTACCCTACCATGTCTCTCCCCATCTCCTCTTGCCACTTTCCTCTCTCACCTCATAATTTCATCCCTTGAGTATTCTCCCTTCCCAACAAAATCAACCTATGCCCTCTATCCATATATAACTGTAACCATCTACACACACATTCACATATGTATTCATATGACCACATACCCTTCTTCCATTATTTTCATAGTGAGAAAGATTATCATCAGTCACAGTTATTGCTTTTCCATATAGGAATGTAAATAGTTCAACTTTGATAAGTTCCTTTTGATTTCTTTTCCCTGATTACCCCCCAAGACTGATTGCTGGGTCTCCCTACAGTTCGCAGGCCAGGAGCTGGAGCTGCCTCTGAAAACTACAAAATGGCGTGTCTCCTCAGTGGCTTCTAGCCCCCAAGGGAGGGAGCTGACACATTCCCCAAATACTGGTCCCAACGTCCATAGGACACTAACCTCTTACTTTGTCCTAGGCATGTCTATGTTGATAATTCTGGAGTTGCCACAGCTGCTGGTGTTCTGGGGTCTCTCCAGCCTGCTGCTGGCCCTGCCGCCCTGGGGCTAAAACCTCGGCTCATGCAGACCTGGGCTCTGCTCAGCTCAGTTCCCCATGCTCTGTGCACTGTGCACTGCCAGCTCCCAGACTGCTGTGCTGGTCCTTCCTGTGGGGCTGCTGGGCTGTCCTCAGTGGGAGGTTAGCTTCTCTGTCATTCTGTGGTTGCTGGGGCTCCAGAAGTTGTTCAGAGTCCTCTTTTACATAGTTTGGGGGGAATCTGGGGGCAGAGTGGCTTGGATGAGCTGTTTCTACTCCGCCATCTTGGCTCTGCCCCCTCTAAGTTAGTTATTTTTAAGGCGTTATTTTCTTCAGTTAGGCTATTGACTCACTTTTCATGATTTCCTTGCATCATTCTCATTTCTCTTCCCAACTTTTTCTCTATTTCTCTTACGTGATTTTCAATATCCTTCCTTAGTTCCTCTATGGCCTGCAATCAGACTGTATTTTTCTTGGAAGCTTTTCATGATGGAGTTTTAAAATTATTTTCTTCTTCTGGTTTTGTTTTGATCCTTTTTGTCCCCCCAAAAAGGATTCTAGAGTCTTGTTGTACTACTTCTGTTTGTTCATCTTGCCAGGCAATTATTAGACTTTTGAGCTCTTTGCCAAAATAGAACACTGCTTCCAGAGTGGAGACAGCTGTGTCCCAAATTGTTGGGGTTTTTGTAGTTGTCAGAACTTTTATCAAAATTATGAGGAGGGGCCCCTCTCTACAGCCACCACAGGTTCTAGCACACTAGTGTTCCTTACACCAGGACCACCACACAAGGCTGTGAACCAAATCCAAGCTGACTAAAGCAAGAGTGATTACCCTCTGAATGTTTGCTTAGTCCTCATTGGATCTGCAGGCCTGAGAGCTCCTGAGACAACCACATCATGGAAGCTGCAATTGCCACATCTCCACAACTTCTCACCCAAGGGGCAGGGGCCAGACCACACTCTTCTCTCACCCAGTTCCAACAGAGTTTCCTACTGACTTTTTACTTTCTCTTTGGCATTTATGGGTTGAGAAATCTGGAAAAACCCCAACTGCTGGTTATTCACTCTCCTCTGAGTTCTTTTATGACTGGTCTGTGCTGCTG